>JADMNL010000027.1:11397500-11632500 GCA_016271365.2 Neoceratodus forsteri
TCAGGCCATTACCAATTCAGAGCAATGCACTTCGGCCTAACCTCTGCTCCAAGGGCGTTCACAAAATGCCTGGCAGTAGTAGTTGCCTTCCTAAGAAGGAAAAGGATTTCCATCTTCCCATACCTGGACGACTGGCTCATAGTAGGCCAGTCCCCAGACCAAGTCAGGTTACACCTACAGATAACTCAGCAACTGCTTACTTCACCAGGTTTCCTTCTGAATCTTTCAAAGTCAGTTCTAGAGCCTGTACAGCTCTTCACCTTCATAAGCCAGAGCTAGATACAGTAAAGCAAAACCTTCCTTCCCTGGACAGGGCAAGGACCCTTATTTCACTGGCCTCTTCATTTCACCCTCCAGGTGTCTCGACCAGCAAGGCATTTTCTACAGCTCCTGGGGCACATGGCTGCTTCTACAGCAGTGGTGCAGGGAGCAAGATTTCAGATGAGGGACATTCAGTTCCACTTGAGAGCCTTTTGGTCTCAGAAAAAGGATCCTCTGACCAAACTGATTCCAGTGACTCGAACCCTGATCCAGGCATTGCAGTGGTGGCAGGATCAGGACAATCTAAGACAGGGAGTTCCTTTTGTCACTCAGTCTCACTCTCTAATCCTTACTACAGATGCCTCCCTCTTGGGGTGGGGAGCTCACTTGGGAGACCTGACCACCCAAGGGTTGTGGTCTCCTCAGGAATCTCTGCTTCACATCAATCTATTAGAACTCAGAGCAGTGTTTCTAGCACTTCAGGCTTTTTCCAAGTCTGTTCAGAACAAAGTCGTTCAGATCAGGACAGACAATACCACCACAATGTGGTATATCAACAAGCAAGGGGGCACTCGGTCTACGGCCCTGTGCACAGAAGCAATGAAGTTGTGGTCTCTGGCCTATTCCCTGAACACCTCTCTTACAGCAGTACACCTCCCAGGCAAGGACAATGTCCTGGCAGATGCTCTCAGCAGGATATCTCAGGGCCATCACGAATGGTCCCTGGATCCCCTGGTTTTGAAGGTGATCTTCTCCAGATGGGGCACCCCACAGATAGATCTTTTTGCAGCCCCAGACAATCACCAACTTCCCCTCTTTTGCTGCAGGCCCCCAGTGTTGGGCTCAGTCCCCCTGGATGCCCTAGTTCTCAATTGGGAAGGGAAGTTCCTGTATGCCTTTCCCCCTTCCCTCTCCTGTTCAAGGTGTTAGTCAGAATCAGGTCTCAACCCTGCAAGGTGATTCTGATTGCTCCAGACTGGGCCAGACAGCCCTGGTACCCTCTCCTGTTGTTCTTAGCAGTCCACCTTCCCGTTTCTTCCCAGGAATTACAACCTGTTAACTTGTGCTCAGGGGAGGGTTTGGTATCCGAATCTCAAATCTCTCAATCTCAAGGCCTGGCTCTTGAAGAGTTAGAGTTTGCTGATTTACACCTCTCTCAAGGTGTTATGGATATCCTAAAGGCTTCTCGGAAGCCTTCCACAAGCATTACAACTCAAATGGAAAGGATTCTCCATATGGTGCTCTGGGAAGCATATTTCTCCAGAGTCTGCTGGCCTGCCCACAGTCCTTGACTGTGTGGTTCATCTTAATAGCTTGGGACTCAGACCAGCTACATTAAGAGTGCATCTGGCAGCTGTCTCTGCTTTCCTTTCAGCAGGTAAGCCTTCTTCCCTTTCAGCTCATCCTGTATTCTCTAAGTTTTTCAAGGGATTGCTTCATACCAATCCGCCATTCAGGGACCCTGCCCCTGTTTGGGACCTTAATGTTTGCATTGCTCAGCTTATGCAACCCCCTTTTGAGCCTTTGTCCTCAGCAGAGAATAAGTACTTGACTTGGAAAACTGTTTTCTTGGTGGCCATCACTTCTGCTAGGCGCATAAGCGAGTTACAAGCCCTGTCAGTGGAGCCTGATTTTATCTCTTTCCATAGAGATAAGGTGGTCCTCAGGACTAACAGGAAGTTTTTACCTAAGGTGGTTTCAGACTTCCACCTTAACCAGTCTATGTCTCTTCCTGTTTTCTTCACTGACCATTCCTCCTCTGGTGAGAGGAGGCTGCACAGTTGGATGTGAAAAGGGCCCTTAGCTACTACATGGGCGTACCAAGGGTCACAGGTTTGACTCCCTCAACTGTTCCTCACTTATGGTGAGGTTGGTAGGAAAACCTGCCACTAAGAGATCCATTGCCAGGTGGATTGTCTCTTGCATTCAATTTGCTATGAAAAACTAGGCAGGACTCCACCCTCAGGCCTGAGGGCTCACTCTACCAGAGGTACAGTTGCTTCCCTGGCTGCTGCCAGGGATATTCCTATCTTAGAGATATGTCAAGCAGCTACCTGGAAAACAGTTCACACTTTTACCAAGCATTACTCTCTGGACATCCAGGCTAGGAGTGATGCTCGGTTTGGCACAGCAGTGCTTCAGAGCCTATTTCCTTGGTAGGTTCTGTCCCTCCTCCATGGAGGTACTGATTGGTAGTCTGCAATTTGTCAGAATACAGCAAGACTTCATGTTGTTTGAAGAAAAAATGACTCACCTTAGTAATGTTGTTTCTTCTAATGGAGTCTTGCTGTATTCTGACCTCCCCCCGCCTTCCCCTCTCAGAACCTTTGTTTTGGGATGTGGGTGGGCAGTAGCAGTGTTGGCACTCAAGAGGTGCCCCACCTTTTATTTATCACCCTTTTACTTTGGGTGAGTGGGTGTTGTGTTTGTTTCATTTTTTGGGTTTCCTGACTTGAGTCTTTGTTTTGGGACCAAAAAAGCTGTTTATTATATTTAGTAGCCAATTGGCTAGTGTAGGTTTACAGCTTCCACACATGACACTCAGTGAGTTTAGCTCGTAAAGATCTGACGGTTTGAGTTCAAACAGCAACAAACAGAGTCTCAACCGAGCTCAAGCTCAGTGTTCCATGCCTGGCATGGAAAGTTAACTCTTTCATCTCCGGGGCAGTTCGAAGGTTGGACCTCACTGCAATTTGTCAGAATACAGCAAGAGTCCATTAGAAGAAACATTACTAAGGTGAGTAATTTTTTCTTCTTTGGCACTCCGCTGCAAAAGAACGGTTGGGAGTTTTGGGCTGAAATTTGGAGGGAAAGCATGCCGACATCTCACAGATGTGCCTTTCAGTGTTGTATTGAAAAATATTACACGTAACAAAGTTATGGCACTCAAAGTTGCGGTTTTCCATAGGATAACATTCTGGGCCCAATGCATACAGGAATCCTTTGGCACCCTACTGCAAAATAACGGTTTGGTCTTTTTCCTGAAATTTGGAGGAAGGCGGCCAACAGCCACAGAATGTGCCTTTCAGTGGTTTGGTGAAAAAATATTACAGGGAGGCAAAGTTATGGCACTCCGAACATCTCTTTTTTTCCCATAGGAAAACATTACGGCGTTCGCCGCGCCTTTCAGGGCCCATATCTCGGAAACTGTGCGAGACACGGATTTTTCGTCAGAAAAATGCTTAGCTCCCTAACACGAGCTAAGTACAAAACTAGCCAGGACAGTCGTAAATCATATGACTTTTAAATTTTTTTTCTACGTCGTATGGTTCCTGAGATATAACCTATTTAGTATTCCAAGTCCTCATTTTCTGCTCCGATACCCATTATTATGCATACATTCTTTGTACTTGCTGTCTTTCTCTATGCAGCTTTTGGGGAAAACCAGCCTGTGCCCTTGCATTACTGTTACCGTTGCCCTTTACGCTTGCGGTTCTGTACCCGTGTCACTTACCGTTGACGTCTATGCCACCATGTGCGTTATCCTTTGCGTTTTCATTTGCGCTTGTGTTTCTGTTATTTTTTGCCATTTGTGTCTACAGTACTGTTTCTCTTTCTGTTTCAGTTTGCGTCACCATGCCCATTGACATTTCCGTTTGCAGGCACCATGTTACTATGTGACAACAAATCACGTGGCAGACCGTTCCCGTCTACGACACCGTGTGCGTTACCCTTTCTGTTCTCATTCGCGCTTGCGTTACCATGTGTGCCACTGTTAGCGCTTCTGTTTGCATTGCTGTTCCTGTTACTATGCCACAAGACATCACGTGGCCCGCGCTTCCGCTGCTGCATTACATTCACTATTTCTCGTTATTCTCAAAAAGAAGGGAAATTAGAGGCAAAAAACTGTGTTTAATGCATTAGTTAGGGTTGTTCCACAGCGACAAAAGTGAGGAAATTCGGTGTTAGGGTTGAAAACCCTTGGACCCACGCCCACCCCCAACCGGCATTGGGGTGCGCATTAGGATCGTCGGTCTAACTCTCACCCCATTCTCCTATACTTCTGCTGCTTTACACATGTCATGGGGTGAGAGTTAGGGCTAGCCAGTCTGTCGCACCCCAATGCAGTTGGGGGGTGGGGGCGGGGGGGTCGGGGTTTTCAACCTAACACTGAATTTATTCACTTTTGTCGAACAACCTAACTAACTTAAACAATTTTGCCTCTATCTATATATATGTGTGTGTGTGTGTGTGTGTGTGTGTGTGTGCATGCGTGCGCTTTATGGCCTGTGATGACATTTATTTATTCATTTAAACATTTGGTGACCGGGAAAAGCACAGTGAGCCAGGGCTCATCTTCAGGTGTTAGCCAGGGGATCGAGGTATGGGAGATTGTACAAGGCAAAAATCAAATACAAGATGAAATACAAGAAATGATACAAAATTTACAGCAAATATACAATATTATAGTGATAATCATACTCCAGTAGATTTGATGAACACTGGTACAGTAAAACAGTCACATTAAAATGCTTCGACATGCAGGCGGGCCAGCATCAACATGCTAGTCTGGACCTCTAGCCCCCTGAGACTGCAACTGATCGCATCAAAGCTCTTCTGTTTGATGCGTGTGGTGTAAGATAGATCGGGGAATAGCATGATTCGGAAGTCATCTGTCTCTATACCTCTCGTGTTCCTCACCTGCAGAATACTGTCTCTAACCGCCGTGGACGCCGTGATCAGCATGATGGTCCTCACTGCCGCAGGTTGACCGCTTGCTTTGCATGTGTTTACATTGTGTGCCCAGATCACCAAGCCTTGTATATCCAGGCTGTATGTCTTTGCCACCCATTTAAGCACAAAGGAGAGCACATGCTCCCCTTGAGTTTTTTTTTTTTAGTTGTTTAACCAGGAGTAGCACACTAAGCTGAAAGCTTTTTTACAGGTGCAACCTGGGAGCACAGGGAAGTTAAGTGACTTGCTCAGGGTCACACAGTATGCAAGTGGAAGCTGTGGGATTCAACCCCAGGTCTTGTCTGCTGGATGTCACCAGATTTGCAGCTCAGAGCCTTAAACCACTGCGCTATACTGCCTCCCCGAGTTCCCCAAGAGTTCCTTCTGGTATGCTGATTATTGACGTTCACAGCCCAGACTACATTTTCCAGATGCTCTAATCGAGACTGCAGAAAAGCTTGCTCTTTCACATAAGTCGCTGCCATGGCCAGTGCCTGTTCTGATGACTTCTCTGCAGCTTGAGCGGTGCCTGTCCAACCCACCTTCTGTTCCACAAATCTACAAGGCTGACTCGCATTTCATTTATATGTGCCAAAAGGAAAAAGCTGCTCACAACTTCGGTGGTGCCACTGGTAAATGAAATCAGGCAGAAAAACAGGCACTCACCACTGTCCAAGTGAATAGATGCGCTGCACACGGTTATCAAAGTGCAAGGCTTATTTTATTAAAGTGTTCAAAGTCTCCAGTGCACAGTTAAAACATGGCCCAGCAAAGCCTCAACATTTCACGCTTGATAAGGCGCAAGTATGAAACATTGAGGTTTTGCTGGGCCTGTTTCTTCGTCACTGAAGCTGGAACTATTACGCTGACTTTAATGCTATTATCTATTGAGGAGAATGGCAGTGCCAGGTTTCTGCCTACTATATATATGCCATTTGGGCCTTTCTCACAACTGGGCTACAAGGCAACGCTGTAGGAAGGCTCTAGAAAATGTTCTAGCTTAGAAATTGCTAAAAGCCATGGAGAAGAAAAAGGGCTCAAAGTCTGCTTTTCCCTTATCACCATCTGAGAAACAGTCTTTGAAGTCAAAAGACAAGGAAAGGGAAGGTCTTGGGCCTCTTCGTCGTCTGACTATAGCACATACATGAGGATAAAAACAAGTCTCCTTTGCTGGCGATGTCCCTGACACCACAGGAAAAAAGTACCTCCTTGTCTTCAGTGGCGCTGACGAAAGCCTTCCCCCTGACCATCGCTGAGACACCAAGGTTGGAATCGAGCTTAGACACTGTCGTACCTAGTTTGGACAGTATGTTGCCATCATCAGTCTCTGGCTCGTCAATGCAGGTAGTCTTGCACCATTGTCAGGGTGCCATTGACTCCCAGGCTGTGTTGGTGTCATTCTCAGATATGAGTAGGCTCATTTTATAGAGGTTGCCATTACAGGCAACTTTGCCACGATGGGGCCCTCTGGATTGAGGTTGCTTTCGACAGAGTCTACAAGTGTGCCACAGATTCCTGCTTTTCAGCTGCCGCTAGCGTTGCTGGGTTCTTCTGCAGCTCCTAATGTCGCTTGTGATGACTACAACAAAGTGGAATATACTCCTGACCTTGTGGACCTTGAGGTGGATTTGGAGGAGTAATATGAGGATGAGGGGCAGTTTGAGGAGAGAAACCTGCCCTCTAGCTTTACCTTCTGGTCCTGCAGTGAGGACTCTGATTTTTACTCTGAGGGCTCCTTCTGAGAACACCTGTTTTCAGGCCATAATGTAACAAATGCAGTCTACCAAGGGGTTTTCTGTAGAAGAGGAAGATTCCTCTAAGAGGACTCTCATGACGTTTTTAGAGGTGCCTTGCTCTCCCTCCATCATTATTTCACCCATGTATCCAGCATTAGAGGATGCTGCTTTTGCTGCATGGCACAGGTCTCTCTCTATACCTGCAGGGTCTAGAATTCCTAGGCATGAGTACTTTACCTCCTGATCAGGAATCTAGGAGACTGAATATTATGGGCAGGTGTATTTATACCTCTGCATCCTTGGGCCTTAGGATTCCAAATTACCAGGTCATATGATAGAATACGAGAACAGCTTGTGGAGAGCTGCTCATACTGCTGCTCAGGTTTTGCCTGATGGCTCTGCCAAGACTGATTTTTACATGTTAATCATCCCCTGGAGCCACTCGTTGCTGTACAAGAGTGGTTTCACGTGCCTTGGGCTGGAGCGAGAACAGCGAAGCTGAGCTGTTCTGGCTCAAGCTGAAGGCAAGTGAAATCACTCTAATACAGGAATGAGTGGTGCCAGGGGAACATATTAATATATTATTAATCGAGAGTGATCAATAATATATTTAAAAAAATAAAAAATAAAAAGTTGTTCCCAGAACATGCCTGTTTCCACAGGACAGCTGCGCATGAGACACTCTTTCCACAGAATAAGAGTGTCTTGCATGCAGGGGAAAGGAGTGTTCCCTTGATCTGTAATGCTTAAAATATTATCTGCTGGTACTGAGTGTGGCAAACATTTGCTGCGCTCAACTTATGATGATTCTGGTGCTTGTGCCAGAGCTGTAACATCTGGCATTTGCATTAGGAGATATTCTTGGCTCAGATTTGCTGGCTTTGCCACTGATGTGCAACAGGCGGTTTTGAATACTCCCTTTAAGGGGTCGAAACTGGTTATGATGTCGAAGAGCCCTGCTTGGCCCCCAGACTTCTAAAATGACTTTATGGTCTGTTAAGTCCCTCAATACTACTCTCAGTAGATGCCATGGTAGGAGCTCTTTCCGTGGGACTGCTGCTTGGGGTAATCATGCCCATCATCAGCAAGGCCGTGGCAGAGGTGGTGGTCCCCTCCTGGTCCCCCCCCCTTCCTGTGCCCATGCTAAAGCACCTAAAGGAATCTGTTCCGGTGGCCCTGCTATGCCTTGTTCCACCTGACTCTTTTCCTTCTTTTCCCCCTCGTCTCAGCTGTTACCTCCAGGGGTGAGTGTGGGGGTTGGGGGTGGCAGGATCTCCCTGCATTTGAAACAGTGGCAGAGAATCACTACGGTTGAGTAGATTCAGGAGATAATTGCAAGGGGACATGCTCTGGATCTGCTAGAAATCCCTCCAGATCATCCTCTGTCGTTTCCTTTTATCCTCCCGGCCATTTGTCCCTTCTGTAGAAGCAGATTCAGACCCTGTTCCAGAAGCATGCCATAGAACCAGTTTTGTCTCCAGAAACAGCACAAAGGGTTCTATTACAGATACTTCCCACTCCCAAAATGAACAGGAGATCTACAGCCTGTGGTATATCTCAGAGACTTCAACTTTTACATTGAATGCAAAAAATTTAGATTGGTGTCTTTGCAAGCCCTGATTCCTCTATTACAAACAGGGGATTGGCTTAGTTTACTGGACATGAAGGATACATAACTTCACATAAAGATCAGGAAGTCCCACAGACAGTACCTTTACTTTATGTTGGAGAGCAGGCACTATCATTTTAAAGAATTGCCCTTTGGCTTGTCATCTGCACTATGGATCTTTACAAAATGCTTGACAGTAGTTGCAGCAGCCCTTCATAGGAAAGGCTTGTGTATTGTCCCTTACGTGGATGATTGGCTTCTGAAGGCCAGCTCCAGGGAAACTCTGCTTCTCACTCTGTCCCAGACATGTCAGTTGTTCGACTTGGGGAATCACCTAGTGAATGTGCCAGAATCTTTGTTGACTTCATGCCAAAGACTGCAGTACATGGGGGCAGTCTTGGACACAGAAAAGGGATGTGCCTTCCTGCCCCAGGACAGGGGCGCATACTCTTGCTCAGAGACACATGATGCACATAAGCCACTATGTCTCTGCACAAACAATGTTATGTGTCTTGGGCCTCATGGCTGTGGCCATAGTGACTGTCATTAGCCAGACTTCATATGAGGATACTGCAGTAAACACCCAGGGTCTAGTGGGATCAGTTGATGGATGAATTGGAATAAATGGTTCTCATCTACCTCGCCTCCACGCAAAGCATTGTTATGGTGGATGGACCATGAGAATTTACTAAAGGGCATTCCATTCCTTACACTGGCTCCTGTACAGATCCTCACTACAGATGCCTCGGGTTCCGAATGGGGTGCACATCTTGGCCCTTACCAAACACAGGGGTCATGGACTAAGGTGGAGGCTGAGTTGCACACAAATGTCCTGGAAATGCGGTCTGTCCTATACAGCCTCCAGATTTGTCAGAATTATCGCTGCCCTGGTGCTCTGCTTATCCAGACAGACAGTCAGTGTGGTGATGCATTACATCAACAAACAAGTGGGCATTCACTCATATCCCGTGTGCAGGGAAGCAGTGAGATTATGTACTGGGTTCTCTCTCACTACCTTCAACTGATGGCTGTGTTTCGTCCATGTCTCCACAATGTCTTGACGGACAGGTTAAGCAGGTCCCAGTCAATGGTTCATGAATGGGAACTGCTGACCTCCATGGTAAATGACCTCTTGGAAAGATGGTTTCATTCAGAGTTGGACCTTTTTTGCATCCCCACACAATGAAAAACTTCTGCATTTCTGTTTGCTCGCCGCAGGGCGTGGAGTTTTTTGGTTAGATGTATTATCCCTCTCTTGGAAATGGAAATTCCTGTATGCACTTACCCCATTCCTTTAAAACAGAGAGTTCTGCTCAAGTTATGGGTGGAGAGTGCCACACTCATCCTCATTGCCGTGTTCTGGCCTCACCAGATATGGTTTCCACTCTTTCAACATCTGATGGTAGAGCATTCTGTCCCTATATGCCTGTGTTGGGGCCAGTTGTCACAGGGCAAGGGGCCCTTGATCCATCCAGATTTGAAGTCCCTGAACCTACATGTATAGCTCCTGAAAATATAGCCATTGCATGTTTTGGGGTATCCTCCAGTGTTGCTGATATTCTTGTGGCTAGAAAGCCTTCCACCAGACATACTTCTTCCCTGAAGTGGAAGCGCTTCACTCTGTGGTCTGCTTCCCGGAATATGGAGTCTTTAACAAGTTCTGTGAATTTTGTGCTGAAATACTTGCTTCCCCTAAGTGACTCAAGTCTGCAGTATTCCTCTCTTAAGGTGCATTTTACTGCTGTATTAGCTTTCCATGCCTCTACTGATGATTGTACAGTTGCCCAATTAGAGGTGTCCCATACTGTTCTGAGAGGTATCATTCACATGAAACCACCTGTCTGTAACCCAGTCCTGCCCTGGGACTTGAATTTCATACTTGAGAAACTGACATTGGCTCCTTTAGAGACTGCCGCGAGTTGTGACTTGCGTTTCCTGTCATGGAAAACGGTGTTTTTAGTTGTTATGACTTCTGTTCAGAGAATTTCTGAGCTTCAGACTCCTATATGGGAGCCTCTTTATTGGATTTTTTTAACAAAGACAGCCTCTGTTTGCACAGAAGTCCTACGTTTCTACCAAGGGTGGGATCAGAATTTACAGTAAATCAAACTATACACCTTCCTGTGTATTATTCTGAGCATGCCAACCAGGGTGAGGTGCTTTTCCTTGCTTTAGATGTATATCGAACATTGCGATACTGTGTTACATGCACCAAGGACTTCAGAAAGTGTCCTCAGCTTTTTGTTTCATTTACTCCTGGCAAAGAGGGCACTTCTATGTCTAAACAGTGCCTGTCCAAATGGCTGGCACATTGTATTACATTTTGTTATAGGAAGTACATTAAAGAACTTCCGGGTGCCATCCGTGGTCACTCCACAAGGGGAATGGCCACTGTTGTGTTGCTTATTTCAAAAATGTCCCTGCTGCAACCACATGGAGCACTGTTCACACTTTCACTAAACATTGCAGTTTAGATATAGTCTCTCACAGACATGCTGGCTTTAGGTTTGCTGTACCGCAAGGCCTTCTGTCCTGATCACATATCAGTCTATGCCATCCTCCCACTTTACTTTGTACTGCTATAGAGTCATTCCAAAGTTGTGGCCTAATCGAGGAGACATCCTTGATGAAGACAGAACAGTCATGCAAGAACTTACCATAACAGTAGATCTTCGAGAGACTCTCGATTAGGCCATCCCGTCCCTCCCTACTTTTGGTATCCTGTGGGTTATATCAGATGTTGTGCTTAAAGCTTACTCCATGTACCCTGTTTTCCAGTCCCATACCTCTCCTTGTTCGCCTGGTACCAGTCTGCATTCCTGGTTCCTTACGGTTAGAGGCCCTCGGAGACTAATCTCTGGTGGGGAACTGAGGAGTGATGTGGCCACCCACATTATATACATGTCAACACTACACGTCATTGTAGGTGGCCCGGGCTAGCTGAAAGTTTCCATGTGGTCCTGGCGTTGATCGCTTACAGTTTCAAAGGCGTGGCCTAATGGAGGAAATTCTCTCGAATCTACTGTTATGGTAAGTTCTTGTGTAACTGTTCTTTATTTGAAATGTGCATCAATAGAGGGCATGTTGTCTTCATGAGATCCAGTCTCATTGTCATGGGGGGTCCCTTGTGCTGCTTCAAAAAGGACACACACATCCAAGTTGCTGACTGTACAAAAATAGATTATGGTAATAATGGTTGACAGTTACTGTTACAGTAAATAAGGGGGTGGTAGCCCCGGGGGTGTGAGGGTTGCCCCTCTATGCGCACAGGCACTATGTAGAGTAGAAAAGAAGAATGGCAGGTGCTGCTATTTCTTACAAATTAGTATTTATCAGGGTAGTGGATAAGGAAGGGGTTCTGGTGGGAGAGGAAAGTTGCTAGATGTCCAATTCAAGTTCAGGTGGAAAATTGAACTGGTAACTCTCTAGTCTTATTGTTTCCTTTCTTCTGTTTCTCCTTGCCATTCTACTTCTCTTCTCCTCGTCGTAGACTCTTATCTACAGGGGAACTTAAATACGTTACTAGCACATGGTATCTTTCATGTAAGAAACACATTTAGAACACTTGGATAACTATGACTATTGTATATTGTTTTATCATTGACTCAACTTAGTTACTCAGCTTATTTTTATGTAGGCTTACGTAGTGTTTATATGGTTACTTATGTTGTCATGTTTGAAAATTTTTTTTTTTTCATTCAGTAAAATTTTGATAAATATTTTTATCTTCGAGCTGGTTAACCAGCAGCCTTGGGAAAGGGGATGGTTAGAGGTTTGTTCAAGGGGAATAGTAGGCTGTGCCAATCTGCCTGGCTTGAAAAAGAGTTGTCCCATGTGCTGAAATGTTTTAGGAATTTTGGTAGTATTCAGCTTGCTGCTGCGGTCAGTCTTGGAGAATGGGGATAGGGACAGGGGCTGATGTGGGGGGTGGGATGTCATGATGCAGGAGTTGGGGAGTGAATATACATGTGGAGAGAGAGTGCCAGTGGTACTCCCTGCAGGGGGCGTGGCTCAGCCAGCCAGGTGGGCAGTATGACAGGCAGCAGTAGGTCCTAGAATTGCTATCAAGAGCATTGTGCAGCACCTGTTGTAGAGGACATCCAGCTTGTGCAGTGAGGCTTTAACAGCTGAACAGTTTTCCACATCTCCACAGTCCAGCCATGTACATGCTGAGGGTTAGAGAGCAGGAGAGACATGGCTGTTCTGAGGGTCAGAGAGAATTAAAAAAACATACACACATTCGAAGGGCTAGAGAACAAGAGACACATATACAGCTAATGTCCATCCGAGAGAGAGAGGAGAGAGAGACATGGATCTCATGGAGGTCAGGGAGAGAAAAGAACATACACACACACTTAGGTCCAGATAGCAAGAGACATAGGCATACACATGCATGCAGCTGATGGTCAGAGAGAGAGATTCTGAGAGGCAGCGAGAGAACAAAACATAAATACATGCTTGAGGCCAGAGAGCAAGAGATACACACGTACATATTACTAATGATCAGAGAGAGAGAGTGTGAGAGAGACATGGCTATCCTGAGGGTCCGAGAGAGATAGACAGACATACGTACATGTTAAGGGCCAGCGAGCAGTAGGTACACATACATACATACATACATGTACACACACACACACACACACACACACACACACATGCATATAATTGATGGTCAGAGTGGGAGGGGGGAGAGAGAGAGACACACATGACTATGTTAAGAGTCGGCAAGGAAGAGAAAAAAACACACATGCAAAGGGCCAGAGAGCAAAAGACACACACACATATCTACACAGATATAATTGGGGGATTGAGATTCTGGAATTAAGTGACGTCAGATGAGCTGAAGAGTACAGTAGAGCTGAAATCAACTGGATTCTGCTTCATTGTAGTCTTCAGCTCAATTGATGTTATTGACTTAACTTTTAATTAAAGCTGCAGTATTTTATTAGTCGGGGAAACATTTTCATCATATCAAGTTTTTTTTTTTTTTTTTTTTAATAAAGATAAATTTAACACCCTTAGATTCATCCTTGGTGTATTTTTTTTTTGTTCTGTAAGATTTTTAAGAAAATGTTTTATATTTAATTTTGTAATTAAAGGGACACTGTCACCCCCTTAGGTCTCTGAGTGTCCCTAGTTTAAAGAACACATGTTATGATGATCAAATTCTGTAGGGATCCTGTAGAGATTGCTGTTGTAGTTGGTAGTTTGATTCATATTCCTTTTTTCTGTTTAAAAGTGAAAACCATAAAGACTACCCACTATCTGGTGTTGGCACACACAAACGTGTTTGGTTATAGTCCTTGATCAGCTCCCACTGTATCGGTCAAACAACATGAAGTCTTGCTGTATTCTGACTATTGCAGTTAGCCCCAGCCTTTAAACTGCACCGGAGAACAAAGGGTTAACTTTCTATGCTGAGCTTGAGCTCGGTTGAGGTCTCTGTCTGGAGCCCTTTGAAATCCAACCATCAGATTCTTACGAGCAAAAACTCACCAACTATCCTATGTGGAAATTGTAAAATTTTTACTAGCCAACTGGCTACAAAAAGTTTTGGATTCCCAAAGGAAGACTCAAGTCAGGAAACCCAAAACCAATCCAAATAAGAATAATAATAAAACAAACACCCAAACAAAAAGAAGAGGGTGTAAAAGGAGCACCCCTGAGATGCAACACTGCACCTGCCCACCCACTTCCCAAAAACAGGTTCTCAGTGGGTAAGGGTTCATCTCTCACTGCTAACCAGTTATTCAAAAAGTTTTTCAAAGGTCTGTTACACTTCCATCCCCCACATAGGGAGCCAACTCTTGCATGGGACCTCAGTATATGCATTGGCCAGTTAATGCAGCCACCTTTCGAGCCCATGTCTTCAGCAGAGCTTAAATATGTGACATGGAACACAGTGTTCCTGATAGCTATCAAGGGTGGCACCCTATGTGGCCCACGAGTATTATTGAGCAACTCATTATGAGCGACTCAGTAATACTACTCATGTGTATGGCGACCGTTCTATTGCAGCGAATGATCCTGTATAACGAGTGTAGCAGTGAACTGCACTCGCTATGACAGGATATGGGAAGGTGTGTGGCCGAACCCTGCTGAGCTGGCCATTTGGCGTAGTGGATAGAGCCAACGCCTACGGACCCAGCAGACTGTTTCGGGTCCAACAATAGAAAAAATTTTTTTTTTTTTTTTATATAGTCCACTGCCCCCAAAGTTGATTATCTAATTTTTTTGGGGTGCTGCGGGCACAGCCCCCTGCTAAAAACAGAATCTATGTTGTTTGGTCAAGGACCGTCGCTGTTTGCGGTGATCTGTTTTGTCTGGTTGCCCTTTGCTGCGAGCGATATTTGTGCTGGTTTTTGTGTGCGACACTGTTAGGGACTCACCCATATCACATAATTCCCTATCACCTCAGCCGGGAGTATTAGTGAGTTCCAGGCCCTGTCCACAGAGCCAAATTACATCTCAGCCCATAGGGACAAGGTAGTCCTCAGGACTAAGTTTAAGTTTCTCCCCAAGGTGGTGGTGGACTTTCACTTGAATCAGTCCATCACTTTGCCAGTCTTTTTCACTGACCATTCCAGTTCAGGGGAATGTAGGCTGTATAGCCTAGACGTCAAGAGGGCTTTCAGTTACTACTTAGATCATACTAAGAATCATAGGCAGGGCCGGCCCGGTGGCTCTGAGGGTTGAGGCGCTGGACGCCACACCTCGCGCCACGCCGGCGACCCGTATTCGGGAACGGGCACGGGTTGCCTGGGGTGGCGGGCGGAGATGGATTGGCGTCTGGAGGACTGCTCTCCATCTCTGGGGTGGGGGATTTGGTGGCGGTGCTTGTCTGACCCCTAAGCGGAGGCTGGGGGACCCGACAGCACATAACCGCAAGACTAGGGAGGCGGGGCGTGGCTGGCAGCTTGACTAGTGCGCGCCGCGGGGCGTGCACGCACTCAGTTGCTGGTGTCATTACACGCCATGGCCCGTCGGGGGGACAAAAAAAAGGCCCGGCAGCAGCGTGGTTCCCTGGTGCCATTCCTGGAGGATGCCTCCTGGCATGGATCCATTGTGGTGGGTCGAGTCGCTCATCACCACCCTGCCTTGAAGGGGTAACTCGCGGGGTGTGGAAGGAGGGAGTCTCATGTCGAGGATGGCACCGGGGGAATGGCGGAGTCAGAGGGGGTTAGCGAGCTCCGAGAAAAATAACACCCAAAAAAAAAAAAGAATCATAGGCAGGATAGTACTCCGCTCTTCCTGACTTATGGAGAGGTGGGCAAGGGCAAACTTGCCTCGAAAAGAACCATTGCACAATGGATTGTTGCCTATATTCAATTCTGCTACAGCAAAGTAGGCAAAGAGCCTCCTCTGGGCCTTAGGGCCCACTCTGCAAGGGGTACAGCTGCTTCTGTAGCAGCTGCAAGAAATATTCCTTTGTTGGAAATTTGTAAAGCAGCTACCTGGAAAACTGTTCACACATTTACCAAACACCATAGCTTGGATACCCAGGCCAGAAGTGATGCCAGATTTGGTACAGCAGTACTGCAGAGCTTGTTTCCTAAATAGGTTCTCTGCCCTCCTCCAATGGTACTGCTTGGGTAGTCTGCATATTTCAGAATACAGTAAGATTTCCTCGGGTTTGACATAATCTTGCTTCTTCCAAGGGTATCTTGCTGTATTCTGAGCTCCCACCCTACCTCCTCTGCTAGAACCTATGGGCACTGCACTACAGCTGTCCATGCTGTTTAAAACTTATGAGTGTTTCTTGATTGGGGCATTTGTGACTTGAGTTTTAGTAATGCTCACACTTTTAAATAAAAGGGGATTGTTTTTTTTGGGGGGGGGTGTTATTTATTAGGATAGCGTGTTATTATGCCTGCTCTGTACGAATCTGACAGTTGCAGGATACATTCCAGGGACAGTAGTTTGAAAACTGAGCTTGAGCCTAGCATTCCATCATTAGCATTGGTTCTATTAACCATTTTGGCTCTGGGCAGTCCTATGATGAGACCATTCTGCATATGTCGAAATACAGCAAGATTCCCTTGGAAGAAACAAGATTACTATGGTAAGTAATTTTTTTCTTCCACAGCAACAGACTCTGATGTCACAAGCTGAGGATTGTGATATTAGCAAAGGATGAGGAGATGAGATGATCTGTAGGGGACAAGGATCCTGTTTTCTTGCAAATTAACCTATTAATAAGAACAAAGGGAAGATAAATGATTAAAAAATATAAGCTAAAGTGTGTCTAAGTAAGATGTTATGACCCCTTTTTCTGAACCACTGAGCTGTATTGGCCAGACTACAGTACTTGGACCTGCTTTTGTGGTACCCTTCAGCTCCTTGAATAACTCAGTTCAGTCATTTCCTCATTCTCCTTTTCTCCAGAGTGAATAATTCCTGCACTTCCAGCTGCTGTTCATATGTTCAACTCCACAAACAAGAAATTAAACCATGTTTGCTTTAAGCAAGTTCTTAACAATGAAATGTGCAACTGAGTTTAGTCTTAAACTGGCAAAATTTGCTTTCGATCGTAATTTTTTTCTAATGCATATTTACTTTGTATTGTAAATATTGATTCTTTTATCTTTTATTTTTTATGTTTTTTTTTGTGGCAACACTTGTGAGCAGGATAACTTTGAAAACAGGGCCCCACTGGTCCTAATAGTTTTATCCTGTGATAGAAAAACAAAAATAAATAAAAATAAAGCTTTTTACTACTACAGTATTACCACCACCACTACTACTACTACTAATTCCCCAGTACTCTGATAAACTTTGTTGCCCAATGTTTAATTCCCCTTCAATTCCTCTACATCCGTTTGGAAATGCGGTGCCTAAATGATACATAAGTTTTCCAGGCCTGGTCTGATCAGTGCACTATTAAGGGGTATTAACTCCCATTCCATGCTAATTGTGAAAGCCAAAGTCACATGGCCCCATTTGCATGTGCCATAAAAGCGAGAATGCTTCCTGAGTAAAGTTGTGAATTGCTTAAAATGTGAACAGGTTTCTTTTCCATTTACCTAGACTCTACAGCAGCAAGAGTGCAAACTTTTGTATAGTCGTAAAGAAGGACAGAGACCAGAAAACAAAAACAAGAATCGCTACAAAAATATTCTACCTTGTAAGTATGAAACAGTTCTATCTGAAAATGTCAGAGCTCCTGACAGCTCAAGGATCTCTTTGAAAAAAACATAATATTCAGACACATTTTAATTTACATTTCATCTGCCGTAGAACACCTTTTCTAGGATCGTGGATATGTTGTTCATTCACACTTGTTGGCAGAGTCCCTTTCCCTTTAAATCAACTAGAAAGTCTTAAGGCTGGCTCCTCCCACCCACCCTGGGTGGTATAACCCTCGGTTCCGCCCCATGACCCCAGATCTTCCTTTCCACGGGAAGATTCAGGTTGTCTCCTTAGTGCTCCCGCATTTTGTATTCCCTGGCTTCAAAACCTTCGGTTATTCGGAAAATTTGCCGTGTTTGCATTAACAATTGCGATTGTTTTTCCTCAGTCATGGAAGACAAGTCTTCACCTGGATTTCGCTGGTGTTCGTGCAGCCAGAAGATGTTGCGCACTGACCCACATGCACGTGCGTTTATTGTTTGGGTGTCTGCCATGACACCACGACGTGTGAGTTTTGCCTTGCGTTCCAACCTAACATCCTTGATGACCGTCTGGCATGCCTTAAGCTGGGGAGGCCCGAAAAATGAAACCCGCTGGTGAAATCCAAGGAGGCCCGGTGGGCAGTTTCCGTGGCCGCGGGATCCGCCAAGCAATTGGAGTGCATGCAAGCCTTGGAGAAGGAAGCGTCTCATGCCACAGAATCTTCCTCTTGGAGCTTCTTCGTTCCGCTCAACCTGGGCTCCACCTTCTTGGGTTCCTTCTGAGAGTCATGCCACTCTCTCCTGACTAAGGGTGAATCTCCTGTGGGCATGCATTCCTGTTGGTCCCATAAGCGGGAGAAGGACCTGGGATCAATTCCTGCAAAACACTAACAGGCTCTAAAATAAAACACACCTGCAGCTGCTACTAGGCCTTCCTTTAACAATAAGTCAAGACTTTGTATGCTGATTGCCCCTACTACTCCTCCCCAAGCTGGAATGTAATTGCCTACCTGGTATAAATTTTCCTATTCACTTTTATATTCTCTCCACTTGACATATTGTATGAGGCAACTGGACCCTGCGCTGCTATGTTGTAGCTACTTGGTAATTTACTATGTTGTTTATCACCTGTATTATATGTACACACAGAGTTTGTCTTCATACAGTTGTTCCTATCTATGTAATACTGTTACGTATGTGCAAATGTCTCAGGACCTCCTTGTGAATGAGCTTGCTCAACAGAGTTTTCCTATAATAACCTTGAACTTGACCGTCTTCGTCTTGATGGAGACTCTCTTGGGATTGGGAGAGATCTTGGTCCCAGGAACTGGCCATTTCGACCTCGGTCAAAATTGCCTCTTCGCGCGCTGGCTTCTCTGCCTTGCTGTCTGCCCAGTCAGCTGAAGTGTTGATTCATGATGTTGAAATAATTCTCGACCCAATTGACCCCTTTTCGCAGACTCACTCTCTCGCAGTCTGGTCCTTGCTTTCCCTGACGGGGAGACTCAGCCTGCTGGGACTCCCATTGAGGAAGTGGTCCCTGATCCTGGGAAGTCACCGGTCCCACCAGTGTCTCCCGAGCGACCGAGTGGGTCCGTCCGATCTCAATCGAGGTCTCAGACCCCCTCGACCAAAAGGCCGAGGAAGGGCCATAAGCGCTCTAAAAAGAGGCGACTCCATCGATTGTCCTTGTCCTCCTTGGATGAGGAGAGGCTCTGGTGGCACTACGAGGACCTCATGTGGCAACAGCTGATTTTGCCTGGGCACAAGCCTACCCCGACTTCTGCCCTGGCCATTACTGGGCTTTTGCCTCCCAGGCTGAAGCAGACTCCTCTGGAGCCAGTTTAGTCGGTTCCTCTGCCTGCAGAGACGGTGAAACCTCTGGTTCGGCCTAAATCTGTCTCTCCACAGATTTTGGTGGAACCACCGCCCAAGCAGCCTGTGGGAGGGGATCCTTCTAAGGAAGCTAGACCGGACGCCGGGCTTCCCTGGCGTCTCTCGGTCACTGTCATCCCGGACCTCCCCCGGTGAGTCGAGGGTGATGTGGCAGTCGACTGCTGTATCCGGATACCTCTGATTCGGATGAAACTGGTCTCCATTCTCATCCAGGAGATGAAGAATCAGTTGGTGGGATAAAGACGGAGGAAGCTCCTTCGTCCTTTCAGGGCATTCTTTGCCTCGTCTCTGAGTCTACAGGGATGCCCCTGGAACCTATCCAGAAAAAGGTGGAGTACCCACTCACTGACATCCTCAAGAGAAGGGATACCCCGACAGAAGCCTTCTGTGGCTGTGGCCATTGTTGGCCCGGCTTAGAACTTTGACAGCACCCTGCCTCCTGTCCGGCTCCATCTGCCTATATGGCCTGCAAGTATGCGGTGCCCATGGGGTCCCTTGGGGAAGGGTTCAGAGAGTACCCTTCGGCCGAGAGTCTTGTGACCACTTCTGTGTTCAGGCGTGTACTGGTAGTTCTATTAACACAGACAGACCTCCTGAAAAGGAATTCAAATATTTGGGTCACTCTGCCTGGAAGGTCTATGCGTCCTTGTCTTTAGGCCTGTGTCAGGAAAGCTCGACTGTCGTCATGGCACACTTCTCCCATGCCTTTTTGGGGCCCTTGAACTAAGTCCTCCCACATCTCCCTGCGGACTTGCAGACCATGGTCAAGCAGGTCCGGAACCAAGGCCATGCTGTTGCCAAACGGCTCCAGACAGCTCTGGACATTAGGGACTCATGTGCCTGTTCATTGGCAGCCGCAGTTGCCTCTCGCCGCAGGGCTTGACTGAGACTCTCCTCCTTTCCGGTGGATACTCAGCACAAACTAGCTGGTGTACCTTTCCTGGGCACCGACCTCCTCGGCCCAGGTGTGGCTGGTCACCTTCAGCTCATTGAGCAGTCCAGTGCCACCATGGACGCCACTTCTGCTAAGGGTTCTTCTGGTCCCAAGAAGCAGCAGAAGATGAAGAATCCTTTTCGGCACTCTTCCCCTGCAGCCCAACAGTCCTCCTTTCAAGGAGGTCAGCAGCAGCAGGCTCAAGCTTGGCCCCCCCCCGGCCCAAGCCTGGACCCAGACCCTCTCAGGCCTGTAAGGGAGGCTGGGGTTCAGACCCTAGACCCTCTGTCTCCAAGCCTGCCCAGTGACAGGGTGGGGGCTGCCATCCCTACTCCCATCATGCCAGCTCTGGGTCCTCCCGTGGGGGGCCGGCTCTGCCACTTTTTTTCTGCCTGGTCCGCTGTTACCACGGACAAGTGGGTCTTTGAAGTGGTCAGCCAGGGACTGCCTCTGGAATTCGAGCAGTACCCTCCAAGCCGAGCCCATGCCCCATTGGAGGAGAGGGTATCCACCGTGCTCAGTCGGCTTTCCAAGACAACATTGCTCAGAGCTCCTCCTTAGGGAGCAGTAACTCCAGGGTGCACCATCCAGCAGACCTAGTCTTCATTTCCAGGCACTTTCTGGTTCCCAAGCAGACGGGGGGCTGGCGCCCCATTCTAGATATGCACAACCTGAATCAGTATCTCTGGTCACGCACCTTCCAGATGGTCACTCTGTCTCGGATCATACCATCCCTGGAGCGAAACAGGTGGTTCTGCTCACTGGATCTCCAAGACACGTTCTTTCACGTCCCAGTTTGTCCGGTCCACCAGCGGTTCGTCCGCTTCAGAGCCAAGGGAACTCCTATACGAGTTCCGAGCCATGCCATTCGGCTTGTCACCGGCCCCACTGGTCTTCACCAAATGCATTGCAATGGTGGCAGCCCACCTCAGATTTTTTTGGGGGGGTGTCAGAATTTACCCTTACCTCGATGATTGGCTCTTAGCAGGTTCCACCCAGCAGGAGGTGGAGAGTTCAGGGACCTGGCCCTCCAGACCGGCTCCCAACTAGAAGGGAAAGGATCAAATTTGTTACAGTACAGTAGCTTCTTGCTGTTTTTACATCGTGTCTTGTGGATTTTACTTGGTAGAAGGTTATTTCTTTTCTTTCTTACTACTTCTAGGGGGCTAGCAGGGTATTGTTTTGGGGCTGTTGGAATTTTGAAAACTGTTTTGGTGGCTATAAGTGGGCTCATTTGTTTGATGTTTCACTGTGTAGCAGGCTGCATTTGTAGAGGCCTATTTCTTATGATTTAAAACCTATGTGGTGTGATTTAACTGGGGCTGTTTCTTTGAATCAGAGACCTATATCTTCTAATTTCAAGCCTGTTTTGATGTGTTGTTGGTGAAGCTGTTTGAATTGGAGACCTGTTCTTTTGGTAGCAAACCTATTTTGGGAGCTTTGAGTAGAATTGTGGTTCATTTTTGCTGGCTTCACTAGCTGCAGAGGTTAGTGCATAGTGGGGGAAGGGTGATAATGGTCTGATCAGGGGCCTCAGCTACCTGATTGTTTCTGGAAGACTTGCGTTGGTCCCACCCCCCAACCCCTCACCCCACCACCCTGGTCCATGATTTCCTTTTTAACAGGGGTTCTGACATCACTTCCTCAAGCGGGCAAAGGATATGCACCTGTCATAGCAGACGCAGACATCCAGGAAAGGAACAGCAGCGAGTGAAGAGGTGACTGCTCTCTCAGTGGAAGGGAAGTAACTGCAAATCTAGGAACTTTCATTATTACTTCTTTGCATTGCTATTGCATTGTGGAAAGGAGGTGTAGGAGTTTGAAGAAGGTTGTGCAATAGCTACTTAAAGTCTCTTTTGAGTTTGGATGGAAGGTTAGGAATATAAAAGCAGTTGCTCAATCTCTACAATAGCCGTACAATGAAGGAGGTAAGGGAAATTAGAAAAGAATGTTTGCACTGATAGGGAGAGGGAGACTTGGGGGTGTTTGGTATCCTGCATCTGGAAGGGTGGGGGGTCGCTGGTGGGCAATGACAGCAATGGGTAGGGTGGTAGGCTGCAACAACTGTGGTGCACCAATCTTTATAAAATTGCCTGGAGTGTGGGAGGATGTTTGGTGTGCAACCACATAGAAACTCAAAAGGGAGATTGAGGGTCTGCAGGAGGAACTAAGACAGGCAAGGCAGACTGGGGGTGGGTTTAGCCCAATGCTGGAGGGAGGAAGAATGGGAGATGAGGGAGGGCGATTTAAGCGAACAGTGGTGAGGAGAGGGTCAGAAGAAGGGAAGCAGGGACAAGGAGGCCCAGGCCAGGAAGAACGATTGTCGGGGAAACCAGGTCAGGAGACAAAAGACAAATGGAGGGAGGAGATAGGGACTTGTGAGGGGAGGCGAAGAAGTGGCAAAAGTGATGGAGTGGAAAGGAGAGAACAGGTTACTATGCAGAGAGAGGGAGCGGGCATTTGTGAAGGGTCTTCAGAAAATAGTTGTGCACTGCTAGAGAGGAAGAAGGTGGAGGAGGGAAATGATGAAATTAGAGGAGTAACTGATAAATGCCAGAACCAAACTGGAGGCGGGGGTTCTGCTGGGAGAATTGTAACGGGGAAATAATGTGCAGGAGAAAGAAGAGGAGCCGGAAATGAGAGAGGGAGATGAATGGAAGCAAGCAGGGAGTAAGAGGGGTAGAATCTTAGTGCTGGGGGACTCAGTGCTAAGAGGAGTCAGGTGGGATAGCAAGGGGGAGAGGCATAGTCGCATTTGGGTGGAGGCCATGCCAGGAATGACAGCGGAAAGGGTGGGACAGTCTGTTCTGAAATATGCTAGAAGGGGTAGGGACAAGCCTCATTTAATTATACATCTTGGGACAAACGACCTGGCTGACAAGACAGTAGATACAGTCCAGAGGAGGTTTGAGCAACTAGCACAATTATGTGAGGGGGCAGGAAGATCAGCAACTTTTTTGGAGATACTTCCAGTGCCCAAGGCAAGCACAACAAGAAAGCTGAGAATAGAGGAATTTAACAGATAGCAAAGAACCTGGTGTTGTGCTAAAGGGTATGGGCTGTTGGGGGTGGGAGGGACCTGGGAGGACAGTAGTCTCTATGCCAAGGACAGACTACACTTGAGTGAGGAGGGAAAGAAAGTGTTAAAACAGAGCATGGAGGAATACATAGAGGAAGTAGGGAATTTAAACTAGGAGTGGGGGGGGTGGCAGTTGGGTAAGAGACATGCAGAGACCACAGGTTGGGAAACCATATGAGCTTACCCCCCATAACAGTGACAAAGGGCAAATGGCAAGTACTATTGGTGATGCTAGTAAAGGAGTGCAGAATGGGGTGGGGGTGGGGGTCACCCTTAATGCTAGGAGCCTTGGGAGGAAAACTGCAGAGTTGCAGGTGCTCTAGCAGAGGAGAGGTGGACATTGCAGCCATCACAGAAACATGGGCTACCCAATACAATGACTGGGACCTGTCTGTACCAGGGTACAGATCATTTCGTAGGGACAGGGTGATTGGGAAAGGAGGGGGTGTGGCACTGTATGTGAAGGAAGGACTGAAGTGTGTAAGGGAGGAAGGGGAGGAGGGTAGTACGGAGTCACTTTGGATGCAAATCCAGGATTCCAAGAATAGGATTCTTAGAATAGGAGTGGTGTACAGGCCGCCATCTCAGACAGTTAGACAGGGAACTAGCAGGGACAGATCAGGAGGACCTGTGAGAAGGGTAGTGTGGTGATTGTGGGGGACTGCAACATGCCAGGAGTGGACTGGAGTACCCCAACAACTAGGAACAGAAGGGAGCAGGTACTGCTGGATGCCTTCCAGGACAGCTTCCTGCTGCAAATGGTCAGTGAACCAACCAGGTTAGGGAATACCCTTGACCTTGTGCTGGCAAATAGGGACTTTGTGAGAGAACTACAGTGGAGGAACCACTGTCAGGGAGTGACCACCACTCAGTATGGCTCACATTGGATATGGGCAAGGAAGGAGTGGAATCTGGCACAAGAGTACTGGACTTCAGGAGGGCCGACTTTGGGAGGATGGGGGAAGTGATAATAGGATGCCTGGCCAGAATTCAAACTAGTGTGGACACTTACCAGAGGTGGGAGCTCATAAAGCTGGGAATAGTGGAGGCAACCAAAACCTGCTGCAAGGCCCAGAGCAAGAAGGCTAGGGCTAAGAAACTGAGCTGGTTGAGCAAGGAGGTAATGGAAAAGGTAAGGAGGAAAAGAGTTGCCTTTAGGAAGTACAAGAAAATGGAGAGGGGAGGACAGGGAGGAGTACTTGCGGAATCGAAGGAGGTGACAAGGGCAGTAAGGGAGTCAAGGCATCTCTACAGACTCAGGCTGGCACAATGCATTAAGAAGGGAGAAGAACTTCTTTAGGTACATCAGGGAGAACTTCTTTAGGTACATCAGGAGAACCACATAGTAAGGATTAGGAAGGAGGGGTTGGGTGGAAACAGGGTGCGATAAGGCAGAAGCTCTAAATGAGTACTCTGCTCAGTATTTACCAAGAGAAGGAGGTGACACCCAAGGGAGAAAATGGCAGAAAGCAGAGGGTGACAGATGGGAAATCATGGAGGGCAGAGTTCAGGAGGATTTGAAGGCACTGAGGGTGGATGAGCGCCCAGGCCTGATGGCATCCACCCAGGGTACTGAAGGAGCTGGCAGAGGTCCTTGCAGGACCTTTGGCGAGACCTAATTAATGCCTACAATACATTCGGGGGGTTTACCTCAGGACTGGAGGATGGCTCATGTGGTGCCCCTCCACAAGAGTGGCCCCAAGGATGAACCGGGAAACTACAGACCAGTGAGCCTCACATCCATCGTGGGTAAGCTAATAGAGACTACCCTGAAGGAAAGGCTGGTGGCCCTTCTAGAGGCCAGAGGACTACAGGACAGCCGACAGCATGGCTTCATATGTGGCAGATCCTGCCAAACCAACCTGGTGGAGTTCTATGACTGGGTAACTAGGCAACTGGACCGGGGCCATGCAGCGTATGTCCTGTATCTGGACTTCAGTAAGGCATTTGACTCGGTGCCACATGGAAGGATGGGAAGTAAGTTAGTAGGCAGAGGGGCAGGTGCAAAGGTGGTGAGATGGGTAGGGAACTGGCTTCAGGGAAGGCAACAGAGGGTGGTGGTAGGTGGGGAACTCTCACACCCAATGGTAGTGATGAGTGGTGTTCCACAGGGCTTGGTGTTGTGACCAGTGTTTGGGATATTCATTGCAGACATATCATTGGACATCAAGAGCAAGATCAGTCTGTTTGCTGATGATACCAAGGTAGGAGCAGTGGTGGATGACCTAGGGGGATGGCAGGGGTTGCAGGATGATCTGGCAAAGCTTGAAACCTGGTCAAACACCTGGCAACTGGGGTTTAATGCCAAAAAGTGCAAGGTGCTGCATTTTGGGATGAACCCCCCAAGGAGGAGCTACCAGCTGGGGGGAGTGCAGCTAGCTCAGACAGAGGAGGAGGAGGAGAAGGATCTGGGTGTGCTCATTACAGGGTCAGTGAACAACCTGGCACAATCTAGGAAGGCAGCTGCAAAGGCCAACAAAATGCTGGGCTGTATTGCAAGGGGTATATCCTCGAGGAGGGAGGAGGTGATTCTGCCACTGTATAGGTCATTAGTTAGACCTCACCTGGAGTACTGCGTGCAGTACTGGCACCCGTATCTGAAGAGGGATATTAACTTACTGGAGGGGGTGCAGCGCAGGGCGACAAAGATGATCAAGGGGCTGGGGGACTTATCATACGAGAGGAGGCTGAGGGAGTTGAACATGTACTCACTGGAGGAGAGGAGGGACAGGGGACATGATTGAAACCTTTAAGTACATGAAAGGAATAAACAAGACAGGTACAGAGGGGCTGTTCAAAGTAAGGGAGGGGAGGGACACCAGGGGCCATGATACGAGACTGGAGGGAGGAAGGTTCAGGAGGGAGATGAGGAGACACTTTTTTACAGAGAGGGTGGTGGCTGGGTGGAATGCATTACCTGCAGAAGTGGTATCCAGTAGAACAGTAGACTGCTTCAAAAGGGGATGGGACAGGAAAAGGGGAAGGGTCAATGAAGGGGAAGGGTGGAAGGGAGGGGCAGCTGCAGAATAAGGGGTGCTAGCTGCACATTCGAGCAGACTTGATAGACCTCTAGGCCTTTATCTGCTGGCAAATTTCATATATCCGTATGTTCGTAACTTGGCCTCCTGATCAACGAGGCCAGGTCTGAGCTCATGCTTTCTCAGGTGATGTGCTTCATCGGGGCAGAGCTCGACTCTCGTCAGTCGTTTCTGGTTGGGCATTTGTGCCTTGCCCGGGACTTTCTGTGCCTTCTGGGTTACATGGCGGCATGCACCTCCGTGGTCCGTTGGGCCCGGTGGCACATGTGCCCCCTTCAATGAGAGCTAGCCACCCAGTGGACTGAGCACCACGGTCATTTCGACCAGCTGATTACTGACTGTGACCCAGAAGATGTAGGACACTCTCCAATGGTGGACCGTCCCAGACCGGTTGCAGGAAGGGATCCCGTTTGTCCACCCCGAGCCAGTGGCCGTCCTTACAACCGATGCCTCTCTCATGGGCTGGGGAGCCAACATGGGGACAGCAGTGCCCATGGGTTCTGGACCCCAAGGAGTCCCATTGTAACATCAACCTGATGGAGCTCAGAGCAGTCAGACTGGCACTGTCAGCTTTCGCTCCTCAGCTCTGGGGTCAAGTGGTTCAAATACCACGATCATGTACTACCTCAGCAAACAGGGCGGCACGCATTCCTGCCTGTTATGCAAGGAAGTGCTCCGGATCTGGACACTTGTGAGCCGTCTGGAGGTGGATCCCCTAGCCATCCACATGGCAGGAGCCTCAAACCAACTGTTGAATGCCCTGGGCCGCATAGGCGAGACATCCCACGAATGGTCTCTCCATCCAGAGGTAGCGTACAGTGTGTTCTTCCACTTGGGCAAACCATTGGTGGACCTGTTTGCCTCCCAGGAAAACACCAAGCTGAGGCTGTTTCATGCCCGGCCCCCTCAGCAGGAGTCACTGCAGGGAGATGCCTTCTCGAGGCCGTGGACCCCAGGCCTCTTCTACATCTTCTGTCCATTTCCCTTGATCCACAGGGTGCTTCTCAAGGTGAGGAGGGACAAGGCGCAGGTGATTCTGGTAGCCCCTGACTGGCCACGCCAGTTCTGGTGCCCAGATCTCCTCAGCAACAGGCCCCCAGAGCGTCTTTCAGCACACCTGGACCTGAACTCACTCAATCAGGGGAAGGTATTCCATCTGTACTTTCAGTCCCTGCACCTGACAACCTGGTACCTGAGCGGCTAGAGTTTCAGGCTTTGCGTCTGTGCGAGGATGTCCTCACAGTAGTGGAAGCATCCAGAAAGGAGTCGACCAGGAAGTGTTATGCCTTCAAATGGAAAAGGTTTTCCATTTGGTGTCAGGGCAAGGGCCTGGACCCTCTGTCCTGTCCAGTGGTTAACATTCTCGACTTCCTTTGGTCTCTGTCCAAAGGGGGTCTTCAGTCATCGACCCTTTAGGGTGCACCTGGCAGCCATCTCCGCTTACAGGGCGCGGGCCGGTCAGCCGACATTGGTGCAGGAGACAGTGGTTGCGCTCTTTTTCAAAGGCCTGGATCACATATCCCCTCCAGTGCGTGACCCTCTACCTCCGTGGGATCTACTGCTGGTACTGGCAAAGCTCATGGGCAAGCCATTCGAACCAGTGCACAAGTGTGAGTTGTCACACTTGTCATAGAAGACAGCCTTCCTGGTGGCTATCATGTCTGCCAGAAGGACAGGGGACTCCAGGTGCTCTTGGTGGACTCCCCTTATCTGGTCTTCCACAGGGACATGGTTGTCCAGTGCCCCCACCCGAAATGCCTTCCAAAGGTGGTGTCAGAGTTTCACTTTAATCAGGCGTTGACTGTGCCGATGTACTACCCCAATTGCACCTCGGAGGCCAAATACAGGCTCCATACTTTTGGACCGGAGAAGAGCTCTCTCCTGTTATAAGGAGAGGATGGCGGAGATTCGGGGAGATGTTTGCCAGCTGTTTGTCGCCTACGCTGAAGCCACTTCTGGCAGACCTGCAGCAAAGCGGATGATTGTTCGATGGATCACATCTTGCATTAGTCTGTGCTACGAGTTGGCGGGCAAGGAGCCTCCCAAAGGGATAAAGAGCTCATTTCACCCGCCATACCGCTGCATCGGTGTCTGCTTCCATGGACATACCTATCAGGAAATCTGTTGGGCTGCTACCTGGAGGACAGCAAACACCTTCATTACCCACTACCACATCGACCTTGAGTCATGCCGGGATGCTGGTTTTGGGGCCTCAGTTCTCCAATCTCTGTTTCCCTAGTAGGGGGTGTGCACCTTGCCTCCCTACTCCTGGAGAACTGCCAGGAGTCTGCCAATAAGTGTGAATGAACAACATATCCACGATCCTAGAAAAACAGGTTACTCACCTGTAACAGTAGTTCTAGGAGTGGTATATGTTGTTCATCCACATGGACGCACAAACCTGGCTTCCAGTGGGCTAAGATCTGGCATCATGGGGCGGAGCTGAGGGTTTTACCACCTGGGTGGGTGGGAGGAGCCAGCTTGAAGACTTTCCAGCTGATTTAAAGGGAAAGGGACTCTGTCAATAAGTGTGGATGAACAACATATGCCACTCCTAGAACTGCTGTTACAGGTGAGTAACCTGTTTATAGTCACTGGTATTTTATTTTCACTATATTCACTGCAGCGTTGGCACTAAAATAAGTACCAGCAAATATTGGTTACACCAGTCTGTGGCTTGTTCTGAGATCCGTGCTGTATACTGCATTACCAAAAGCACTATCTGGTATCAAAACACTTTTAAATAACATTTGATTCAGTTTTAAAAACAAGCCTAGGTAAATGTTTTCAAGACACATTGCAAAGTGCCAAAAGTGCAGTTAGTAGGGAAACGCATTTGAATCAGGTATTCAGACAGTTGGGAAATGAGTAGCAGCAATATCGGCAGATTCATAACCAAATCTGATGTCAGAGTGTCTTTGGCTCAGGTGTTCAATGTTTCGTGTGAGCCACTGAGCATATTTCATGGTCGTGGTTGTGGACTGATACGAGTGATATTCTAAGCTTCTTAGTAAGTTCATTTACATACTGTGCTAAGCAATTAAACTTCTCGGTGGAATGTAGTGAGTGTCAATTGCTTCATTAAGTAAAGTAACTGACAGAACTTGAAGAATCATAGGGTGATTGTCAGTTCATTTTAGCACTCAGACCAGACTAGCAGTCACCCTGTTGAATAAGGCTGCAGATGTGACAGATCATTAATTCATTTAGCACTGCGGGGAGTGAGATTAGTATATGGTTAGCAGCACCATTGTGTTAACAGCAGTCGGAAAGTGAAATTAAGGAAAAGCGAAGTTGGTGCTTGAACGCAGATTGCAAAATATAAGCACCCCGTTAATAAGGTGTTCTACAGTATTTTCTGTATTTGGCATTACCGTTTTCTTTATAACTGCATATTGATATGAAACATGCTCACAGTCCTCTAGATGTCATCAGATTTGGCAGCGTGTCAATTGCTGATAACATAATCCTTTGTTTATGATGTGTTATCTCCAGTTGAAGTGTATGTTACATGAATACAAAGAACCAGCGACTATAATGAAGGAGGAAGGACTTGAAATGTTTTCATTTTATTGTGACTACACTTCATAGAGACGTACAGTGACGACAGAAAATGACAACTGGTTCATTCAGTCTGCCCATAAACCCTAACAAACACTGGACCTTTTGTCCATACAGGGTTCTAACCCATACTATCCACTACCGTGTTCCCCGCCCCACCGCTGTCATCTTGAGCAGGCGTTGAGCCTTCACCGTGTCCCAGCATACCTCTCAACCTTCTGTACCCCAAATGTGGAACATCGTCTATCAAAATGTGGAACAAATGGGCAAAATGTGGAACACTTAATAAAATCTTTACCCAAGAAGCTCAAAACACTGTTAAAATGTTACATTTATGTTCAGAAAGTGTTGTTATTAATTGAATAATATATTTTTGCATCATTTACTATGGATTTTTGCTTTAAAATGCTGACTTTGAATGTGGAACAAGTCCTCAGAATGTGGAACAGGGAGCTTTTGTGAAGTAAAATGAGGAACGTTCCTCGTAATGTGGTACAGTTGAGAGGTATGTGTCCCAGCTGTGTTTGAAACCATTGATAGTTTTGGCGCCCACCACATCAGCCGGCAGATTGTTCGACGGTTCCACCAGCCTTTCTGTAAATTAAACTTTTTCATTTCCCCCTTGAATCCTCACCCACACCAGTTTCCACTCATGCCTCTGTGCTCTTGACCTGCTACTTGAGCTAAATAGTTCCTCGTAGTTTACCTTGCTCATTACTTTCAGGAATTTGAAGGTCTCTGTCGTATCCGCCCTCTCTCGTCTGGCCTCCAGCGTGTACATGTTAAGTGCCTTCAGCTGATCATTGTAAGATCTGTCCTGCTGGCCCTGAATCATTTTGGTCACACTGTTGCACTGTCTCCAGCCTATCCTTACCTTTCCTTAGGTGAGGACTCCAGAACTGGGCACAGTACTCCAGGTAGGGTCTTAACATGATCTGTAGGGGTAGTAGTGCCTTCTTCCTTCTCTTGTCAGTACCCCTTCCTATACACCTCACCATCCTATTACTATAGGTCTCGTTACACTGGTTTGTTTTAGAGAGTCATTGATGATGATCTCTAGGTTTCTTTCCTCAGAGGTTGTGCACAGCTTAAACCCCCCCCCCCCGCCAATCCAGTACTCTGTCCTCGGGTTTTTCTTCTTCCCTGTGTGCATCACCTTGCACTTTTTGGCACTGAATTTCAACTGCCAAACCTACTGTCATTTGCAGACAGACACAGCCTGCCCTGGATTCCTTCTCCCATATCACTGATGAACATATTGAAAATGACTGGACCCAGGACCGATCCTGGTGGACCCCACTGTTGCCTCCTTCTCTTCTGATTTAACTGTGTTAACTACAGTCGTCTGCCTTCCAAACAGTTTCTAACCCCAGTAATACTCAGGTATTCCTAACTTTCTGCAGTAAGCCTTCTAGGTAAGACTGCCCGGAAGGAGAACAGAACACATGCAAATGACGGAATTCTTTGCACATGACAACTTTTCAAATGCTGCCCTGTACTAACTGCCAGTGTTCTAAACTCCTCAGCTTTCACTCTTCGCCTGAAAAGTCTGGTCTCTGGGAGTGTCGCTCACCTACCTTTCCTGTACATGAAGAAACTTGTAAATATAAAAGTATCCTTTTTATTTTCATTTGCTGCCTTTAACTGCGTGCTTTTTGTTTTCCCCCGGTTCCTCTCAGCTCGGTATAACCGTGGGGGAACTGGGTTAGTTTTACTATTAGTTGGGGTTTTCTGACTAAAAAAAACCCTTAGTTTCCGAATTTTATTTAATTAAAATTGGTATTTTTCCCGGTTTCCCGTTTTCTTATCTGTTCGGTTCCTCTTTGGTTCCAGAACCAGCCACAGCCGCTAAATCTTTATTATTTAGCGGTTACTGTTTTTTCTCTATTTTTGACAAAAAATGTCAGAAAAACCTAAAAAGAAAACCGGTGAGCCCGGTTTTAAGAACTGTACTCAATGTGGGGACGTTTTTGCCAACAGTTTGTGTGTGGCCTGCCTGGGCTGTGAACATTTGAAAGAGGAATGTAGTATATCAATCAGTCAATCAAAATCTTAATTTATCCAGGCGGGCACCATTGAGCAAGGCTCATTTGCAAGGTGGACCTGGCTATGAATACATCAAAGTACAGTACAGAAGCAGATATACCAGTATATACAAATATATACAGTACAAGGTTGAACTAAATAAAAAACAAACAAAAAAAAAAAACAGCATTATTTTACAATTGAAGAAGTCAGCAGATGTGCAGTCGACCATAGGCATACAGGGGTTATAAGCAGAGATCTTTTGAGTGAGGAAGCCGGCAACTACACATGTAAAACATTCCCGGAGAGAAGTGTTGAAAATGCCTGGAACAGCTAAACAAGAAGCTTCCTCAACTTACAGGTCCCTCTGGCTCTGACTAGCTGATGCCCCCTGATAATGTGAGTGAAGCCACATCTGTTCTTGCCTGAGACAGGTGACAGGGGCACAAAGAGGGCTAGTGAACCAGCTGACTTCCCAGTTCCCTCTTAAAAAAAAAAAAAAACTCAAGCACACTGAACCCCCGCCTTCTAAACCAGGGACTTCTGTGTCTGGCCTTACAATGCCTTCACCTCAGGAAATTGCTCAGGCATTTAAAATCATTCAGGCCTTACAGAATATTGCTACTCCTCAACAGCCACCTGCCCCGACCCAGGGTATCCAGGCTGGTAGCTCAGGAAAACCTTCCTTCCTAGAGGAGGAAGATTATGGGGAATGCGAGGAGGATGAAGGGGAACATATTGAACCCAAGGTATCCCCTGAGCAGGAGTTTGGGTCTCCCCACAGGGTATCTGAGGACTACTACTTTCATTTCTCTTTTGTTCAAAAAGTGGCTGATGCCTTGGACATCACCACTATAGAAGACATTGAGAATGAGGAAGAGGTGGAGTATCCGGAGATGATGGGGTTAACCCCCATCAAAGCTCTCCTCCTCCCCCCTGTGAACAAGTTTTTAAGAAGGGTGCACTAAAAATCCTTCAGACTCCAAATTCCATCCCTGCCTTTGATAAGAGGATGGGCAAAAAATACCAGATGGATAGGGAAGGGGCAGAGTTCCTCTTTTCCCATCCTGACCATGAGGGTGTTGTGCAGGCGGCTGCCTCGATAAGGCTAGAGTCACTCTTCTTCACATCCTCTGGACAAGGACTCTAGAAAAATAGACAGTATGGCAAAGAAGGGGTTTCTGTCAGCTTCTTTGGCCATACATCAAGCAAAGTTTCACGCCTATGCTGCCCAGTACCAGAAGTCACTGTGGCAGACAGTTTTGGCCATGACTCAGAAAGACCCCTTGCCCCTGTCAGATGACCTGGCTAATACTGCCAGGTTTGGTTTGGAGGTGGCTAAATATCAATTCCAAATGGCTGCTGATACTAATGATACTGCAGCCAGATGGATGGCTAACATGGTAGTACAGAGGAGATTTGTCTGGCTCAGGACCACAAACCTCACTCAGGATACTCAATCTAAGGCACTTGATTTCCCCTTAGAAGGGAATGTTCTATTCAGGGAATCCACTGTGGCCTACATGAAAAAGGTGGATGAGTACAAGGCCACTTATAGAAACAACTCTGCTAAAGAGAAGGCTTCACCATTCATCAGGCCTTATGGAAGAGGGGCCTGGGCAGGTCCTCAGACACCAGGCCCTTTTTCCAGCCAGTGGCCACACCCCAGTACCAGCAGTATCCACAACAGGGGTACCTCAGGGGCAGGGGTAGGAAGGGTTCTAGGCGAGGGTCACAGGCCCAGCCTCGGCCCCAAGCAAAACAGACACCCTGATGCACAGGCTGCCTCCTCCCTCTCTGTCGGAGGCAGACTGTCCCACTTCCTCCAGGTTTGGCTAAATATCACCACAGACAAGTGGATCCTGGAGGTGGTGGGTCATGGTCTATCTCTGGACTTCAGATCCCTTCCTCCTCCTCAAAAAACAAAACAGGGTTTTCAGTTCACCCTCCTTAGCAGAAAATAAACTGCTGGAGGCAGAGGTTTGAAACCTGCTACTGCTAAGGGCAGTAGAACCTGTCCCAATCCCCAACCCCCCAAGAGGAAGGGTTTTTATTCCAGGTACTTTCTCACCACAAAGAAAAGTGGGGAGTGGCAGGCTATGTTGGATCTCAGAGCTCTAAACAAGTATCCGAGAAAACCAAAGTTCAAAATGGTAACTTTGGCATTGATTCTGCCAACACTCCAAAAAGGAGATTGGTTGGCATCACTGGATTTAAAAGATGCTTATTTCCACATCCCCATAAGGGAATCCTACAGAAAATATCTCCGGTTCAGACTTCCTTCAGGCCATTACCAGTTTTCAGCCCTGCCTTTTGGCCTTCGGCCCCAAAGATGTTCACAAAATGCCTGTTAGCAGTCATGGCACATCTTCAAAGGCAGGGGGTCACAGTATTTCCGTATCTAGACGACTGGCTGGTGGTAGGGAAATCACCAGACCAAGTCACACAGTATCTGCAGATCACCCAAGGGCTCCTGGAATCTTTGGGGTTCCTGATCAATCACAAAACATCAATCCTCATTCCTGCACAAATCCTGCAGTTCATAGGAGCAGAGAACAGTACCCTGCAAGGCAGGGCCTACCTGCCTCTGGACAGGGTTAGGATTCTTCAGGTGATCACAGATTCATTCAGCATGCACAAACACAAAACTGCAAGACAGTTTCTGCAGGTACTGGGCCATATGGCTGCAACCACAGGCACAGTCCTGGGTTCCAGGTTCCAAATGAGAGACATCCAGTTCCACCTCAGGGCTCATTAGAGTCAAAGAAAATATTATTTTTCAAAGCCCATCCCTGTAACAAGGACTTTGTTACAAGCACTGCAGTGGTGGAAGGAGGAACCCAACCTAAGAGAGAGGGTTCCTTTTCAGAGAGAGCTCCCTCAGTTGCTCTCACAACAGATGCATCCCTCCTTGGTTGGGGTGCCCATCTAGGGGATCACACGACCCAGGGCACTTGGTCAGCTGCAAAGTCCCTTCAGCACATAAACTTGCTAGAACTCGCAGCTGTGTTTCTGGCTGTAAAAGCTTTTTCAGCATTGGTGCAAGGGAAGGTGGTACAAGTCCGAACAGACAACACCACCACAGTGCACTACATAAACAAGCAGGGAGGCACCAAGTCAGGCCGTCTCTGTACAGAAGCCATGAAAATCTGGACTTTGGCTTACTCTTTGGGAGTATCCCTGCAGGCAGTCCATCTGCCAGGAAAGGACAATACCCTGGCAGATGCCTTTAGTTGAATCAACCAGGCCCGTCACGAATGGACCCTGAACAGGCAAGTGATGTAAGTGATCTTCAGGAGGTGGGGCACTCCAGAGATGGACTTGTTTGCATCCCATCAGAATCACCACCAGATCAGGGTACACTACCTCTGGATGCCCTGTCTCTGGATTGGTCAGGGAGGTACCTGTATGCTTTTCCTCCCTTTCCCTTGGTATTCAGAGTACTGCTCAAGCTCAGATCCCACTCATCTCTAATCTTGATAGCTCCAGACTGGCCCAGGCAGCCATGGTACTCTCTACTGCTCTCCATATCTGTAGCTAAACCCAGTACACCTCCGTTGGAGGCACAACCTGATAACCTCCAACCAGGGAACCCTGCTGTACCCGAACCTCAGGTCTCTCAATCTCAAAGGTTGGCTCTTGAGGACCTAGAATATGCTAATTTACACCTCTCTCAAGCAGTGTTAGACATTCTGAGCGGGTACAGGAAACCCTCTACTAAGAAAACCTATTCTTCATAATGGAAGAGGTTTTCAATCTGGTGTTCGGCTAGAGACTTGGTGCCAGTACAGGCTGGGGTATCAGCTGTTCTCGACTACCACTCTCATTTACATTCCCTGGGGCTGAAGCCCAGCTCCTTGAAGGTTCACCTGGGCGCAGTGTCAGCTTACATTTCTGTTGGAGCAAAAGTAACAATAGCCTCAGAACCTATCTTTAGGAGGTTCTTTAGGGGTCTGGCCCATTTGCATCCCCCTCAGAGGGAACCAGTGCCAGCATGGGACCGCAATGTGTGCATAGCCAAGCTCATGGGGTCTCCTTTTGAGCCCATGTCTTCAGGTCATCTAAAATATGTCACATGGAAAACAGTTTTCCTTGGGGCAATGACTTCTGCAAGAAGAATCGGCGAGCTTTAGGCTCTCTGCATTGAACAGGACTACATCTCATTCCATAGGGATAAGGTAGTCCTGAGGACAAACAGAAAATTCCTCCCCAAGGTGGTTTCTGATTTCCACCTTAACCAGTCCATTACCCTACCAATCTTTTTCACTGAGCATTCCACTTTTGGTGAAAGGAGACTTCACAGTCTGGATGTCGAGAGCTATCAGCTACTGCATGATAGCCAGTAAGGACCATAGGCAGGGCAGAAAACAGCTGATCTTACTTCAAGAGGGCTCTTGATGTAGGTAATTACATATAGGACTGATGCTGGCCAGTGTCAGGACCCAACGGAAACATTTCTAGCTAGCAGTCTCTGGCGGGGGACCGCCCCCACGTCAGGTGACTGACTGCATGTGGCGTCAGTATAAAGGGGCAGTCCCCCATGCCTGCCTTCCAGTACTTTCCCGCCGTTGGCGTGTGTCAGCGCCTTGCAGTAAAGTTCAATGCTCGTCAGCTCTCTCGTTGGTAGTTTTTACCGTCTTTTTTTCGAATCTTCGATTAAAATCGTCAGGCATTCATCAGTGTATGTCATCCCCTACACCTTCCAAGCACAAAAATAAGTGCGACTTGTGCGGCACCCAACTCCCACACAAGGACGGCCATTCCCAGTGCCTCTTCTGTCAAGGCCCGGGTCATCAGGTGGAGAAGTGCCAGCACTGCCTAAAATTCAACGCCGGCACCCGCAGACGGAGGCAGCAGTCCCTGGAGGCCCACATACTAAAGAAGAAAATGTCCTCCATGGAGAATGAGTTAGAAAAGCTCCAGCAGGTGTCCATTTCCCCCATAGGCCATCGTAAGAAGAAAGACAAGGAAAAGCACTGGAATAAGGGCTCCTCATCCACCACGTCTTCTTTGGGAGTCTCCATGCTACAGGTAACATCCTCTCCTGGGGACCACTCTGCAACGGCTACCTTGGAGGCTTCCAAGGTGGCGTCAGCCCACCCATCTGGCTTGCGCTTGGGCCCTTCGGGCACCTCTGGGCTATTGGAGGCCTCTGCTCCCAGTAAAGCTGCCACCGTGCGGCCTACTGGTTTGAGTGTCTCTGGTAAGCCGGACATCAGCTCCTCTGACGCCCACACAGAGACTGTTGATAAGTCGCCCGACCCTCTGGGCGGCCAGCCCTCTTCCGCCCGACAAGGCGCTCCTCCTTTGCTACCTGCCCCGGTGATGGATCCGATAAGTAGGACGTCTGCTCCTCCACCGTCTGCCCGGATTCCACTGATAAGTCTGACGTCAGCCTGCCCGACGCCTGCACGGCAGCTGAGCCAATGCTGGAATCTCCCACGTCCGCCGTTCCTGGCTCCCTGCAGCCTTCGCTGCCCTCCGGGGACCCTGGGTCTCCTCAGCCTGACCCCGGGGACTTTTCTCCTCCATCCCTGAGCGGTGCCGGGGTTCCTGCTGCACCCCCATTAGGCCGTACGCCCGCTGGTCCGACTGACCTGACGTCGGATTTCCTGGACGCTGGCTCTGACGCCGGTCTTGACGACACCGGGCGACATCCCGCTCCCGGATGCCGCTTCAAGGCCAGGCCTTCCGCCCACCGGCCCCCTGCTCCAGGCCCGCCCGTGGGCCCTCTGGCCGGACCATCTCCTGCAGACCCCCCCGTCTCCCTGGTATCCGACGCCTGTCGTATCTGACACAGTCTTACCCGGCTCCACAGTATCCGATGCCCCAGTACCTGACGCTGGCCTATCCGACCTGCAGTTCCCGGTGTCTCAGTACCCACCGTTGGGTTATGTATACACACCTTACGGGTACAATCAATACCCGTATCTTCCTCCTCCTCTTCCACCACCCCCTCAGCCACCAGTGGACTTGAAGGAGATGCTGGCCTCCTGGTGGGCTGAGGCCAAGACTCAACTCACCAGAGAGGTGGAGAGTTGTCTCACGACGACTGTGCCGATTCTGGCTCCCGTATGTCCGCGATGACAGACTCCCTCCCCACCGCCGGACACCAGGGGCGAGCCCTCTGGTTCTAGGGCGGGACAGGATATGCTTCCCCGAGGACCTTCCAAGGGGTCCATTCCTCCCCCTTGCCGGGAGAGGAAGTCTTCCTCTTCATCCTCTTCCTCCTGGGACACCTCTGATGACTCCGGTTGCTCCGAGCCGGATGACGAGCCATACATTCCATTTAAGCCCAGGCCTAGGACTCCTCCGAAGTCTCCTCTGGAGGATCCTTCCTTTACGGAGTTGCTACACAAAATCCAGGAGGTTCACAAGTGGCATTCCTTGGAGCTGGATCCACAGTGTAAGAAACTTGCTGAACATTTGGACCTGCCCGAGATAGCTCCTACATTGGTGCCACCCTGGATTGAGCCTCATGCCGATCTTGTTTCCACTATTTGGAAGCAACCGTCTGCTTAGCTCGCTTCCTCAAGTCGAACAGGCTATATCAGGCTCCTGAGGTATTGACTTTTAGATTCTCACTTGGGCTGATTCGGTCATGATTAGCACGCTCATGGCGGACAAGCTAACTCCAAGCTATCTGAGCTCATCTCCACCTGACAAGAATCCTGTCTTCTGGACCAGTACAGGAAGAAGATGTATGCTTCTTCACTCTGGGTATTAGGGCCCTAAATTATATCGGTCACATGGGGATTACTAGAGGCGATTCTTAGTGAGGTGGAATCAAGTGGACTCCCTTTCGGACTCTCAAGTCTAACAGGAAGTGGCTGACCTCGTCCGCTCTGTATGTTCGGCCAATCGGCACATGCTTTGTGCTACTTACGATGCAGTGGACACTGCTGGTAGGAGCTCCGCTTTTGCCGTAGGCTTACGGCGTCATGCCTGGCTCCATGTGTCAGAGTTGGTCCCGGAAGTGCAGTCCACTATTCAGGAAGCGCCTTTCCGGGGTTCGGTGCTGTTGGGTGGTGATGTCAAGGACATTATCACCGATCTGCAGGAGAAGGGGGACTGCATTGAAGTCTGTGGACTCCATGTATCATCCCCATCAAACGCAACACCATCCCTTTTGCAGGTGGAATCTGCAAAAGGCGAAACCCCAGGGGAAAGCGGGCCACTAAACACTGGGCCCCTCCGGCTGCCAAGCCTCCTCCGCCCAAAAAAGCAGCGGGTGCTTCAGCCGTGACGCTGTGCCGCACCACCTGACTCCTTTCCTCTCCCACAACCTCTGGGCCTTCTGGAGGAACCGGTAGGAGGGAGGTTTTCCCTCCACCTCCTGGGTTGGGAGAGGATAACTTCAGATTCCTGGGTTTTCCAGCTGATCGCAGAAGGACACTCAATAGAGATTCTTCAGAACCCCCTTGACACCCTCCTCCAAGGTCGTTGTACTCTTGGGAACATCATCTTCTGGTCCAGGAAGAGATTTCAGCACTTTTGCTGAAGGAGGCGATAAAACCCATCCCCATTCCTCTTCAGGGACGGGATACTATTCCCATTTCTTCCCGGTCCCAAAGAAAATGGGGGATGTGAGACTGATTCTTGACCTCAGCTCCCTGAACTTGTTCGTGGAGTACAAGAGGTTCAGGATGCTCTCTCTTCAGAGCCTCCTGGCCCTTCTTTGGCTGGGACTGTGTCTGTGCGCTTTGGATATGCAGGATGCCTACTTGCATATCCCTATCCGCCCTTCCAATCGCAAATACCTGCATTTTGCATTCCAGGGGGACCACTACCAGTTCAAGGCCCTCCCATTTGGTCTTTCCTCGGCACCCTGAGTGTTCACCAAATGCCTTTTGGTGGTAGTGGCCTACCTGCTTACCCAGGGGGTACAGGTTTTCCCGTACCTGGACAGTTGGCTCCTGGCGGCCCCGTCCAGGGAGGAACTCCTGCGCTTCCTTTCCCTTACCCAGCAGGTCTTTGCCTGCCTGGGTATTACCATCAGCCAAGTCCTATCTGATCCCATCCCAGAGGCTCCAGTTTATCAGGGTGATCCTGGACATGACCTCTGGCAGGGCCTTCCTTTCACCGGACTGGGCAGCCACTCTTCAGGCCCAGGTCAGCCTGTTGTCCAGCCACAGGCGGGTCAGTGCCAGGTCAGTCCTTTGCCTCCTTGGGATAATGGCAGCTGCAATTCCGACAGTTCCTCGCGCTTGGCTCCACTTGAGAATCTCTCAGTGGACACTTCAGTCTCAATGGGATTAGCTGGTGGACGATCTAGATCAGCTTGTTCTGGTCTCCACTCCCATGGCTCGGGACTTGCAGTGGTGGATGGTTCAGGAGAACCTCTGCCGGGGAGTTCCCTTCAGTCTCCCTCCCCCCTCACAGATGTTGACTATGGACGCCTCCGGCAAGGGTTGGGGAGCCCATCTCGGTCCTCACAGGACCCAGGGCTCCTGGTCCAAGCTCGAAGTTCCTCTACATCAGTGTGGTGGAATTAAAGAGCAGTACTGTATGCTCTTCAGGCTGTGCATCTGTATCAGTCTCCAGGTCAGCTGTACAGATGGACAACATATGTGTGGTCTTGTACATCAACAAACAGGGAGGAACTCGTTCCTACCCCCTTTGCCGAGAGGCGATGCGAATCTGGGATTGGGCAATACAGCACAACCTTCACCTCACGGCATCTCATGTCCTGGGGATCGAGAACACGCTGGCAGACAGGCTAAGCTGGTCATCTGCTCTAGCTCACGGACGGGAACTGGATCAGGGGGTTGTAGATGACATCTTCCTACGCTGGGGAACTCCACAGGTAGACCTGTTAAGCTTTCCCCAAAGCACAAAACTTCCTGTCTTCTGCTCGCTCGCTCCAGGGCATGGCATTTTTGGATAGGCGCTCTTGTCTCTAGACTGGAAGGCAAGATTAGTCTATGCCTTCCCTCAGATTCCACTGATTATGAGGTCTTGCAGAAACTGTGTTGGGAAGGAGCTCGAATGATTCTGATCATCCTTTCTGGCCCAGGCAGGTTTGGTGCTCTCTTCTGCAACAGTGCTCAGAGGAACCTCCTCCTCCTCTTCCTCTGTTGCTATTTTTACTGACCTAGGATCAGGGCACCCTGGTCCATCCAGGCCTCAAGTCCCTTCAGTTGCACGTGTGGCTCCTTCAGACGTAGCTCAGGCCCGATTCTGGGTCCCCCCCCCCCCCGAGTAGCTAAGATTCTGGTGGAGGCCAGGAAACCCTTAACCAGATCTACTTATGCCATGAAATGGAAGCAGTTCTCTACTTGGGCTGCCTCCAATGATATCGAGCCCGTCTCGTGCTATGTCAGCCAACTTCTGGATTACCTGCGACACCTCTTCGATCTGGTTCTCAGCCATTCATCCTTAAAGGTTCACATATTGGCCATTTTGGCCTATCATGTCCCCTTTGCAGACAGAACATTTGCTCAGCTGGAGGTCTGTAAGAGCTTTTTGAGAGGGGTCCTTCACTTACGACCCCCTTTTCGGGTTCCTGCCCCTCCTTGGGATCTGAATTTCATTTTAGAGAAACTTACTCTGCCTCCTTTCGAGCCGGCAGCCTCGGTGGACCTAAAGTTCCTTTCTTAGAAGACTCTCTTTCTAGTGGCCATTACTTCTGCTCAATGGATTTCCGAGCTTCAGGCCCTGATGTGTAAAATCCATATTTAATTTTCACAAGGGCACGTGTGGCTCTGCGTACCAACCTAAGTTTCTCCCTAGGTGAGTGGAATCGGCCTGAATCAATCCTTAGAGTTGCCTGCTTTTTACGCAGCACTTCAACCAGGAGAGTACCTCCTGCATACTTTGGATGTTCACGAATTCTGAGATACTACACCAACAGGACGAAGGATCTCAGAAAGACTGATCAACTGTTCATCTCTTTGCCCATAAAGAAGGCAATGCAGTTTCTAAGTAATACCTATCGAAATGGGTGGCTCGTTGTATCACTTTCTGTTATACAAGTTACAACAAGACCCTCCGGGTCAAGATTAGAACCACTCCACCAGAGAAGTCGCTGCCTCTGTGGATTGTTTCAAGAACGTGTCAGCGGCTGACATTTGTGCAGCCGCCGCGGACTTCTGTCCATACCTTTACGAAACATTACAGTTTGGACATTGCCTCTCGCTATAGAGCAGACTTTGGCTGGCTGTTTTGCAAGGCCTCCTTTCCTAAGGCCTTCGCTACCAGAGGGTCTACTTCTGAGTAGCTTCCTTCCCCCGTTTGCTTCTCCTTGTTCCAGACTGCTTGGGACTCAGTCCTATATGTAATTACCTACTGCAAGAGCCCTCTCGAAGTAAGATAGTACAGTTACGTAAGAACTTACCGTAACAGTAGATCTGCAAGGGCCTCTCTCGAAGTAGGTAATACCTTTCCACCCTCCATCCCCCTAAGCTTTTTCAGCTCCGTTTCCAGGAAGGGAAATATCTCTCGTCTTGCCTTTTGGCCTGTGGCGGGAAAGAACTGGAAGGCGGCCGCGGGGGACCGCCCCTTTATACTGATGCCGCATGATGCTGGTCACCTGACGTGGGGGCGGTCCACCGTCAGAGACTGCTAGTTAGAACATTTTCCAGTGGGTCCTGACGCAGGCCGGCATCAGTCTTATATGTAATTATCTACGGCAAACTTCTCTAGAAGATCTACTGTTCTGATAACTTTACGTAACTGTACTTTCCTGACATATGGGATGTTGAAAAGGGTGATCCAGCATCAAAAGGTCAATTTCTTGATGCATAGTTCAGTGTATCTAGTTCTGTTGCACTAAAGTTGGTAGGGAGCCCCAACAGGATTGAGGCCCACTCCATGAGAGGAGGGACAGCTGCTACCTTAGCAGCTGCCAGAGATGTTCCACTGGTTGATATCTGTAAAGCAGCTACCTGGAAAACAGTACACACATTTACAAAGCACTACAGCCTGGATGTTCAATCCAGGAGTGATGCTAGGTTTGGTACAAGCAGTCCTGCAGTCTGTTTCCAAATTAAAGTTCTGTGCCCACCTCCAAGGGTACTGCTTGGTAGTCTGCAGAAAGTTATGAATACCTGAGTATTACTGGGGTTAGAAGGAAAAATTACTTACCATAGTAATCTTGTTTCTTCCCAATGATAATCGGTATTCATAACTTCCCCTACCTTCCTTTCAGAACCTTAGCCTCTGCACTACTGCATGCTGTTACCAGAAGCAGTGTGTGTGTGTATATGTATATGTGTATAAATAAATATATATATATATATATATATAAAATATTTCTAGGACTGTGGATATGTTGTTCATCTGCACTTCTTGCATGTCCCTTTCCTTTTAAGGATCACCAGAAAGTCTTCAAGTTGGCTCCTCCCACCCACCCCGGGTGGTATATTGCTGGGCTCCGCCCCATGACGCTAGATCTTCCTTTCCGCTGGAAGATTCAGGTTGCCTCTTTTGTGCGTCTGCATTTTGTAGGCCCTGGCTTCAAAACCTTCGGTTATTCCGAAAATTCGTCTTGTTCGCATTAGCAATCGCAACTGTTTCTCTTCAATTATGGAAGACAAGTCTTTCCCTGGATTTCGCTGGAGTTCGTGCAGCCAGAAGATGTGCACTGATCCCCATACTGCATGTGTGTATTGCTTGGGTGTCAACCATGATACCTCAAAGTGCGATTTTTGTGTTGCATTTCACTCTAACGTCCTCGACGACCGTCTCTCACACTTGAAGGTGGGGAAGCTGGAAAAATGGAATCCTCTGGTGAAATCAAAGGAGTCTCAGTGGATGGTTTCCGCGGCTGTGGGCTCCACCGAGCAGTTGGAGCATATGCAAGCCTTCGAGGAGGAAGCAGCTCATGCTGTCGAATCTTCCTCTTGGAGCTTCTTCGTTCCACTCAACCTGAGCTCCACTTTCTTGGGTTCTTACCGAGTGTTGTGCCAGTCTCTCCGACTAAGGGAGAGGGTCCTGTGGGCATGCACTCCTCTCTCGGTTCCGTAGGCGGGAAAAGGACCCAGGATCATTTTCATCCCGGCGAGAAGACGTTCTAGGGATCGGGAGAGATCTTGGTCGAAATTGCCTCTTCGGCCGCTGGCTTCTCGACTTTGCCGTCCAGCCAGTCGACCGAGGTTGAAATAATCCTCGATCCGATCGACCCCTTGTCGCCGACTACGGTCGACGAGACTCTTACTTGGACTCAGGTCCTTGCTTTCCCCAACGAAGAGACCTAGCCCGCTGGGCATTCCATCGAAGAAGTGGTCCCTGACCCCGGGAAATCACCGTTGCTGGTGTCTCCTGAGCAATCGAATTGGCCTGGCCGATCTTGAGAAAGGTCCAGGACCCCCTCGACCGAGAGGCTGAGGAAGAGCCATAAGTGCTCAGAAAAGAGGTAATGCCATCGGTCGTCCTCATCCTCCTCCTCGGATGAGGAGAGACTCCAGCAGAGACTCAGGCGCTGCGAGGACCTCATGTGGCAACAGCTGATTTTGACTGGTCACAAGCCTACCCGGCCATTACCTGGCTTTAGCCTCCCAGGCCTAACTCGGTCTCTCCACTGATGTGGTGGAACCACCTTAAGCAGCCTGTGGGAGGGGCTCTTTCAAGAAACTGGACCAGACACCAGGCTTCCCCGGAGTCTTTCGGTCACCATCACCCTGGACCACCCTCGGCGAGTCTAAGATGACTTGGGCAGTCGACCATTGTATCTGGATTCCTCGGTTTCGGATGAGACCGGCCTACGTTCTCATCTGGGGGATGATGAATCAGCTGGTGGGATAGAGATGGAGAAAGTTCCTTCGTCCTTTCAGGGCATTCCTTGCCTCATCTCTGAGTCTACAGGGATGCCCTTGGAGCCTATCCAGAAGAAGGCAGAGTACCCTGTCACGGACATCCTCAAGAGAGGGGATACCCCAGCGGAGGCCTCTCCTGTGTCCGAGGCTATAGTTGGCCTGGCCTTAGAACTTTGGCAGCACCCTGTGTCTTGTCCAGTTCCATCCGCCCGCAAGTGTGTGATGCCCATGGGGTCCCTTATGGGGTTCTCAGGTGTACTGGCAGTTCTGCCGACACTGATCGACCTCCTGAGAAGGAACCCAAAAACTTGCATCACTCTGCTCGGAAGGTCTATACGGCTTCGTCTTTAGGCCTCCATCAGGCAAGTTTGGCCATCACCATGGCACACTTCTCCCATGCCCTCCCTGGGTCTTTGGTGAAGTCCTCCCACATCTATATTAGATGGTACCTCCTTTGCCTGTGGATTTGAATGTCTATCTCTTAAAGTCGAGCTTTCCCCCATCAGTGGCGTTCCGCATCATAGGCTGCTATAGACCTCCAGCAGCAGGACCACAACTTCTGACACACCTGTCATCCCACCTGGATACTACCCCAGTGGAAACAATCGTACTAGGTAACCTTAACTATGACTGGCTGACTAAAGTCTCGTTACCCCTGAAACAGTTCTGCGACTGTCATGGACTCACTCAACTTATTACTGAGCCTACTCGCATCAACCAAAAAAATCCAATGGGAAGCACCCTCTTGGATGTTCTCCTTGTTAACAGACCTCATTCCTTTTCCCATGCTGGTATCCTCTTAGCGGACGTTAGTGACCACTGCTTTATTGGTGGCATGAGAACTGTTACCAGACCTCTGTCTACATAAAAGTTTTCCACTAAAAGATCCAGACGGAACTTCGATCCTACTGCATACTTCAGTGATCTAAAAAACTCTTTGCTATGGCAGAGTTTCTACCTGGCTAAGTCAATGAGTGATGCCTGTGATGCTCTTCATGAAATCATACCCAGCGCCCAAAACAGCCATGCTACCCTGGTTAAAGCACAAATAAAAGCCAGAACCTGTCGTTGGTTCTCACCAGATCTGAAGGCTGCCTTAATCAAAAGAGATTACCTCTGGAAAAAGGCTCGTAAATCTCGTGCTGCGCAAACTGGTGTCTCTTCAGGGCATCTAGAAGCGTCTGTACTAAGTTGGTCAGAGGGCCAAAGCCAACTTTTATCAAACTGAGCTGCTACTCTTGAAACTGCCCTACCAAATTCTGGTCCACCATAAGAGAGCTATCTGACCACTCTCAGGAAGTGTGCTTCCTTCAAAATTACCACTGATAATATTATCATTAACGATAAATTGGAGATCCTGCAGGCTTTCAACAGTCACTTTGCCACTGCTGGCCTGGCGTTTGATAATGCACCTGTAAATAGCCTTCTTCCTTAGACCAACACCCAGCCTTCAGAACCAAGTAGCAATAATATGGACTTCTTTTCACCTACCACCATAAAAGAAGTTGAAGATCTTCTTCTACGACTAGATACTAAAAAAAGTGCTGGGGCCGACTCCTTCGACCCATATTTCTTGAAAATAGCATACCATATACTTGCTACACCTATAACACACCTATTCAGTCTGTCCCTAGCACAATTCTCCATCCCCAAGACATGGAAAACTGCTCACGTCATTCCTTTGTTTAAAGCAGGGGAACCCTGTGACCTAAATAACTACAGACCAATCTCCCTTCTTCCCATACTTTCAAAACTTCTGGAAAAATTGTGGATATGCAGCTGAGATCTTTCTTGGACAATGCTAGACTACACAACCCAATGCAGTCTGGCTTTAGAGCTAAGCATAGTACAGTTACGGCACTGGCAAAAGTTACTAATGATTGGCAACGGGACCTAGACAACAAAAAATTTGTGCCGTGTTTCTGGACATCAGTGAGGCTTTCGACACTGTCGACCACTGCCTGCTCCTCTCCACCTTAAAAACTACAGGCATTGGCTCAACTGCACTGGGATGGTTCCAAGACTACCTTTCTGATAGACAGCAACAAATTAAGGCTGATGGAGAGATTTCTCCACTAAACCGATAAAAGAGGTGCCCCCAGGGCTCCATACTGGGCCCATTACGGTTTGCCATTTATATCAACAGCTTGGACTTGGGCACCAAAGATGCCAGTATTCACTTGTTTGCTGATGACACGGTGCTCTACTCAAGCAGGAATCTCCTGAAGCTGCCTGCGCTGAGTTACAAGCTAACTTTAATACCCTGCAGTAGCAGCTCCTTAGCAAAAAGTTACTACTAAATGCAAAAAAAAACCCCAAAAAAACAAGGCCATTCTTTTCTCGCCATCAGGCCCAGGGGCTTACTCTGCTGTTGCTAGTCCATTACTGTCAATCTCTACCTTATTAGGAGAAAATCTTGAATTTGTGACTAAATTCAAATACCTTGGTATTTGGCTAGACAACAAACTCTCTCTTGTGGAACACACAGAACTGCTGAAAAAACTGAGGCAGAGACTTGGTCTTTTCAGAATTAAATGCCTCTTGACCACAGGCCTTAAAAAGACAGCTTGTCCAATATACATTCCTTTCATTAATTGACTATCCGAATTCATTTATGGCCATTACCCTGCCTCATATCTTGCAAAACTGGATGTATTGTATCATAGAGCACTGAGATTTATAACTGGCCTCCCGTACTCCACACATCACTGCTCTTTATACGCAGCCATAGGGTGGCCCTCCCTTCAATACAGGCGTTATAGAAATGCAGCCCTATGGACACTCCGAGCCCTTACCAAGAACTCCCACAATACGTTGTTGACCATCTTCCCCCTTAGTCCTATTAGGAACTATGTCTTAAGAAGTCAATCGCAGATTTCTTTGAATGTCCCAAGGGCCAACACTACGCTTTGGAAGGGCCATATAAGCTATCCTCTACTCTCTGGAATAGGATACAAAATCGTTGAGACTTAGCTCACCTGTCAGTCCTGCCTTCTTTAAGACCCTCTGACAAGCGTTTGCTGAAATCTATAATTGCTTCTATCGCTCTAGCAGCTTGACTATTGTTCCTCTCCTTCAACACTAGTCCCAGCTGCTTATCCAAATCAGCCCTTGCCACTACTACTCCCTCTCCTCTGCCCCACTTGCCCTTAGCACCTTCTGCATCCCTCTTATTCACCACCCCCCTTCTGCCGCATTTACCTAAGGCTTACACACTTATGCGCACCTCCATAGCTTAGGAATTTCCATCCAGGCCTGTAACGTGTTTCTGCTGGACAGGAATATAAATAATCTTTCTTTTTCTTCTGTGGTTTGTATATGACATCCATACATATACTGCTCCTGTGGGAACTGTGTGTGTGTGTGTGTGTGTGTGTGTGTGTGTATGTGTATGTGTGTGTGTGTATGTGTGTGTGTGTGTGTGTGTGTGTGTATATATGTGTATATATATATATTTATTATATATGTGTATATGTGTGTGTGTGTGTGTGTGTGTGTGTGTGTGTGTGTGTGTGTGTGTATGTGTGTGTGTGTGTGTGTGTGTGTGTATATATATATATATATATATATATTTATAAAATAGTGTGGTAAAATCATAAAAATCCACTTATACAATTGGACAAAACCGTCACATGACCGTGCGTTATTTCCCAGCGACCGCACTAGCACTCGACCTGCGCTAAACTACTTTCCATTCCTCAAAACCTTTTCACCAGCAGCTAGACCACTCCACCTGCTGCAGCTAGACACCCACACTAACACACATATGCAACTGACACCCTGTAACCACTGTGACCAGTCTGATTAACATAAACCTAACTGTATATATAAAAGTACAACATACATTATTTTGTACTCTTCTCCTCATTTCAAGCCTTTACATACATTATTTTGTAGTCTTGTCTTCAATTCAAGCCTTTACATTGACAATACCATGATCCTAAACACAGTACTTTCACTTTCAATACAGAAATGTAGCGTGACCGAGCGGTGCTCATTTACAAAGTCAGAAGCTGTTAGCTGGTGAAAGTAAGAGCGTGCAGTGTTTAAAAATTAGAAAAGTCAGTGCCTTTTCACTTTCAATACAGAAATGTGGCGTGACCGGCGGTGCTCATTTACAAAGTCAGAAGCTGTTAGCTGGTGAAAGTAAGCGTGCGGTGTTTAAAAATTAGAAAAGTCAGTCCCTTTTACTAGTTTCTCTCCGTAATCCAAAATAGTAGCTCCATTTCTGATGCGAAGCGGCGACGACAGACCGGCGAGTGGTGATTTTAGGAAACCTATCACGGGCGAGGCGAGTGTTGCCATAACGCAAGCTCTTAAACCCTCCCCTCGTTTCTAAAATTGCCGACTCACTCAATCTACCTCGCTGCTTCCGCTACAATGTGGAACTAGTACTAAAGAAAACTGACAGAAACTAATAAAGGCACAGACTTTTCTAATTTTTAAACACCACGTCTTACTTTTACAACCTAACAGCTTCTCACTTTCTAAATGAGCACCACTCGATCACGCTATTTGAGCAATTAAAGTGACAGTACTATAAACACATACTTTTTGACACCACAAAGGACTACTAAAACTTAAATTCATTTAAAATACAGTTTTTAACACCAAAAGTGTCCCTCTACAAACATAACATTTAATTACCAACTACACAGGACTACTTTCCTCCCCAAAAAAAAAATCTATAGCCATTTTATAAGATAGATATACCACTCTGAGGTGTGCGGTGGCGCTCTGATATCGCGCCTTGTGCGTGTTGATCGCGACACCAAGGCGCATGATATCAGAGCCACCAAGACACCTCAGAGTGGTATATCTATTACATATATATATAAAACACGCTCGGGTTGTTAGTGTATCTTTCTTGTACATGTGAATTGGAATTTAAATACTCTGCTCCTATCAGTATTGTAAACATGTTGTTCCTTTTGTATTTTGTATATTTATATGTAACTGTACAACTTTCCGTGCTAACAGCAGGTCCACCTTGTAAATGGTGACATAAATAATAAATGTAATGTAACAGCAGGTCCACCTTGTAAATGGTGACATAAATAATAAAGCCTTTGCACCTGCTGCTGCTGTCTACCACACTGTTGTATCTGCGACTACTGCTAGCTGCTCTAGACCTTTGTAACACTGCTGTACTGTGATTTAACTGTATCTTGACCTATGTAACCCCAGGTCACATCTGAAACAGCGGTCCCTGCTCAGAATGCTTATCTGGTAAATCTCTTAAATAAATAAATAAATAAAATGAGCTTGCTCAATGGTGATCGCCTGGATAAATAAAGATTTGATTGATTGATGGATTAACATCTCTCTGCGGACATGCAGACCATGGTCAAACAAGTCCGGGCTTGCAAACAACAACTCAGATGGCCCTGGACATTGGGGACTCTTGTGCCCGCTTCGTTGGCAGCAGCAGTTGCCTCTTACCGGGGCTTGGCTGAGACTCTCCTCTTTCCCAGCAGATACTCAGCACAAACTGGCTGATGTGCCTTTCCTGGGCACCGATCTCTTCGGCTCAGGTGTGGCTGGTCACCTTCAGTGTATTGAGCAGTCCATTGCCACCTTGGACGCCACTTCTGCTAAAAGTTCTTCGAGTAAGAAGCAGAAGAAGAAGCCTTTTCGTTATTCTTCCCCCGTGGCTCAGCAACCCTCTTTAATATGCCAACCATAGTCTGGACCGTACTAACTGGAAGTACCTATGGAAAAAAATAATTTATTTCGCACCTAGTAGATCTAGGATTCGAACAGGTTGTTACTGAACCTACATGGGGGGAAATATATTGGATCTTGTAATATCCAACATTGCCAGCACTATATCAAGAGTATGTATCAAGGATCCTTTAGGCTCTACCGACCATTGTTCAATTACCTTTTTATTAACCCTTAACTTTCGGTTGAATCTAAATAACTCGGTAATTAAAAATATGACAGTGCTGATTTTAAAAGTATCAATGAACATTTAAACAAAATACCTTGGGAAAAATATTAATCCCACTGCCCCTGGAGGAAGCCTGGAGGTACTTCAAATTTATGATTCTCCAAATAGAGAAACATTTGTCACCATTAAAAAGAAATATAATAGAAAAGGAAGATTCCATTATGGCTAAATAATACTATGAAAAAACAAAGTAAACAGAAGCTTTTCCTATTCTAAAAACAAACAAAAAAAAGATGATGACGATGAGGAACAAATTTTAATTTAATGTAAAAAGCTGTCCAAGATCTGAAATATTCCATCCTATAGTCAAAAAGAAACTAGAATTCTGACTTGCCATTCCAAGGACAGATATAAATCCTTATTTTCTATTTAAATCCAAAAGGAATAGTAGATCTGTGGGACCATTAACTATTAGAATTCCATTATATCCTCTGACAAAGAAATTGCTAATGCCTTTAATGAACAATTTTGCTCAGTTTTCTCCAACAAAACATGCCCAATAATAGATATGCGCAGCAATAGCTTTCCCATTACATATTCTATAACTGTAGCCGATACACTTAAGGCCTTGCATTCATTAAAAAAGACATCAAGTCCCTGACCTGGCATTATTAATCCAAGATTTTTGATAGAATCACCTGATTCTCTAGCAATACCTTTAACTGTTATCTTTAATAAATCGCTTCATCAAAGTATTATTCCTAACGATTGGTCCAGTGCTACAGTAGTTCCAATCTTTAAAAAGGGCAGTCATTCATGACCCGAAAACTATCGCCCCATAGGTTTGACATTGATTATTTGTAAACTAAAGGAAAGAATTATAAAGGATATTATGGAAACAGAAATGATTTCTAAAGAGATTGTTGACTGCACTCCGCATGGATTCAGGCAGGGCCATTCTTGTACAACTAATAATGTACTGGGCTAGGCACCCAGGTCGCATCTGGAATCGAGCACGTTGCTCAGTATGCCTTCTTGGTAAATCTTGTAAATAAATAAATAAATAAAACTAACTTGGTTTCATTCTACGATTATATTAGCAAGGCACTAGATGCTGGAATACCTATGGGTGAAATTTTGCTCAGACTACAGTAAGGCCTTTGATAAAATACCATATAACAAACTTATAGATAAATCGAATAGAATGGGACTTTCCAGATATTGGTTAAATGGGTTACCTGTTGGTTTGTCAAACAGGCGATAAGTTAGAATTAATGGTACTCTGTCAGATGTGGGGAGTGTTACCAGCGGAGTTCCCAGGGTTGGTCCTTGGACCTACATTGTTTAATGTATTTATTATTTTATTATTTTTTTATTTTATTTTATTTAAACAGCAGTTGGAAAACCTTTGAGCCATAGGCTCATTTACAAAATTACCTTGTCACAGTAAGACAAGCGAAAATACACAGTATAACAGTACAACACATAAGTATAACAGTAAATTAAGACATAGATACAAACAAGCTGGTACAGGTAGGATGGATGCAAACCATACCAGAGTTATGTTGTCCTTAGCAGCTTAGTAATAAGCTTTGTCATAAGTATTGAGTACGGCTTTGACTAGTGGCAATTACAGCATCGGGCTGTATTAGTGATATGCAGGTTATTGAGGAGGTGAGCGAAGGGTATATGGACTGGGCACAGTGGGAGAATGGAGAGGGGTTGGCGAATAGAGGTAGTGGGGACTAAGACATGCCCTGGGGTGAAATTGGGTCAGGAAAGGGGTGTTCCCTGCCTGATTCCTATACCCAAAGTCTCCACAAACTGTGGGCAGGTCTGGGATCCTCCTTGAGCCCATCCAACCTGGGGTTATGTAATGCCAGGTCGATTAGGAACAAGACCGCTATTATAGTGGCCTTGTTGCAACATCTGATCTGGCATGTATTGCCGAGACCTGGCTGGATGAGAATGCAGGCTCTATTTTGGTGTCTGCTGCTCCAGCTGGGTTCTCGGTGATACACTGCCTGAGGTTGGATAGTAGGGGTGGGGGGGGGCTGTGGCCATTTTTTTGGGATGTGCCAGTGGGTTGCACTCGATCTTTTGAGTATATCCTAGGAGGAGGTGTAAGGTTCAGGATTCTCCTTATCTACCGTCCACCCGGAGATGGTGGAGAATTCCTGAAGGAGTTTGCAGACTTCATTATTGACGTGGCATTGGAGTCGCCCAGATGGTTAATTCTGGGTGACTTCAATGCCTGGATCGATGATGAACTCTTGCAGTGTGGAAATGATCTCCTCCAATTTGACTATGCTGGGCCTTACAGAAGTGGTTACCTCTGCTACCCATATAGGGGGTCACCCACTAGATCTTGTGTTTCTCCTGGGGATGGAGATCATGGGATTAGGGGGGAACCAAACGGTTGGTCAAACCATCACACCATAATATTCAGCTTTGAGGCACCCCCAGTTAGGCCTGCCCCTACGGAGATGGTCCAGTGTCGCCCTTTGAGGGGGGATTACCCAGAGGGCCTATTGGCGGTGCTGGACCTATTGGGTGTATCAAGTGAGTGCATGAGTCCGGGGGTCTTGTACTTGCCTATAATAAGGTGGTGGGTGATGCCCTGGACTTAATTGCTCCTGTTCGTGTTCACCTACTCACTTTGTGCCTGAGGACCCCTTGGTTTGATGGGTCCTGGAAGGAGCTGAAGAGAGTGGGGCGAAGGCTAGAGAGGGCTTGGGGGAAATCCAGCCTTGATACTGACAGGCTTAGGGTTGATGGACCACTATGTGGCCTATCCATCAGCAATCACCCATAAGAAGGCAGAATTCCTGTCCGGGTAGATTGCTGCTGCATGGAACCGACCAGCTTAACTCTTCTGGATTGTTGACAGACTGTGCAATCCAGTCTGTCTGCAGCCTGGAAGAGATTTTTCATAAATAAAGTGTGATGAGCTTGCTTGATTCTTCACAAATAAGATTGCCAGCATTAGATCGGGTATCCACCCAGCTCTCTCTTTAAGGGATTGTGGAGATCGGCGGGAAGTGACAAGTGCCTTTGTTGCCTGGTTTGACTTTAGCAGGCCGGAGTTCATGGACGTTGTGAGGTTTGTCCATACTGTACTACCAACCAGCTATAGTTTGGAACTGGGCCCTACACCACTATTAGTAGGTTGTATAGATGTTATCTGCCCGATCCCTGCTGAAATTGTCTGGAAGTCCTTGGAGCAGGGGGGTCTTTTCCCGATCCCCTTAAGGGGGCGGTCGTTCGACCACTCCTTAAAGAATCCTACTCGGACCCAGACTAACTATATAGAGCTAACTATAAGCCTGTCTCTAACCTGCCCAGTGTGATGTAGACAGCCAGCTCTGAGTGCTGTATTAATTTTTTTATTACGTATAAAATATGTGATGGGAAGGTCAGTTTGAGGAAACTACTGTCTTACTGGAAGTGACACATCAAGGTCCCCAGGATAGTTCAAAGGACAGGAGGTGGTTTGAGTCAGCAGCTATTTAAAATGCAATTCCTTTGTTCAATTTCTTTGAAGGCATGGACCAAAGTATCCTCTTTATAGTGCCCTCAGGGAGATCCTTTGACTTGCATAATTGCCAGGAAGGACTTGTGGGGAGGGTGTCGGGAGAGAGGCCAGAATGGACATTGAAGAGGTTTGATGTCTGGGCCAGGCAGGATCCAGATGAATTTGGAAGGTCAAATACTCATTCCCAGGAAGCCTTGGGAGGACATCACAGAACCTGTGTGTGTGTGTGTGTGTGTGTGTGTGTGTGTGTGGAAAAAACAGTTCTGACCAATTAACCGAGGAGAGAAATTGAGTATGTCACTTATTTTTTTTTTTTAAATCTTGTTGGGACATCCTGTGTGGTAACATATAACTTTTAATGCACCAAGGCGGAATATAATGATCTGAGAGAGGAGGCTGGCTCAGAACTCTTTTATCCAACTGAGCAAGCCTTAGAGGCACACAAGACAATATTCCTGACTGAGAGAAGAGAGACCCTCAAAGCACTGAAAGAAAATAAGCATTAGATTAGATTAGATTAGTCTGAAATATTAATTGTAGGAACTGCACTTTTACTTATTTGTTTTAAGGCTGCATGTGTTGGGATATATATTTTGTTCTGTTTTGATATTTTTAAAGTAAAGAGATATTTTTACAACAGAACTGTCTGGAGTGCCTTGACATTTCTTTTTATTTTAAGTGGAGTTTTTAAAGGTTATAAGTAACACTGTGTATGGGCTTATTGTATACCAAACTGGGAAATGGATAGAGTTCTCTAAAGTCTTGCATAGAGTTCTAAGGGTTCATTTGAAAGACCTGGTTGGGTGCCTGTAGGCAAAGATATCTGGCCCCCCGAAGACAGAATTATCTGAGCCTGATAATTGGGTACGCTAACAAGGTTATCAGTTTGAATCCTTCCAGAGCTTGAGACTAAGGTGACTTGAACCCACAAAACAGACAAGAGGGCTACCTTGTTCTGTTCACTGTCACATAAATCATCGCTCGGAGGTTGGCACTTTGGGAGTAGAGGGCTGACCGGCTGGCAGGTTATGTTACCCTTTGTGGGTAAGGTTATTGAAAAGGTGGTTGCACTGCAGCTGGATGACCATCTTACAAATCACAATGTGTATGGTTTTCTCCAATCTGGGTTTAGGAAAAGATATATAGCACTGAGACCGCCCTGATCCTGGTCTTAAATGATCTCCTAATTGAGAGAGATCGAAAGGCCTATACTATTCTAGTCCTTCTTGATCTCTCTGTGGCATTTGATACTGTGGACCATGGTGTGCTCTTGGAGTGCCCGTGGCTTCTTTCTGGACTGTCTGGAACAGTTCTATGTTGGTTTTGATCCTTCCTTATAGACAGGACACAGAGAGTTGTCACTGGAATTTATTCCTCTGACACCTTCTCCCTGTCCTGTGGGGTGCCGCAGGGCTCCATTTTAGTGCCCATGTTGTTACGCAGTTTGTATGCTGCCACTAGGAGAGATCATTAGGCTATACAGTTTGGGTTTTCACTGCAATGCAGATGATACCCAACTGTATCTGTCCTTTATTTCCGGACAGGATGATGTGATCTCTGTGCTTAACAACTGTCTAGCCAAGATCAGAGATTGGATGAGCACTAACTGGCTGAGGTTAAATCTGGATAAGACTGAAGTGTTGGTTGTGGACCCTGATCGCCTTGAGGCAGGTGCTAAGGCTGGACTTCCGTCAGGCTTATGGCTTGATAGTGTCCAGCTCTTGACCTCAGATCGAGTGCGCAACTTGGCCATTATTTTTGATGACGGTTTGACCCTGAAATCACAGGTGTCTGCCGTTGTCAAATCTTCCTTTTATCATCTTAGGATTATTGCCCGGGTGAAACACCTGGTTCCTCTGGCTGTCCTTCCCATATTGGTCCAAGCCTTCGTGACCTCCCGTCTTGATTACTGCAATGCCCGTTACCTAGGGATGCTGGGGTTGATATCTGCGCGGAAGCTAGTGCAGGAGGCAGCCAGGCTTTTAAGTCTAGTCATATTACGCCTGTGCTGAGCAGACTGCACTGGCTGCCAGTTCAGTGGCGGATCACCTTTAAGGTCGGGTTGTTGACCTATAAAGCCCACATGAACAGGGACCCCAGTACTTGCAAGATCTTCTTACTCACTACTGCCCTCCGCTCACTCCGATCTGCCAACGAGGATTGCTAGAGATTCCCAGAGTTTATTTAAAGACATCTGGGCACGTGCATTCTCCTGTGCTGCCCCTTCCTGTGGAATTCTCTACCCGTCGATAAGAGAATGCCTGACTATCTCGAGTTTTAAATCTTAGCTCAAACCCATTTGTTTTTCAAGCTTATTCCAAAGGATTTTAAAATGCTTATGATTGTTTAATTTAATTCAGTTGTATGGTTTTAATGTGTTTGTACAACGCTTTGGTTTTGAAAAGTGCTTTAAAAATAAAGTTTTACTTTTACTTTACTAGTGAAGGAAATTTACTAAGTTTGCTGCGACACCAAGTTAGGGGAGCAGTTAATACAACTACTACTAAGTCTGTACTTATTAATAACCCGAAATTATTGAACAGTGGGCTACCACTAATGGTATAGTGCTGAATCCTGATAAATGCTATGTATTGCACTTCAGCAAGAATAACCCTCGTCAAGCTTATGTATTAAATAACATCCCCCTGAATATCTGTTAGTGAACGAGTTTTGGGGGTTATTGTCAATAATAAACTGACTTCATCCGATCAGTGCATCAGGATTGCAAAAACACCTAATGCATTGCTCTCTTGTATTAAACGTTCCTTTGTTTCCAAAACTGAGGAATGTATCATTCCTGTCTTTAGAACTCATGTAAGACCATATTCTGATTATAGGTCTCCATTTTGGAACCCTTATCGTAGGCAGGATGTGGACAAAATCGAGAGGATTCAAATGAGAGCAACTAAAATGATCCCCAATTGGAGAACTGTGACTATCATGTAAGATTACAGGAAACAGGGCTCCATCTGCACTAAACTAGGTGTATCGGAGGTGATATGTTTATGTTTAAAATTCATAAATCCAAAGATTTAATGCAACAGTGTGGGCTACAGTTTTTTCAGAGAAAAATTGTTCCACGACTCCATAATAAACAGATATGGCCAGGTCCTGAACTAGTAAAAGGCTAAATTACATTACTGTCAGAGCAACCAGATTATGGAATAGCTCAGCACAAGACCTGGTGGACAGCGGCTACAATTTCAAACAACATGAAGTCTTGCTGTATTCAGACATAATGCAGTTAGCCCCAGCACTTGAACTGCCCCGGAGAGGAAAGAGTTAACTCTATGCAGAAGCATAGAATGTTGAGCTCGAGCTCAGTTTTCAAACCTCTGTCTGTGGTACTTCCCAGTGTAACCGTCAGATTCTTTACTCCGCCTAACAGTGAAGTTGCTCCGGAGGTTTCCTCTGCTCGGTTCGGTAAAAGCAAAATAAAGCATTCGGTTTAAAGAGCATATTTTTGTTGTTTTCCGATTTCCATCCTCTGTCTACGGTACAGGTAGTATGTAGATAGGTAGTGAATGTGTTTTATTTTGCTAAAAATAGTGGAAATTGTCTTTCGTCGGTTTCTTTCCAGTCGGTCCGGTTTGGAACCGACTTGGTAAAATTTTTCTCTCTTTCTGGGATTAGTGTGGTGTTCCGGTACCGATCCGTTTCAAAAGAGCCGGACTTTTGCTGGTTCTTTTAAAAAGCCCGTGACACGGTTTGTAACCGATCGGCTGCTTTATTACCTGGCAGAAAGCTTCTATAGGGTCATTTGCTAGGTTGCCTATGTCTGAGAAACCACAAAGAAACCGGTCCCACTGGGTTTCAACACTGTACTGAGTGTGGAAGGCTCTGCTAAGGCCTACCCCACCTCATCTTTGTTTATTGTCTGGGTTTGACCACCTCAAGTCAGACTGCCAAATCTGTAAGAACTTTCCTAAAACCACTCTAGATAAAAGACTGAGTAGGCTAAAGGAAAGGGAGGCCGAGAGATCCGTAGATCTGGATGGCCAGCCAGGTTCAGTTGTGGCTGAACCTGAGGAGGTGCCTACTGATCTAGGTGATACCTCCTCGGGCGAAAGGAGAGCCGAACCTGAGGTGGATCCATCAAAGAAAAAGTGCAAGTCTGCGGTTGGATCCTGTATCCCACTGTCCAACACGGAGCAGAAATAGCCAAAGCGATTAGTATTGTCAATACTTGAGCCGGTTCTGTCTGAACCAATACCGCGGTTTGGCGCTTGGTTGATCGGATCAGTCTCCTCCGGATTATGACCCAGATGCTTATTATGAGGGAGAGGAGGCAGCTATCTTGATGGTGACAACGATGATGATGATGATGAAGGGGTCTGGATGTGCCTATTGAACGGACATCTCCCCAGACAGGCCCTCAGGTGTCTCTCCTCCCAGGCTCTCTGAGTCCCTTCACACTTTTGTTCTACAAAAAGGTGGCACAAACCCTGCAGCTTCCCTTGGTTGAAGCAGCAGAGGAGGATGAAGATCCTGATTTTATGGAAATAATGGACATCCCAGAGTCCAAAAAGCTGCCTGTCCCTCTTCATAAATCTTTGGGGAAACAGACACACAAAATTTTACTAACTCCTAATTCAATACCTCCTGTGGATAAGAGAATGGACAGGAGGTATTCGTTATCAGGCTCAGCTGCGGAGTTCCTTTATAGTCATTGCAGCCATGTTGGGGTAGTGCAGGCTGCAGCCTGTGACAGGGCTAACATTCCTTTGGTTTCACTCCCCCCCCTCCCCCATAAGGACTTCAGGAAAGTGGATGCCATGGCTAAAAAAACAGTATTTGACATCCTCTTTGGGACTCAGGCAGGCTACTTATATGGCCTACACAGCCAGGTACCAGAAATCCAGATGGGACACAGTTCTGGAACTGGCTAAACAGGCCTCTCCCAGCTAGCCAAGAACCTGGAGTGGTGGCTGCTGATGGAATTGAAGCATCCAAATGCAATTTCATGCTGCTGTGGACTCCAGTGATGTGGCATCCAGAGTCATGGCTATATCTGTGTCTCTCAGAAGACATGCTTGGCTCAGATGTACTAGCCTTTCATAGGATACCCAGACTAAGGCCATGGATTTTCCTGTAGTAGGTAACTCTCTGTTTGGGGAGCAGACAGGCTTACTTGAAGAAAATGGATGAATATAGGACCACGTACAGGAGTGCACAGGCTAAGGAAGGCAGGCCATTCCACAGAAGCAGCAGTCTAGGGGCAGGGGTAGGCCCTTTCAAATGCCTTTCTACTAAGCCCAGGCCTCCTCTCCTTTCCCACAGAGGGGACTCTTCAGAGGAAGGGGTAGGAGGGGGATGAGCAGGGCTGCTCCCTCCTCCTCCTCTCAGTCTAAGGCTTCTGCCAAGCAGACACCCTGATGTCAGCCCAGGTCAACTCCCCATTTCCTGTAGGAGGCAGGCTGGCTTACTACTTCCAGGCCTGGAAGTCTGTGACCTCAGACAAGTGGGTCCTGGAAGTAGTAAGCCAGGGACTGACCCTCAACTTCAGAAAAGTTCCAAAAAGAAGGACCAAGTCTTTTCCACCTGCATCAGTCTCAGAAACCCTTGCCCTAGAGTCAGAGGTTTCCTCTCTTCTAGCTCTCAGAGCTATAGACAAGGTTCCTGCTCAGCACAAGGGAAAATGACTGTATTCCAGGTACTTCCTTACCCCAAAGAAAACGGGAGTGGTGACCCATCCTAGACCTAAGGTATCTGAACAAACACATTTCAAAGCCCAAATTCAAAATGGTAACTCTGGGAATAATCCTTCCCTTTCAAAAGCCAGGGTATTGGCTAGCATCTGTGGACCTCAAGGATGCCTACTGCCGTATTCCTATCAGGTGCTCCCACAGAAAATACCTCAGGTTCGAGTTGCCTTCAGGCCATTACCAATTCAGAGCCATGCCATCTGGTCTAACATCAGCTCCAAGGGTGTTCACAAAGTGCCTTGCAGTAGTGGTGGCTTACCTCAGAAGACGAGGTATCACTATCTTTTCATATCTGGATGACTGGTTTTAGTGGATCAGTCTCATTTACAGGTCATGTCAGCTCTTCAAACTATCAGGACCTACTCAGTTCCTTGGGTTTTCTTCTCAGTCTTCCAAAGTCTGTACTCTAACCAGTTCAACTTCTCATCTTTATAGGCATAGAGGTGGACACTGTACGAGCAAAAGCCTTCCTTCCCCTGGCAAGGGTAAAGGCCCTAGTGGATCTCGCTTCCTTTTGACCTCAGGTCTCCTGCCCAGCAAGACAGTTCCTCCAGCTTCTGGGCCACATGGCAGCTTTCACGGCAGTGATGCAGGGAGCAAGATTCTAGATGAGGGACATTCAGTTTCATCTGAGGTCTTTTTGGTCTCAAGGATTCACTTACCAAACTGATTCCAGTGACTCAGGCTCTGGTCCAAGCTCTCCAGTGGTGGCTGGAGCAGGACAGCCTCAGACAAGGGGTTCCATTTCTCCCTCAAGTCCCATCAGTAGTTTCAACTATAGATGCTTCTCCTAGGATGGGAGCCACCTGGGAGCCTTGACAGCTCAAGGGCTCTGGTCTCCACAGAGTCTCTCCTTCATATCAATCTCCTGGAACTGGGGCAGTTTTCCTGGCCCTGCAGAGCTTCTTTGATTCAGTCAAGGCAAGGTGTTCCAAGTCAGAACGGACAACACCACCACAGTGGTACATCAACAAGCAGGGAGGCACTCAGTCCTCGGCCTTGTGCACAGAAGCCATGAAGCTGTGGTCTCTGGCCTGTTCTCTTCAGACTTCTCTGGCAGCAGTTCACCTTCCAGTGAAGGACAGCATACTAGCAGATGCTCTGGGCAGAATTTCACAGGAACAACACAAATGGTCCCTGGATCCTCACATACTGAAGGTCATCTTCTCCAGGTGGGGCACTCCAGAGATGGATCTTTGCAGCGCCGGACAGTCATCAACTTCCTCTGTTTTGTTGTAGACCTCCAGTCCTGGGGCGGTTCCCCAGGATGCTCTCTTTGGACTGGAAGGGCAGGTTTCTCTGTGCCTTCCCTCTGCTGTTCAGAGTTCTGATCAAGATCTGGACTCAACCCTGCACAGTGATACTGGTGGCTCCAGATTGGGCCAGACAGCCTTGGTATCCTCTACTGCTGTCCTTGTCCAGTGTCATGTCCCCTGTCTGCCGGACATACAATCTCTGTCCTCCTCCCAGGGTGGATCTAGTTCCCAATATCAGTCTCTCCATCTCAAGGCCTGGCTCTTGAAGAGTTAGAATATGCAGCTCTACATCTTTCTCAGGAGTTCTGGATATTCTGAAGGTCTCTAGGAAACCTTCCACTGGAAAAACTACAACTTCAAATGGAAAAGGTTCAGTATTTGGTGCTCTCAGAAAGGCATCTGCCTGATTCTGCAGACATTTCCACAAACCTTAGACTATCTAGTTCATTTCAATGGTTTAGTTCTCAGGTCTGCCACTCTGAAGGTTCATCTAGCAGCCGGCTCTGCATTCCTCTCAGCAGGAAGGGCTCTTCCTGGCATTTCATCCTGTTTTCAGAAAGTTTTCAAAGGTCTAGTTCACATTAACCCTCCCTTTAGGGGCCCACTCTGTCTTGAGATCTTAATGGCTGCATAGATTCGCTAATGTAGCCACCCTTTGAACCTCTGGCATCGGCCGAATTGAAGTACTTCACCTGGAAAACTGTGTTCCTGGCAGCTATTACTTCTGCCAGGCGGATTAGTGAGTTACAGGCTCTGTCAGTGGAACCTGACTTCATCTCCTTCCATAGGGACAAAGTAGTCCTCTGAGCCAGTAGGAGGTTCTTGCCCAAAGTGGTTTCAGATTTCATCTGAACTAGTCTGTATCTCTCCCTGTGTTTTTCACTGACCATTCTTCTTCAGGTGAAAGAAGGTTACACAGTCTGGACATTAAGAGGGCCCTTAGCTACTACATTGAGCATACTAAGCCGCATAGAAATGACTGTCTTCAATTGTTTCTTACTTATGGTAAAGTGGGAAAGGGTAAGCCTGCCACTAAGAGAACTATTGCCAGGTGGATTGTTTCTTGTATACAGTTTTGTTATGACTAGTTGGGTAGGACGCCTCCTTCAGGCCTGAGGGCTAACTCGACCAGGGGTACAGCTGCTTCTCTAGCTGCAGCCAGAGATGTACCCTTGTTAGAGATCTGTAAAGCAGCCACCTGGAAAACAGTACATACTTTCACCAAGCATTACTCCCTGGACATCCAGGCTAGGAGTGATGCTAGGTTTGCTACAGCAGTACTGCAGAGCCTCTTCCCAAAGTAGGTTCTGCATTCCCTCCTCCATAGGGAACTGCTTGGTAGTCTGCATTATATCTGAATACAGCAAGACTTCATGTTGTTTGAATAAAAAATTACTCATCATAGTAATGTTGTTTCTTCTAATGGAGTCTTGCTGTATTCAGACCTCCCCCTTTCCTCCCCTCTCAGAACCTGGTTTTGGGAAGTGGGCTGGCAGGTACAGTGTTGCACCTCAGGGGTGTACCTTGTACCCTCCTTCTTGGGTGGGGTAGATGTTATTTTTTCTGGTGTTTTACTAAATATTGTCACTACCTTTCCTTCTTGGGTTCTCGACTTGAGTCTTTTGGGGCTCAAGAAGATATATTTTGCCCTTTGGCTATATTTGAACAATTTCCATACTTTAGTTACTAGTTAGTTAGCTCGTAAGAATCTGACGGTTACACTGGGAAGTACTACAGACAGAGGTTTGAAAACCGAGCTTGAGTTCAACGTTCTATGCTTCTGCATAGAGTTAACTCTTTCCTCTCCGTGGCAGTTCAAGTGCGGGGGCTAACTGCATTATGTCTGAATACAGCAAGACTCAATTAGAAGAAACAGCGTTACTATGGTGAATATTTTTTTCTTACACATCTAAGCAACTAAGAATAATAAAATAATAAAAAAAGAAGATATATGTCCCACCAGTGTGGTGGGGACAATCTCGATGGGCTTCGGCTTTCTTTTGTCACAACAACCAAGTAAACCCACCTTTCCTTCTTGGGTTCTCGACTTGAGTCTTTTGGGCCGCAGCAGCAGGCTCAAGCTTGGCGCCCCTGGTCCAAGCCTGGGCCCGCCTGGGCCCTCCTGGGTCCGTGAAGGAGGCCGAGGTTCAGGTCCTGGATCCTCCTCCACCAAGCCTGCTCAGTGATGGGGTGGGGGCTGCCACCCCCTCTTCTCACACCAGCTCTGGGTCCTCCTGTGGGGGGCTAGCTGCGGCATTCCCTTTCCGCCTGGTCTGCTATCACCATGGACAGGTGGGTCTTGGAGGTGGTCGGTCAGGGACTGCATCTAGAATTCGAGCAGTACCCTCCAAGCCGAGCCCGCGCGCTGTGGGAGGAAAGAGTATCTGCCCTTACTCAGTCGGCTCTCCGAGACGAAACTGCTCAGCTCCTCTTCACGGAGGCAGTGGCTCCAGTGGCGGACTGGCGGATTCTCCAGCTGACCCGGGCTTTGTCTCCAGGTACTTTTTGGTGCCCAAGCGGACGGGGGGCAGGTGACCCATTCTAGATCTGCACGACCTGAATCAGCAACTGAGGTCACACACATTTTGGATGGTCACTCTGTCCCAGATCATACCATCCTTGAGGAAAGCGTGGTTCTGTTCACTGGATCTGCAGGATCGTTCTTTCATGTCCCAATCTGTCCGTCTCATTGGTGGTTCCTCCGCTTCAGGCCGAAGGGACCATTTACAAGTTCGAGCCATGCCATTTGGCCTGTCATTGGCCCCACAGTCTTCACCAAATGCTTTGCATCTAAGGTGTCTGGGGGGACAGTTCACCCCTACCTTGACGATTGGCTCTTAGCAGGTACCACCTAGCAAGAGGTGGAGAGGTCCAAGGACCTGGCCCTCCAGACCTGCTCCCAACTCTGCCTATTGACCAATGAGGCCAAGTCAGAACTCATGCCTTCCCAGGCGATGTACTTTATCGGGGCAGAACTTGACTCTCGTCAAGCCAGAGCTCGGTTTCCGGTAGACAGGGCAGTGGTTCTCTCCTCCTTTGCCCAATCATTTCTGGTTGGGCAACTGCGCCCTGCCCAGGACTTTCTGCGCCTTGTGGGTTATATGGCAGTATGCACCTCCTTGGGCCATTGGGCCCGGTGGCATTGCCCCTTCAGTGGGAGCTGGCACCAGTGGACTCAGCACCGTCGTCATTTCGACCAGCTGATCACTGTAATCCAGAAGATGTGGGACGTTCTCCAATGGTGCACCATCCCAGACCAGTTGCGGAAGGATCCCGTTTGTCCGCCCGGGCGACAGCTGTCCTCACGACCAGTCGCCTCTCATGGGGGGGCCCACATGGGGACAAAAGGCCCATGGGTTCTGGACCCGAGGTCACGATACTACATCAACCTGCTGGAGCACAGAGCAGTTAGACTGGCACTGTCAGCTTCGCTCCTCAGCTCTGGGGTCAAGTGGTTCAAGTCCACACGGACAACAACTACGACCATGTACTAGCTCAACTAACAGGGCGGCATGCATTCCTGTCTGCTTTGCAGGGTGGTGCTCTTATCTGGACCCTCGTCAGCCATCTGGAGGCAGATGATCTAGCCATTCATGTGGCAGGAGCCTCAAACCATCTGGCTGATGCTCTCAGCTGCTTAGGCGAGACATCTCACAAGTGGTCTCTCCATCCAGAGGTAGCTTAGAGCTTGTTTTGCTACTGGAGTAAACCGATGGTGGACATGTTTGCCTCCAGGGACAACACTAAGCTGAGGTAGCTATTTTCGCTTCCCTCAGAAGGTCTCGCTGCAGGGGGATGCCTTCTGGAGGCTTTGGACCCCAAGCCTCTTCTATGCTTTCCCTCGATCCACAAGGTGCTCCTCAAGGTGAGGAAGGACAAGGCGAAGGTGATTCTGGTATCCCCAGACTGGCCACGGCAGTTCTGGTATCCAGATCTCCTCAGCCTCAGCGGCAGGCCCCCGGAGCAGCTTCCTGCACGCCCGGACCTGATCTTTGTCAAGCAGGGGAAGGTATACCATCCGGACCGTCAATCCCTGCACATCACAGCCTAGTTCCTGAGCAGCTGGAGTTTCAGGCTTTGGGTCTTTCCAAGGATGTCCTCCTCATGGTGGAGGCATCCAAAAAGGGATCAACCAGGAAATGTTGTGCCTTCAAATAGAAAAGGTTTTCCATTTGGTGTCAGGGCAAGGGCCTGGACCCTCTGTCCTGTCCAGTGGCTAACATTCTCAACTGCCTTTGGTCTATGTCCAAAGGGGGTCTTCGGTCATCAACCCTTAGGGTGCATCTGGCAGTCATCTCCGTTTACCGGGCGTGGACCAGTCAGCTGACGATGGCGCAGGAGACAGTGGTTGGGCACTTTTTCAAAGGCCTGAATCACATATCCCCTCCGGTGCGTGAACCTCCACCTTTGTGGGATCTATTGTTGGTACTGGCAAAGCTCCATGGGCAAGCCATTCGAATCAATGCACAAGTGTGCGTTGTCACACTTCTGGAAGACTGCCTTCCTGGTGGCTATCATTCATTCATTCATTCATTCTTTATTTTTATGAGGCGCTTTTCTTATAACCAAAGCGCCTGTACAATACATAAAACAATAAATAGACAAGATTAAAACTAACATAAATCTTTAAAAGCTATACTAAAAAGATGCGTCTTCAAAGCTCCTTTAAAGCTTTGGACAGTCGGGCAATTTCGCACCTGACGAGGTAGAGAATTCCACAGAATTAGGGCCATAAAACTAAATGATCTAGCCCTGAAGTTTTAAACGAACCCTGAGGAATCTCTAGCAATCCCTCGTCAGTGGATCGGAGGGTGGGGAGGACAGTAGGGACACTGGAGCTCTTTCAGGTAAGTAGGTCCCTGATCGGTGAGGGCTTTATAGTCAGCAAACCGACCTTGAAGGTGATTCACCAGAAAACTGGCAGCCAGTGCAGTCATGAAGCACAGGCATTATATGGCTGGACCTAGAAGATCCAGTCAACAACCTGGCTGCCGCATTCTGCACTAGCTGCAGGCGGCAAGTTCAACCCCGTAGCCCCAGGTAAAGGGTGTTGCAATAGTCAAGGCAGGAGGTAGCGAATCGTGGATCAACGTTGGAAGATCCTCTGGAGGAACCAGGTGCTTCACCCGGGCGATATTCCTCAGATGGTAAAAGGAAGTTTTGACTACCGCTGACACCTGAGATTTAAATGTCAGACGGTCATCAAATACTATGCCCAGATTCCGCACCTGGTCTGAGGTCATCAGCTGGACTCCCCCAAGCCATAAGCCTGAGGGCGATCCAGGTAATGAACCCCTCACAGCAACCCTTGTCCACGACCAACACCTCAGTTTTCTCCGGGTTTAACCGAAGCCAACTCCCATTCATCCAGTCTTGGATCTCAGCAAGGCAGTTATTAAATACCGAAAAGACAGCATCCTGGCCAGGCACAAAAGACATATTCTTCAGAATCAAACATTATCTAACCATAGAGTCCAAACAAAGACTAATACAGGCATCATTTCTATCTCTCATCGATTATGCAGATTTCCTTTATGGCCACTGTACTATGTCCTATTTAAGTAAATTGGATACCTTGTATCACAGAGCTCTAAGATTCATCACAGATCTTCCCTTCAATACTCATCACTGCTCTCTCTATAATGCTGTTGGCTGGACTTCATCACCTTAGAAGGAATAAAATGCTGCACTATGGATTTACAAAGCTCTGTCAAATAAACTTCCATCTTATATTTCTGATTGCTTTACCCTGGCTACACCTAGATCATATGCCCTAAGAAGCAATAACCTTATCACCTGAAGATACCTAAAGCCTGTACCGGCATGGAGATCTGCAATCAGCTACTTCTTAGCATCTACCTGGAATTCTCTACAGAAGACCCTAAAGTTGAACACCTTCATCCCTATAGCATCCTTTTAAAAAGCTCTTTATAAGTCTCTTTCCTGGAGATGCAACTGCTTTCACTAAGCCTAATCCCTCTTACCCTTTACCCCCCTTTTTTCTTTCTATCACAGTTTATACTTTTTCTAAACTTAGCTACAATATACCCTAAAATCCATTGCCATTCCCTTTCTTTTTTATCCCCCCATTTCTACTTGCTTAAGTATCTACCCAATTACAACACAACCTGACCAATTCCACAATCCCAATACCTTACAGTCATCTGGGTCAAACCGGTCTGAATTATTTTGTTTTGTGGTCCAGAATCATTAGCTACCTTGCTTGTATATACGTTTTTTTATTATTGTAGCTGTTTATTTATATTTAAGTCTTTGTCTCTTTCTCTGTATTTGTTTATGTATGCTACAGTACCTTATTTTGATCTTGACCTATCAGGTCCATCTTGTAAATGAGCTTCGCTCAATGATGTCCGCCTGAATAAATAAAGATTTTGATTGATTGATTGATTGATACAGCTCGGTATCATCTGCATAGCAATGAAAACAGACCGTATTGTCTAATAATCGCTCTAACGGCGCATATACACTGCAAACAACATAGGGCGCTAGGAATAGAACCCTCGGTACCCATGGGATAGGAAGACTGATGCCGAAGAAAAATTCCTGACACCACCCTCTGAGTCCTACCCTCGAGGTAAGATCGAAACCACCTGAGGACCTTATCAGACAATCCACAGATGGACCACAGATCATGACTACCAGAAGGATAGGGGCTCAGACGTTTTGTGGACTCCTTATCTGGTCTTCCACAGGGACATAGTTATCCTAAGCCCCACCGAAATTCCTTCTGAAGGTGGTGTCAGAGTTTCACCTTAACTAGGTGCTAACTCTGCCAGTATACTACTCCGATTCGCCTCGGAGGCTGAATACAGGCTCCATACCCTGGACCTGAGATGAGCCTTCTCTATTATAAGGAGAGGACGAGGAAATTAGGGGAGAGTTAAGCCCAAGCTGTTTGTCACCCTACGCTGAAGCCGCTTCTTGGCAGACCTGCAGCAAAACTGACTGTTGCAAGGTGGATTACATATTTCATAAGTCTGTGCTATGAGTTTGTGGGCATGGAGCCTCCCAGAGGGATAAGAGCTCATTCTACCCGCCATACTGCTGCATCGGTGGTTGCTTCCAGGGACATCCCTATCCAGGAAATCTGTCTGGCTGCTACCTGGAAGTCAGCAAACACCTTCATTACCCATTACCACATCGACCTTGAGTCACACCGGGATGCTGGTTTTGGGGCCTTAGTTCTCCAATCTCTTTTCCCCAAATGAGTATCAGTGGGGTGTGCGCCTTGCCTCCCTCCCCTCAGAGAACTGCTAGGAGTTTACCAAATAGTGTGGATGAACAACATATCCATGATCCGGGAGGGGCAGCTGCAGAATAAGGGGTGCTAGCTGCACATTCGAACAGACTTGATAGACCTCTAGGCCTTTATCTGCTGGCAAATTTCGTATGTTCGATCCTAGAAAAACAGGTTACTCACCTGTAAAGTAATTCTAAAATTAGTATGTGTTGTTCATCCACAGGACTCCACGCGAAACTCCCCTGCTGCGGAAAACCTGGCTTCGCGGGCTAAGATCTAGCGCCATGGGGCGGAATAGCATAAACCACTCCTAGAAGTACTGTTACAGGTGAGTAACCTGTTTATATATACCACATTCAAGTACAAATTTTAGCAAATAGGGTTGATTGTGTTTTACCCCTCTTTTCAGGTGTTTCTAACATTTTGGGGTTCCTTTAATTGTGTTCTCTCTCCAATTGGAGGTTTTTTATCAGGAGGTTGGGGATTTTTCACATTTTGATTACTATAAGTATTAATGATCAATATAATCTACTTCCGTGGGTCTGCCTTTCCCGTCTTCTACTAGGAAATCTGGGGAGTTTAGAATATTGGCAGTTAGTAGAGGGCAGCATTTGAAAAGTTGTCACGTGCAAAGAATTCCGGCATTTGCATGTGTTCTATTCTCTCCGGGCAGTCCTACCTAAAAGGCTTACTGCAGAAAGTTATGAATACCTGAGTATCACTGGGGAAAAAACAAGATTACTATAAGTAATTTTCTTCTTCTCACCCATCTGTGTCTTTCACTGTACCTAGATCCTCTAGGTTCTTCAGCATCCTTCTGTGAGGCATCAAATCGAAAGCCTTGCTGAAATCAAAAAATAAATGCACAGCATGGCCCTGTCGTAGGGTCTTGAATAGATGAACCACAGAGGCAGATTTCAGCAGACTAAAGTAAGTTTTTATTGTAAATAAAGTAGACTGAATGCGGCAAAATAACCAAAACAAACAAAAAATAAAATTTGGTTCAAATAAACATAAGGCTAGCTCCAGAGATGTTTACAGCATCACAGCCCTCTTGTATCTCCATGGACACACATAACCCCTGTTATCTTTATGTGTGTTAAGCAGGGAAGCATGAATCAGGGTTTGTTTGCTTCCTGAATGTATTAGTCTTGATACCACCTTTTGTCCAACTTGCACAGGTACTACATATTGTCCCCAGTTAGCTAGAGCTAAGTGTACCTCTTCAACTTTCTTCTTGGTACAGAACCTTGCTATATGACCCTTCCCACTGCAATGGTGACACATAATGTCTGTACTATACCCCTTACCAGTTCTTACACTCTGTTTGGCTCCAGGGTTCTGAACAGGTTGAGGTTGGTGTATCAATGTGGAATGTCTTACCAGAGAGGGCAGTGTACTGGGACCTCCTGAAAACCATTGTCTATGGGGTCGTGCTGCTGTGTAGTCTTCTGTCAACCTAATAGTCGTGTCTGCTGTTTCAGGCTGATGTTCTTTGACCCATAACTGAACATCCTGGGGTAAAATCTTTATAAATTGTTCCAGAATGATGCTCTCCAATATCTGCGTAACAGTCCATGTTGTAGGTTGCAACCATTTGTTACACAGGTCTTTCAGCTGGGTATAGGCATCCTGTGGAGTGTCAGTAGGATGGAATTTAAAAGACCGAAATCGTTGTCGATATGTCTCTGTACTAATATTGTACCTTTTGAGGATTGCTTGTTTTACATGATCGTAGTTATTTTCATGTATAATATCAACATGGCTATAGGCTAACTGGGCTTTGTCAGTTAAATATGGGGCTAACCAAATTACCCATTGATCCCTTGGCCAGGCACAGGCAGTTGCCACTCTTTCAGATGTTAATAGAAATTCTTCTGCATCATCCGATGCTGCAAGCTTTACCAGTTTAATGTCTTTTTGTACATTTACCGGTGATGGAGGCCTGCCGGTTCCCATAGCCCTGAGAGTATCTGTCCATCTGGCCTGGTTTTCTTCCCAACGAGCTTGATTCTCTCTCCTCTCTTTCTCTGTCCATTTCCATTTGGCGGATACAGAGCCAGCGAAGTAAATCCTGGGGTTCTTCAGGTGGCACCTCCACCTGTGGTTCAGCTGCCCGGGCCCCTTCCACCAGCTTCTGGTCCTCTACAGGCATATTCTCCATTATAAGTCTTTTATCCATTTTCCTGCTTGCCACAGGGTTCAATCCAGTCAGTAATGGTAACTGAAATTTCTTGGCAATGGACCTTGTAGTGGCACCGATCACATCTGCTGCCTCCTCTTGCATGTGGGGCTTCTCAGAATCTGAGCGCAAATTCCAAATCAAAATTCCACTTCTCACGCCATAGAAACTAAATTTTAAACTACTCCAGCACTTTAAGGACTTAGTTGAGTTTCAGAAGGGACCTCCCCCTTTTAATGGTATAAAGGAGATGGAAAAGAGGCCGGTAGGCCCTTAATGGCTGTTGCATTGCAGGAGGAGTCCCATAAGCAACAAACAAGTCAGTTGGCACTCGTGATAGACTCTCTTCGCAACAGACCCAAAAATAGACTAAAAAGGTTCAGAGTGCACTTCTTGGGGTGAGTATAAGGCTGTGCCAACATTTAATTGGAACAAAACATCCGCGACAGTTGAAAGCAGACTCATCATGCGACTGTGCGCACATTCGTCGCGGGGAGTTGCTGTTATGGCTTTCGCACAGTCGCGCATAGCCACTAAAGCGAAAAGAAACAGAGAAAACAGTGCTAAAGTGCTTTCTTTTAGGAGCTGCAAGGACTCTCAGCTTCCTGAAGCTGCAAAGACTCTTGGCTTCTTGAGGCAGGCTGCCAAAACATGAGTTTGCATGGTGTGTGTGTGTGTGTGGGGGGGGGGGGATTATAACCTGGCAAACTGAAGTCTGGGCATTAATTTGCAGGGGAACAGTAGAAACCGAACAACATACATTCTGTGTCCCCAGCACTTCTAAATATTTTTATACAGCAGCGTTGAAACGGAGTCCATAGCGCATATATAGCCCTCTCTAACACTGCTTATGAATTGCAAAAACGTTCACAGAGGGCACGGATTCCAAGTAGGACTTACAGCAAATGCCTGGCGTTATAATTGTTTTAAAACAACGTTTTTACAAACATTTCCACCATTATTCTGGATCTTTAATGGGGCATGCTATGGATTTTAGACACAAGATAGGAAACATACTGGGAGGGGATTATTTTATCTTGAACAAAGAACAGGAACAACAAACACAAATAAACAAAGTAGGTATTGACCAACAACACACACAAGACAATACATAGAATACAGAACAGATATGATGATTTCCAAAATCCACAGAGTCCGAAAACAAAATAAAAGGGAGGATGCTCTCTCACAGGCCCTTATCTACCACCCTTGTTAACCCAGTCAAAGAATACTGTCAGGTTGGCCTGACAAGACCTTCCTGTTATGAACCTGTGCTGTTTTACAGTTTCGGAGTCCGTAGCATTCTAGGTAGTTTACGAGGTCCTCTTTGACTAGTTTCTCCATCAGTTTGCACACAGAGGTAAGACTGACAGGTCTGTAGTTTGCCCGGTTGCTCCTTGTCTCTTCCCTCCAAGGGAGTGGGACTATGTCTGCTACCCTCCAGTCTTTTGGAACTATCCCTGTCTGAATTGAGCTATTGAATAATCCCACCATGGGTTCAGATATTTCCGTTGCCAGTTCCTTGAACACTTTCGGATGCATCCCATCTGGCTGTGGAGCCTTATCTATCTTAAGGGCTGCTGGTCCTTTCCAAACCGTTTCACTGGTCTATACTTGCTGCCTTATCTCAGGGATCCCCCTTACAGCTGCTTTAACGTCACTATGTATGCTGATCTACATAACGTCTCTTATCTGCATCTCCCGCAGTGCTTACTCAGGAAATCAAACTACATCCTGCTTGACGTCCCAAGAACTTGTACTACCTTTGGCCAATGAGCCATTTCATTCGCCCTTCCTACTTTATGGAACCAACTCCAATCCGTACTGAAACTAACCAGCATTGTCTCAATTAATCTCTACAAAGCATTAGCCTCATCTAAAATAAAAGATCTCTGTTGCTGCCACTAAGCCTCCCCCTCACCCTTATGTTAGTTACACATGCACCAACTGCACTTGCTCTGTCCAGCCCAGGATTGCAACCACATAGGCAGTTTATGATTTAAAGTGCCAAAGATTTGAATCCCTTGATTTGCTTATACTGCCCATCACCTCTAGACTTCCTAATCACATCTTTCTCCCCTTTACTCTCCTAACCCCTAGCCTTCCCTTCTTGCTTTTATTCTTCAACCCTACCTGCCTCCTTATGCTCTCTCTGCCATCCTTGCACACTAACCGTTTCTTTTAATGCATTTATCTGTATTATGTGTACAACCCTTCCCTGCATTAGCTGGGGGGAAAAAAAAAAAGCAAAGTTTACTTACAGAATCTTGCTGGACCTGGTTGTATCTGATCATGAATTGCCATTTGTGAACTTTGTACGCGCTTTTATTTCTACTGCCAATGATACCTTGTATGTAATGTCCACATGTCTGTGTAAATGTTCCAGGACCTCCTTGTGAATGAGCTTGCTCAATGGAGTTTTCTTGCAATAAACTTGAACTTGAACTATGGCGGAGGTCCTCTGTCTTTTGAGAATACAGGGCAAAAGTAGTTAAGAATGGCTGCTTTCTGCCCAACCCCTCATTTACTCTACATCCGTCTGTTAGCCTGACAATTCCTCCCCACCCTTGACCCCCTCTGCAGTATGCAACTCTGTGCCTTTCTTTGCTTGTATGTGTACCTTAGAGCAAAGGAGGGCGAGAGGTGATATGGTTAAAACATTCAAACACGTTATAACATGTTTCAATATAAGAAAAATAGGACAGGAGGACACAGCATGAGATTAGAGGGAGGCCGATTAAAGGGTAATGTGAGGAAGTTCTTTTTCACAGAAAGGGTGGTGGATGCATGGAACAGCCTACCTCAGGAAGTGGTGGCTATGAATACAGTGCAGGGCTTCAGACAGGCATGGGATAGACATAAGGGAGCAATACAAATGAGTATGAATAGATAAGTCATTGACAGAGCAAAGACCTATGGCACATTCATCAGGTAGAAAAAATGGACAGACTGGATGGGCCTTGTGGTGTTTATCTGCCATCAGCTTCCATGTTTCTGTGCTTCTCTGGCCGCCCTTTTGGTTTCCCTTGTTCTCATTTGGTACTCTCCCCATTCCTCCTTGTTTTTCCTTGTACCCGGTGAAACCTTTTTTGGTTCTCACTGCTTCCTGGACCTTTCCAGAGAACAATATTGGTCTCTTGTACCTTTTCCTTTAGATTACAGTTCTCATGTAAGACTTTGTTGCATCGAGATTGGATTCCTTGATTGCCCCCATCTTTCTTACACATCCCTGATGCTGTCCACTCCAACTAACTTGTCCATTTAAAGTCTGCTCCTCAGAAATCTAGGACTTTAGCCTTTGATAAGGGCTTTCTTGTCCCAGGGTCAGGTCAAACCATATAGAGTTATGGTTGCTGGACCCTAATGACTTCCTATCCTCACTTCTCCTGCCATTTCCAGTTGGTGAGTGCCCATTGAGAATGGCAGTCTGCATAGTGGGTTCCTTAACTAGCTGCAGCAGCAGACGTTCTTGCAGTGTATCCAGTAGAGCCTGACCGCTGGAGCCCCTGGCTGTAGGGAATGACCCAGTCAGTGTCTGGCAGGTTTAGATTTCCCACCACTACCAGCTTCCAGTTTGCCACCCCACCCCCTTTCTAGTTCTGCTCCTAGCTCTTTATATATATATATATATATATATATATAATCTATCTCTCTCTCTCTCTCTCTCTCTCTCTCTCTCTGTCTCTCTCTCTCTCTCTCTCTCTCTCTCTCTCTATATATATATATATATATATATATATATATATATATATATATATATATCTTTCTTTTCCCTTGTTCTGGAGGTCTGTAGATCACTCCCATACATGATTTCTTGCCTGTGGATGCTGTGAGCTGAACCCACTGCAGTTCTGTAAATATTCAGCGGGTCTTATTTCTGCAAAGTTAACAAAAGAAAATGACTAGACAGGGATTTATTTAACTCTAAAAATTGATTATCGTTTTGCTTATAAAAGTGCCAAATCTTGGTGAAAATGCATAGCTCTTGCCTCACTGTGTTTAACAAGCACAGCACTTCTAGAAGATCTATATAAATACTTTCTGTACAGTTAGTAAAGTCACAAGAAAAAAACTGCTAATCAATTATTTAAAACCCTGCTAGACATCCTTTACAGAGAATTTAAATTATTTCGGCCTGTTAGACTTGTTCTTCATTCATGTATTTTTATTTATTTTTAGTGACCAAGAAAGTGTCTATTTTTAGTCATGGCTTGGGAGCTTACAGTATGGAAAAGGACTGGATGAGTGTCAATATAAACAAGCAAGTGGAGGGCTGGCTTGTCGGCGTAGAGGGCCGAGATGCTAAGGGCCTTACCTGTCCCACACTAATGAGCTTGGGCAGCAGGGAGTTGGTGGGGCAGGGAAGGATTAAACATCCCAGTGGATGCCCTCTTTGTCTTGGAGGGAGGGCAGCCAGCTCCGATGCTTTACTGCCATCTGGGTGACCACAGGTGGCAGTGCAGCTGGAGTGGCTAGTGGGAGGGGGGATGCTGGCAGGTGCCACATACCACATGCTTGCATTAGGTTGTGCTTGGCGCGCCATTGACACTAGCATCTCAGGGGAATCTGGGATGCAGAACAGAAAAACTCTGCACTCGGCAGGATGAAGCTACCCAGTCCAGGGGCCCCGCGGCCGGCTACTGTGGCAGATCCTCCCCACAAACAAGATCCCTTTGCGATGGCGGGTAAGGGAGCCTCAGTCACCACTGACGGGGAGGGCAGAGAGCTGTGGGAACAAAGGAAGGGACCCATAAATGTCCTGGGAGGCGTCAGGTGATGGGGCTGGGAGCTGGGACCGGGGACAGGCAGAAGGGCTGCCAGGCAACGTGGGAGGAAGAAGGAAAAAAGAGGCAAGTGGAAGTGTCACAAATGATTGCGACGTTACAAAAAACAAACACATGAGAGCAGAGCAACAGTTACATACGGATTTAAATAAGTGCAAATAAGGAAACACTAAAATATTGGGTATTCCAAAGTACGTAATGCAGTGGTAAAGCTGTAAAGGCAAGGCTTAATTAAAGTTTACAGAGCTCACAAATTTTTTTTTTTTAATTTTTACTTTATTTCTTTATCTCTCCTGTCTGCTCTCGGAGCCCACTCCTTCCGTCCACTCATTTCCCCATTCCACCTCCATGGGATCTGCCCCTAGAGTGCCTCCTCTCTCCTGCTGCACAGTGGGGTCTGTCCCTCTTGGTGGTCTGGATAGAACCGGAGCGCTTTCATCCAAGGCTGCCGAGAGGTGTTTTCCATTTTCTCCCTGGTTTCCCCTACCCTCTGAGACGTCGAGCGCTAGGACGTATGTCCCAAGTGGTGGCTTGCTGACATACGCCAGACCTCTCATGCACCATCGACGTCCCCCCTTCCCGGCTCCGGCGAACGGAGCCACCTCCATCCCTTCCTAATGTCGGTGCTTCCACTGGCTATGGAAGGGATGCAGAACCCGGATGCGTTCTTGGTCTCCCACCCCTGAGGGAGGAGAGCGTCCGTTAGGACACTCGATCCCTCCCTCTCCCTGCCGACCCCAGCCACCCGATCCGTTCCGAACCGGGTCCCAAGGACACTCCTGTTCCAGGTCCCCGCTCCACAAAAGTCTTGCCTGGCTTCTTGTCCCATGGGGATCAGACCCTCCTCCTGGCCTGCTCATGACTTTTCCAGGCAGCCCGGCAAAGCCTCTCACTGTTGTCCTGCGTCTGGTGGGCGCAAGTCAGGGTCAGGGCTTCGATCTCTACCTGATACCCCTCAAGGTGAAGGCCACACCAGTAGCGTCACCCTCCACTTTAGGGGCTGGGACCATCAGAAGCAGGGCAGTGACACTTCGGCTTCTGCCCACCTGGTTCCAGTGACAGTCTTGACAAGACACATCATCGTCAGGGGCAAGCGTCAGGCCCACACGAGCACTCGATGCCTACGCCCTGCACTTGAGTGCCTGCGCCTAAGGCCCTGGCCAAGTCGATTGCTGAATACCCCCAGTCTCCCCAAGCAGCCGCCTGTTAAGGGGATGCCTCCCTGGGCATTGGATCGGGCTTTGCCCACCTTATCGCTGGTCCGTTCTGTCACTGGTCGAGGTAGACTCCCCACCCTCCAATGGAGGATCCCAGCTAACTAACCTTAGGCCAGATGAGGCTTCCAACCACCCTGTCTCGCCTCTGGTTCTGCCACTACCTTGGACACCGAACCCCTGGATGCCAGGTGCTCCATTGTCAGGCAAGCTGATGCCAGCTCCTCAGTCGCCAGTCAGCCTGTCTGGTTCACAATTCTCCAAGGACCAGATCCAGGAACTCTTCTCCTTTTGGTGGAACCAGGTCAAAGGAGACTTGCTTCCCCCAACAAGGAGCCCATGACCGTGGAGCCAGAGCCGAACCAAGACAAGGACCAGGACCCTAAACAATAGTCTCCTGCTCCTAAGGGCTGTACCCCAAGCATGGATGACCACCGTGGTAGACCCCCACACACAGGACGGCGTCACCGCAAGTAATTCCGCTCATAGAGCTATCACTGACGCCGGTCTCACAGTCGGCGCCGGTCCCATAGTGGATGTTGGTCCCTTAGGTAACATTCCTCTAGCGCTTCGTCCTCCTCGGCAGACATCAGCCGCAGTTCTTCGTCCTCTGGCTCGGACCATTCTGAACCTAGGGGTTGCCCTTCCTCCCTGGATAATAAGGACACCCCCAGTTCACCTCCTGATGACCCAACTTTCATGGACATCATGAGGCGCATCCAGACCTCAAACTAATGGAAGTCCGAGGACCTGGATCCAGAGAGGCGGAGGTTGGCAAAGCACCTGAGGCAGAAGGAGCCCAACCCTCTAGTGGTGCCTCCTTTGGTAGATACCTTTCAGTCAGGACCTCACAAGGTTAACCTGGGCGTCCATCCACCATCTCGCCATCTCCAAGAAGTCCATCTCTGTAGAGCCCCTAGGGAAGAGCCTTTCCTGGCCGGAACACCACTGGCTGACTCTTTGGTAATTACGGCTGCTTATGATTGATTGAAGAAGCCCAAGTACACCTAATACTCTGCCTCCCGACCAAGAATCCAGATATATTGACCAGATGGGCAAAAGGTTTACTCATCCTCCACTTGCTCCATTAAGTCCCTTAAATTTCTCTCACACATGGTACAGTACCAAAATGCCTTGTGGGAGAAAGGTATAGTGATAACTTAGGCCCTTCAGACTTAACACAGAAAACAGGCTCCTGGACCTCCTCAAATCGAGGTCGGTGTAGGCACCTGTGTTCTGCATGCCTCATATGATACTGCGGATGTGGCGGCCAGATCAGTGGCTGTGGGCATCTCGCCAGGCACCATGCCTGACTTAGAGTCTCAGGATTCTCCCAGGATCTACAGTCTGGTATCTTGGACCTCCCCTTCAAGGGCTCAGTCCTCTTTGGAGGTGAGACAGAGAAACTGATTACCCATCCTCAAGACTCCGGGAAGTCCATTTGGTGTGCCCAAAAAATGTATAAGAGGGACCAAAGACCCTTTAAGAAGTGGCCATTTTGGAAGCAGTCAGGTCAGCAGCCCTGAAGCCAGCCTCAGCAGAGGGGAGGCTACAAAAGAAAGTTCACCTCCCAGATTCCTGGAAGCTCTGCCTCTTGGGCCCCAAAAGTCCTCCCATGCTCCTCTGCTTACTCCTGGAGATGCACAGTGACTCCTTGCCAGCCCCCCTTCTCCAGCGGAGTCAGTGGTGGAAGTTGTAGGGGGTCACTTCTCCCTTCGTCTCGAGGGTTGGAACAAAATAACGACAGACCTCTGAGTTTTACAACTCAAAGAGAGAGAGGTTATACTCTGGAGTTCGAACAAATACCTCCGGAAACTCCACCGGTGTCCTCCCACTATCCTCCTCATGTCCTCCTGATTGAAGGAGGCCAAAAAGACTGAGGATCTTCAGCCCATCTTGGATCTCTGTTCCCTAAACAAATTTGAGTACAAGAGATTCAGGATGGTCACACTACCAGGTCTGCCCCCCGCCCCCATGCACCAAGGGGACTAGCTTTGCTCTCTAGATATGCAGGACGTGTACCTGCACATCCTAGTTTTCCAGCCTCACAGGATGTTACTGCGCTTCCTCTTCAGGGCTGACATTATCAGTTATGAACTTTGCCATTCAGCCTATCCTCTGCTCCCAGAGTCTTTACCCAAGTGCCTAGCGGTGGTGGCTGCAGATCTACGTCGACGGGGCCATTATGTCTCTCCCTACCTAGACAACTGGCTCCTGGCATCTCCCATGAGGGAACAGGTGGTTCACACTCTGAGACACCTTTACCCTCCTTCCAAGAGCTAGGAATCACCCTGAAAATCCCAAAGTCATCCCCATGGCCCAGCCAGAGACTCCAGTTCATGGGGCGGTCCTAGACACAGTACAGGGCATGGTCTTCCTCCCCCAGACAGGGCAGATCACTTTCAGGATCAGGCCCGAATAGTATCCTCAGCTCCTCACATTCCAGCTCGAGTCTGTCTGACTCCTCGGTCACATGGCAGCAGCCATCCCTACAGTTCCCATGGCTCGCCTCCATATGAGGGTCCCTCAATGGATGCTGAGGGGTCAGTGGGATCAGAGGTCCAACAACCTAGATCAGCTGGTCTTGGTCTCGACCCAGTCTGTAGGATGTTAAGCTGGTGGTTGGACCCACTCAGTCTATCAACAGGGGTCCTCTTTCGACAGGAGCTCCTGACACGAGTTCTGACTACAGACACCTCGGATTTTGGTTTGGGCTCTCACCTGGAGACCAGGCAGACCCAGGGGACCTGGTCACCAGATGAGCTGTTGCTCCTTATCAGCGTTCTAGAGATGTGGTAGTCCTGAATGCTTTACAGGCGTTTCAAGTGTCTTAATTCCGGGCCCTCTTCTCATTCAGACGGATAGCATGTCCATCATCTTTTACACCAACAAGCCGGGGGAGGGGGGTTTTGCTGCTACCCCCTCTTCAGGGAGGCAGTGAGGGTCTGGTATTTGGCACTGGAACACCGCCTCGAGCTCACTACTGGTCATTTTCCAGGTGCCCAAAATGTCTTGGCCGACAGCCTAAGCAGGTCTCGGTCAAAGGCTGATGAGTGGGAGCTCCTTCAGTTGGTGGCAGACAGCGATCCATTAGATTGGGCTGGCCAGAGTTGGACCCTTTTTGCGTCCCCTCTCAACTCCAAACTACCCAGTTTTTGCTCGCTAGATCCAGGGCCTGGAGTTTTCTGGCGAGATGCATTGTCCCGCTGTTGGACAGGGAAGTTCCTCTATGCCTTCCTTCCCTGTCCCATTCTTCAGAGGGTATTTCTGAAGTTACAGGTGGAAGGAGCAGAGATGATTCTCATCACCCCCTTTTGGTCTCGGCAGATTTGGATCCCTACTCCAGCAGCTGGCAGTGGGACCTCCAGTTCCCCTGCCTCTGAGCTTGCACTTGCTCTCCCAGGATCAGGCACCTTGAGTCGATCCGGACCTCAAGTCCCTGCATCTTCATGCATGGCTCCTGCAGACCTAGCTATGGGGTGTCCCCCAAGGTAGAGGATGTCCTAGTTGCAGCCAGAAAACCCTCTACTGGATCCACTTATGCCATGAAGTGGAAAAAGGTTTTGCCTGTGGGTTACTGCACGCCGGCTTAATTTCTTTTCCTGCCCTCCGAACTCTGTGCTTAAGTATCTCCTCTCTCTTTTTGAGCAGGGCATGAGCTACTCCATCAAGGTGCACCTTTCCATCATCTCTGTGTATCACGCACTGGTGGAGGGTAAGACTCTCACTCAATTGGACATGTCCCATACCTTTTTGCAGGGCATTTTGCACCTAAAGCCTCCCATCCAAGATCCTGTCCCTCCATGGGATCTCCTCTTTGTTTCTAGAAGCTCACGCTCCCACCCTTTGAACCAGCCACAGATTGCGAGTTATGCTTTCTGTCGTGGAAAGCATTATTTTTGGTTGCAGTTACTTCTGCTCGAAGAATTTCAGAGCTTCAGGCTCTGATGTGTAAAGAGCCTTATTTTTCCATCAGGACAGGGTGGCTTTACATACAGATCCTAAGTTTTTGTCTAAGGTGGTGTTGGGATTCACTGTAAATCAAGACATCCACCTGCCTGTTTACTACCCTGAGTAATCTAACGGGGGAAGCGCTGTGGCATACTCTAGACGTCCATTGGACGCTTCATTTTTTACCTAAACCACATGGCTCCCTTCTGGAAAATGGATCAGTTGTTTGTTTTGTTCTCTCCCAAGACTCAGGGTGCACTAGTTACCAAGCAAGCCTTGTCTAAGTGGTTAGTTAACTGCATTGTTTTTTGCTATGACAAGTACAATATGTCCTTACCGGGTTCGGTAAAGCTAATCCCAGTGTGGTGACTTCTGCCTCTTTTAGGAACATTTCTAGACAGACATTTGTGCAGTGGCTACCTGAAGCTCTGTTCACACCTTTGTCAAGCATTACAGCTTGGATGTGGCTTCCAGATGTAGGGCTGGGTTTGGCCTTGCAGTTCTGCAAGGGCCCCCTTTCTTGATCCTTTAGCTTTTTTTTTGTTGTTTTTTATTTTTTTTTATTTTTTCAGCCTCCTCTCGGACTTTCCTGTTCCTTATCCCTTGATTGTTTGGGACTCTGTCCTTATGGTTAGTGCCTGCTGCAAGAACTGTTACTCAAAGTAAGATAGTACAGTTACATAAGAACATACCGTAACAGTAGATCTTCGAGAAGAGCTCTTTCAGCAGGTGAACCCCCCCCCCCACCGGCTTTTTCTGTTTAAATTTTTAGGCAAGAACCTGCCTGGTTCTTCTCCAGCCTAGATTCCAGGAGGAGAACTGAGATGGGTCTGGGACCACTCCTTTATACCACTGGCTGGCGTTGGGGTGGAGCCGACAGCGGGAACAGTCCCCCGATGAAGACTGTTGGCTAGAAGGTTTCCTTGGGGCCCTGGCTCCTGGCAGCTTAGTCCTTATGGTTATTGCCTGCTGCAAGAGCTCTTCTCGAAGATCTACTGTTATGGTAAGTTCTTACGGGACTGTACTTTTTCTGGTGTATTTGGAATACCAAATGTGCAGAATACCACCATCCGACCTGCAGTGGTCTGCCTTGATTCAGATCCCCCCCCCACCACCACCACCACCACAGGACCACTGCCATTGAAAGATAAGGAAGTAAGAGAGGTAGAGGGGCTGGAAGCAACTGCTAATTTTGACCTCTGTCATTTGTTGTCCCATTAAAGTTCCTCAAGAATGGGCTACTTCTCCTGGGTTCTTTTGAGTCCAGCTGGGGTGGGCATCAGTGGTTAGAACTGTTATTTATTAAGTACAGAACAAAAATTACTGAACCCATTTGTGACCTAGACGACACTCAACTTTTAGAAAGACTCTGCATGATTGTTAGTTTATCACAGAAGGATGGCATTTGAGTGTAACCCAGGGAGCAGTACATTTTGCAAACTATGATGCATCTGTTCTGAGTAATTCCTAACTGGAGTAGGAACCTAGAGTCATGGCTTGTAGTAGCTGTGCACTGCCCCATTAATAGTGTGATGTGGCAACAGTGCTGGTCTCCCATTACAGTGTTTTAACTTTGGATATACCAGGTACCTTGTGGAGTTTCACTTGATGAGGACGGTATCTGAATTTTATTTTTGTTCCGTATAGTTGATCACACCCGAGTCGTTCTGCATGACGGTGACCCAAATGAGCCTGTTTCAGATTATATCAATGCCAACATTATCATGGTATGTAAAGTCTGCTTTTTCGGTCACTTCTTTTAATCATGTAGATGTTACCAGATAATCTTGTTTAAATGCAATTCATCAGATCACTTCTAAAATAATTGTATTTATTTTTATTCCAGCCTAGATCGGAGACAAGAAGCAACAATTCCAAGCCAAAGAAGTGTTACATTGCTACCCAAGGCTGCTTACAGAACACTGTGAATGACTTCTGGAGGATGGTTTTTCAGGAAAACTCTAGGGTTATTATAATGTGACTAAAAGAAGTTGAAAGAGGAAAGGTGCTTAAAGATTTTCGTTTCTTGTTTTCTTTTAATTTTGTTTGTTTATCCTTCTGTAGGTTACCCCAGAAACCTTCTTCAGTCACACGGCATGCACCAACCTCTGCTCAGGTGACGACCTGATAGTCTAGCTTGCCTCATAGAAACATTGACTTTGACGGCAGATAGCCCACCTAGTCTGCCCATTTCCTACCTAGAGGATAAGCTGCAGATCCTGTTTAACCAACTGCCTATTTCTTCATACCCCTCACAAAATTGCCTTATGCATGTCCCATGCATTCTTGAGTCTCCCACAGTTTTAGACCCACAACCTCCTCAGGAAGGCTGTTTCATCATCCACCACCTCTCTGTGAAAAAAAACATTCCTCACATTGCCCTGAGCTAGTTGCCCTCCTCTGAACTGCCTCCATCCTGTCTATGTCCTTGCGGAGATGGGGTCTCCAGAACTAGCGCTAGTACTCCAGATGGGTCTCACCAACTGTCTGTACTGAGGAATAACAACTTCCTGTTTTCTACTGGTGATGCCTCTCCCTATACATCCCAGTATCCCCCCAGTCCTCCCTGCCTTCTCACATTGCTTGCCAACCTTAAGGTAATCTGATATGATTACCCCAGGTCCCTTTCCATTTTATTGTTGTTACTACCCGCCCCGGTTGTATAATCTTCCCCTGGGTTTTTGTTTCCCAGGTGTATTATTGCTCTTCTTTACATTGACTCAAGCTGCCATACTTCTGACCGTTCCTCCAACCTTGCAAAGTCCCTTCTCATCCTTTCCACGCCTCCTTGTGTATCAACCCTGTTGCAGATCCTTGTCTCATCTGCAAAGAGGCATACTTTTCCTTCCAGTGCCTCTGCAATGTCACTTATAAAGACATTAAAAGAACTGGACCCAGTACTGAACCCTGCGGTACCCCACTAGTAACCCCTTTTTCTTCAGAGTGGACTCCATTTACAATTACTTTCTGTGTCCTGTTGTCCAGCCAGTGTTTTACCCAGGCTACCACCCTGGGACCCACTTGCAGGCTGGTTAATTTGACTTTTAATGTTTTGTGTGGGACTGTGTCAAATGCCTTGCCAAAGTCCAGGCAGGCCATGTCCACAGCCCCTCCCTGGTCCACCACTTTGGTCACCCACTCAAAGAAATCAATTAGATTTATCTGACATGACCTTCCCGCTGTAAATCGATGCTGCCCTGGGTCCTATGCCCCACTGGCCTCTAGGCACTCAACAGTTCTTTCATTCAGAAGTGCTTCCATCACTACCACAGAGGTCAAACCGACAGGTCTGTAGTTTTCTGCCTCTGTTTTGGTCCCACTTTTGCGAGAAGGGAATCACATCTGCCCTCCTCCAGTCCTCAGGCACCACACCATCCTCCCATGACTTGCCAAAAAGGGTAGTCTGTGGTGTCACTAGTTCTCTGCTTAATTCTTTTAGAATTCTGGGGTGAACTCCATCTGGCCCCATTGCCTTGTCCACCCCCGGTTCCAGGAGCTCCCCCAGAACCCCCTCCCCTGTGAAAGGACCGGGATCAATACCCCTATCCAGAGTGCCTCCGTTAATTGGACCAGGCACCTCTCCCACCTCCTCCTTTGTGAACACTGAACAGAAGCATACATTCAGCATCCCTGTCCTTTCACTGTCCCTCTCTGCCCACCCACCGTCCATTCTATTCATCCTCACTATCCCTCCCTCCCTCTGTCTTTCCACGCTCCCGGATATACCTATAAAAGGTCCTTTATCCCCCTTCTCAACTGAGTTGGCCATCCTTTCCTCAGTTTGGGCCCTTGCCATTCTGACTACCCTCCCCGCTTCCTTCTCCCTCAACTGGCACAGTTCTCTGTCCTACTCCTTCTGTGTTTCTCTATACTTCCTGAATGCCATCCTTTTCTCCCTAACCTTCACTGCCACCTCTTTTGAGAACCATAGTGGCCCTTTCTTTTGTTTTGATTTATTTGCTTCACACAAAGGCTTGTTGCCTCTGTGGTGGCAGTTTTTATATTTCCCCACCGTTGCTCCACCCCTCCTTCTAGCCTGTTTGCTAGTGCTTTTCTAATGCACTCTCCCATCTTGCCAAAGTCAGCCCTCCTGAAGTCCAGAACCCTCACTTTTGTATGGCTTACTCTGTAGTTGAGTTTATTGTGAACTACACTGTTTGGTGGTTACCCGTTCCCAAATGGCTACCCACTTCTAGATCTGAGATCCTCTCACTGTTCCCATTTGAGAGTATGCGGTTTAAGATTGATCCCTCACGAGTAGGTTCTAAAACTAGCTGTCTGAGGCATGCCACCTGAAGGGCATCGAGAATGGCCCTGATTTTGGATGTGTCTGCAGCAAAGGTGCTCCAGTTAACATCCGGCACACTAAGGTCCCCCATCAACAGCATCTCCCTTTTCTCTGCCATCCTAAGCATGCCTTTTATCATATCCTTGTCCATTCCGTCCCCCTGACATGGGGGGTCTGTATACAACCCCCTAGTGGACTGTGGCACCATTTCCAGTCTCTAAGGTGACCCACAGTGCCTCCTCTCCTCCCCTCCCTGTTTACTCTTTTGTTCAGTTGCCTTTATCCCTTCCCTTACATAGAGAGCTTCTCCGTCCCCTCCCTGTCTTTCCTGTAGGTTGTGTACCCTGGTATGTTAACATCCCGATCATGGTTCTGTGTGTACCATGTTTCTGTGACTGCTACAATATTGAGGCATCCCTCTTCCATCAAGGCCACCAGTTCAGGGAGCTTGTTGCCCAGACTGCGGGCGTTGGTACTCACTACCCTCCACTTCTTGATGGCCTTACCCCTTTTTGCCCAATCTCTGTCTTTATTGTGTTTGTCACTTTCTCCATTTACCCCTGCACTTCTCCCCATTGACACCCCCATGTCAGTGTCTACCTCACTCAGTACCCTGATTTATTTATTTTTTTTTGGGTGGGGGGGAGGCTAGGATCTCCCTACTCCTCTCCAGTGCCGCCCCCCTTGGCCAGTCCAAATGCCTGCCAATGAAGCATCCAGACCCATCACCTAGGATCCCGGGTTCCCCTCCTGGACAGATGCAGAGCATCATGCCAGCATCCCTCTAGGTGGACCCCAAGCCTCCTCTTGACTTCTCTGGAAACTGATCAGAAGCCTATCTTAGAAGTGGGAGAAGTGGAGGGGCGGGATGGAAGAGGTCTAGCTCAGTATTGTTAGGGATGGGCATGATGAGTCAATGGATGTAGAAAAGCAGGAGGCGTCTCTTTCTCTCTCTCTCTCTCTCTCTCAAAAGTCATAGAAACATAGATGTTTTGGCAGAAAAGGACCGCGATACCCCACCCAGTCTGCCCAGAAGATCCTGCCTAGTCTGTCTAACTGGCCTCCAGCAACTGTCCCTCCTCCCTGCCCATTTCTTAATATTCCCCTGTGTCTACCACACATGCTTGGAAAGCTCCTACTGTTTTGGCCTCCACCATTTCAGCTAATAGTCTGATTGAGGCAGCCACCACTCTTCCAGTGAAGCAGTACTTTATTACATGCCTCCTAAACTCCCCGCCACCTCCAGCTTCATCACATGCCCTCTGGTTCTGGTGGTCTTCCTCATGTGAAAGAGACTACCCTCCAGCATCCTTTTCATCCCTGTGAGGTATTTGTGTGTGTCTCTGTCAAGTCCCTTGTAGCTCTCCTGTCTTTCTGGGTGTACGTGTTAAGATGCCACAGTCTCTTCTCATAAGGCTTTTGGTGTAACCCCTGCAGCATTTTAGTTGCCCTCCTCTAGACTGCCTCCACCCTGTCTGTGTCCTTTCTGAGGTGTGGCCTCCAAAACTGGACACAATACTCTAGGTGGGGTCTCACCAGTGAGGATGATAGTGGCAACGCTAACTCCCCTCATCCTGCTGGACATCTCTCTCTATGCATCCCAGCATCCGGCTGGCCCTACCCACTGCTTTGTCACACTTCCTCCCACTTTGAAGTCATCAGCTATGATAACTAAGGTCCTTTCCTGCTTAGTGACTGTGGTACCTCACTTCCCCATCTTATGCTCAATTCTTGGGTTCCCCACAACATGATTATGATTTACACTCTTTGGCATTGAACTCCAACTGCCATACTCTTGACCATTCCCGAGCTTCCCTACTGAGAAGGCTGATGACAACAGTGTTTAGCTGGCTGAAGGGTGTTAACTTCTTGCAGTTCAAAGGAAAGCCCACCAATCAAACTGGTTTTCTGCCCATTAACCAGCTAGTGGTGTGTGTGTTTTCCCAGTTACAGACTGTAAGCACCTATTTGAAAGCACTAAACAGAGTTTGGGGGAGAGCGGGACAGCATGCAGAATGCAAATATATCCGCTTCAAATGTATTAGCAGCATGTCAGTAATGAACAGAAAACACCAGTAACAGTTGATTTAAAATACATGTTGTTTATGTTCCTGGACAGTCGGAGTTCAGGGGCGTCGCCACAAAATAGAGTCCCTGATGCCAGCTGGATAACTTTGCAAAATGTGAGAGTTAGACATAGCTCAGTTTATCATTCAGATATTTTTGCAATCCTTTTCTTTTCATATGGACTTTATCCTGCCCTCCCCAGTCCCTTCACCCTTTCTGCGTGACTTACCCCATCTACTTCTTACCTTGTTTTATGAGGGTGCCATGAATGATGGTGTTGTATGCGGTGCCTTTATGTTAGCAGCACCATCTGCAGCCAGGGGTTCTTTGCGCCTGTTACTCCCCTTGAGTCAAAGTAGGCAGCATGCAATGGCGCATGTAAACTGGGAAGACAGTGCATGCTTTCAGTGCCCACTTCTGTCTTTGTTCTGATGACCACTGCTCTTCCACTTATTTCTCCACTAGGTGGCAGCCAAGCAGCACTACACAGCATCCCTTCACCTGGAAGGAGGAGATACATCAATGGACGATAAATCCTCCTTCCCCCAGCCAGCCCCGAGCAACCTTAGTCCATTCTTAAACCCAGGTTGCGGTGTGGCTGGAAGGTGAAGCATCTTAGCCTTAGCCCTCCACGTTACTGGCCCGACTACAGTTATGCTCTAGTGCAGATTTCCTTTAGACAGTAACTGTTTGTGGCCCTGAGGGGATTTGAAACTACATCCCACTGTTTTACAGTTCTGCGCTTTACCCTCTGAATCATTCTGCCAGAACTATATTTTGTGCAGGTCTTTCCCTTTTTTCTTTATTTTTGAGGGAAGTGACATAACAACAAGATTACTGTCCCCTGGACTTTATTAGCTTTGGCTGCTTTTCTACACATAACATCATAATGCCCTGTTTATGACATCATAATTATCTCCACAGCAACAGATTTTGATGTCATAAACAAAATTGTGACTGCAAAAGTAGACATGTAGACAGAAGCAATAGGGCAGAGATCCTGATGACTTGCAAATGTGCAAACAAATTTGGGCAACAGCTACAAAAAAGGGTGAAATATAAGCTAAATTGTATCTCATGTTTTTCAGAGTTGTCCCAACAACACGAGGGGCTCTTCAAAGCCCTGTAAGACTGCAGGCAAACATTTGACATTGATTAGTAGCTTTTTTTTTTTTTTTTTGGAGCCCGGCTATCTATTTAGGGCCCTCCTACAGAAGGGCCAGAGGTCGAGTCACAGCACCCTGCAGGACATGACCAGGCTTCCCACCACCTTCCCCCACTCATTTTGTCCATGTCGTCTGCTGCAGACATCAGGATCACTAAAGGGGCAATTGGTTAGTGCAGTAATGGACTGCTCCTTCCCTGGGTTGGTTAGTGTCCTCATGGATGCTTCTAGCTTCTTCCAGCCTGCAGTGGCAGTGGGTTCAGAGGTAACCCTGACTCCCCAGCACTGAAAGCACAGTCCTATCACTGACGGTAGTGGGACTTTAATTTGGGTTATGATATAAGGCTATGGGCTGGGGAGGGTAGCCAGTAGGGTTGACAACCCCAGGAAGACTCCACCACTGATTCGCCAAGGCGTTGGAGACCTCAAACCCTAACGTTTTCCTTTTGCTGTTTTGGTGGTGGTGGTGGGGAGTTAGGGTTGAAACCTAATGTTACATTCCCTACTTTCATGGGATTAAATTAAACTCATAACTGGTGCATTGATACCATTTTTTGCAACACACACACATTTAACATGTGAAAATTGGTGAGTCATACTTACTGTATGTATAAATCGGTGGTCTCAATATATACATACATACAGTTGCCCTGATAAACTTAATTTATCAGCTGCCATTTGTATTCATTCCTATTACATATATTTATCTGTTTGTATATGTTTCTATATTAAGTTAGTGTTTTGTGTATTCACAAATGGCAAATTCAGTTTGGCAAAACTTAAAATCCATTTTTCTGTCCTTTTCCCAAAATTGAAGTTGGAGCAGAATGTTTTTAACAAACATCTCAGAATGGAGGGGTTTGTCCATGAAAAGTGATTCCTAAGTGCTGGTTTAAAAATGGAAAATTCGTTTTTTTGTTTTAACGTTTTTCTGTTGAAAACAGAAATCAATGTAAGTAACATGTATGCGTATGTCGTATCTCATGTATGTGTGTGTGTATGTATGTACGTGTGTGTGTGTGTGTGTATATATATATATATATATATATGTGTGTGTGTGTGTATATATATATATATATATATATATATTCTTTGCAAAAACTTTAATGCACTAGTTAGGGTTAATGTGACAAAAGTAGGAAAATGTGGCATTAGGGTTTCTAATGTTAACACCCCACCTCCCACCCTGCGGGCAGCACCCCATTCCATGAGTAAGTAAGCTGAGATGGGTACAGTATATGAGAAAGGGGTGAGTGTTAGTGCTGACAATGACAAGGCACACCCCACACCTGCTGCTGCCTGCAGGGTGGGGTGTTAGGGTTGGAAACCCTAACGCCACATTTCCCTACTTTTGTTGCTTTAACCCTAACTAGTACATTAACAACGTTTTTTGCAGTGACTTTCCTTACTTTTTGAGAAATTATAATTGTATTCTTATTTGCCTGTGGGAGTGCAGAGCCCTCTGCGCCTGCCTGTCTGGGGCCTTGTGCTCCCATCCAGCCATAATTTTTGATACAGTGCTATCCTATCCTTATTTCCCTGTGGCGGGCCCTGCACTCCCATCACTCCATAATCGTATTCTTATTTACATGTGGGAGCGCAGGGCCCAGTTCATAATGGTACTCTGCACTCCCATCCATGCATAATGTTTCAGATACAGTAGTAGTATCCTTATTTACATGTGGGAGTGCAGGGCCCCTCCCGTCCCGTAGTGTGCATCATTAAAAAAAACACCTGATATTACAGTCAATTCCTGTAAAAATATATAAATAAATAAATAAAAATAACACAATTTGAAATATAGGTAACTTAACACAGAATTGCTATATTTTCTTGGAACCACCAAAAGGCACATTGGCAGCACAAGCCCCTACTACCCTGAAAATTTCATAGCAAAATTGCAACCATTTTGTAACACTATAGTGGCAAAGAAACTGCTCTGTAAACCTTCCAGAACTATGTTATTCTATGGGAAATCAACCAAAATTCAAATCTGCAGAACTCCAAGTAAAAGTAATATATTTTTACCAAATCAGTAAAATGCACACCTGTGGAGCAAGCCCTTTCCACCCAGAAAATTTCACTCCAAAATTCTTCTTTGCTATGACGTGACAAAGAAACAGCTATATTAAATTTATTTTTTTGCAAACTGTGAAACAGAATCCTGTTTCGCAAATGCTTTTTCGCAATTTGTGATAAAAGAAAATACTTTTTTGCAGATTGCAAAAAAGGATCCTGTTTCGTGGCAAAAGTTTTCCGAGATCTGCAAAACAGGATTGCTGGGATTAAAAAAAAATGCTTACATTTCTCACAAAGTGATCAAAAAACTAACCCAGAATATGATTCTAAGGGCCCCAATTAGGTAAACAGAACTGTGGGCGTTTACCAAAGCTTTTAGTTTTAAAATTTGAGTCCGTTTCCCTTGCTAACGGAAAACAAAAAGGCTGGCAGCACGAACTAGGATTTTGCATTTGCGATCAAGAATCCTGTTTTAAGCCGGCCCGGGGGGGGAGGGTTGAGGTGCTGGATGCCACACTTTGTGCCACGCGGGCAACCCAGGTTCGGGAGCAGACTTGGGTCATTGGGGGTTGGCAGGGGAGGAGAGGATTGAGTGTCTGAGGGATTGCTCTCCTCTCCTGAGATGGTATCCAGGGTTCCCCACCTTGTAGCAGCTCCTGGTGGAGACAGGGGGCACCACATCCAGGAGGGGATGTGAGAAGGGAGGCGGAGGCAGATGTCTGTGGGAGGAGTGGTCTTGTCTCGCTTCACACGCTTGACATCATTGCATGTCCACTGCCTCAGGGGCAGCCAGTTAAGGTAAAACCCGGATGCTGGAGGGGCCGGCGGCAGTCTCGGGGGCAACGCACCGCGTTACGCCAGCCCTACCGGTTGACACTCTCGGATCCTCTCCTCTCAGGGCCCCAGTGGAGAGGACTCTGTCCCCGATTCCTCACCAGTTGGGATTCGGGCAGGACAGTAGCATCGGTCGAGTGGGTCTCGCCTGAGGGGGGAGCCCCTAACGACTGGTGGCTGGAGTAAAGAAAGTTGACAAAAAAAAAAAAAGAATCCTGTTTCGAGCCTCATATCTAATTATCCCATAGGAAATAATGGAAAACTTTAAAATTTAATAACTTTGGAATGGATTAATATTTTTTCACTAAACCTTCTAAAGGCGCCACCACTGTGACCCAAGACCTGTATACCCTAAACACAGACCAGAATTCCACACTGTTTTTGGACAGTGCAGTGACCAAGAATTTGACAAAAAATGATAAAATTACACATTTTTTGAGACTCCACGGCTGGGATATTCAGACTGCGCCAAGCAGTGTCGCAAGCCTGGGCGCAGCACAACTGCGATTTGCCGGGGCCAGAGCTAGGTGATATTCGACTGTGCTATGCCATGGTGCACTAGGCAACTGGACAGGGGCCATGCAGTGGATGTCCTGTATGTGGACTTCAGTAAGGCATTTGACTCAGTGCCACATGGAAGGCTGGGAAGGAAGTTAGTAGGAACAGGGGCTGGTGCAAAGCTGGTGAGATGGGTAGGAAACTGGCTGCAGGGAAGGCAACAGAGGGTGGTGGTGGTGGGTGGGGAGCTCTCACACCCAAGGGCAGTGACGAGCGGTGTTCCACAGGGCTCAGTGTTGGGACCAGTGTTGTTTGGGATGTTCATTGCAGACATATCATGGGACATCAAGAGCAAGATCAGTCTGTTTGCTGATGATACCAAGGTAGGGCGTGGTGGATGACCTAGGGGATGGCAGGGGTTGCAGGATGATCTGGCAAAGCTTTAAACCTGGTCAGACACCTGGCAACTGGGCTTTAATGCCAAAAAGTGCAAGGTGCTGCATTTTGGAATGAAGAACAGGAGGAGTTACCAGCTAGGGAGTGCAGCTAGCCCAGACAGAGGAGGAGAAGGATCTGGGTGTGCTCATTACAGGGTCAATGAACAACTCTGCACAATGTAGGAAGGCAGCTGCAAAGGTCAACAAAATGCTGGGTTGTATTGCAAGGGGTATATCCTCGAGGAGGGAGGAGGTGATTCTGCCACTGTATAGGTCATTAGTTAGACCACACCTGGAGTACTGTGTGCAGTACTGGCGTCCGTATCTGAAGAGGGACATTAAGTTACTGGAGGGTGCAGCAGAAGCGACAAAGATGATCAAGGGGCTGGGGGACTTATCATCAGAGAGGAGGTTGAAGGGTTGAACATGTACTCACTGGAGGAGAGGAGAGACAGGGGTGACATGATTGAAACCTTTAAATACATGAAAGGAATAAACAAGACGGGTACAGAGGGGCTGTTCAAAGTAAGGAGGGAGGGCCACCAGGGCCATGACATGAGACTGGAGCGAGGAAGGTTCAGGAGGGAGATGAGGAGACACTTTTACAGAGGGTGGTGGCTGGGTGGAATGCATTACCTGCTGAAGTGGTATGCAGAATAGTGGACTGCTTCAAACGAGGATGGGACAGGACAAGGGGAGAGTTAATGAAGGGAAGGGTGGAAGGAGGGCAGCTGCAGAATAAGAGGTGCTAGCTGCACATTCAGACGCAGACTTGATAGAACTCTAGAGCCTTTATCTGCTGGCAAATTTAGTATGTTAGAGTACTGTTGAATATGTACGGGCAGCCCACAAACTGTGCATGGCACAGTGGCACTGTGCTGGTACAACACAGAACGCAGGATGTAACGCACACAGAGTGCAGGATGCGCTGGTAGCATCACTGTAATATTCAGCAGGGGCATGCAAATGAGGCCAAAATATATGCAAAGCAAATGGGGCCATTGCATGTCATGACTCGCATTTGCATGAATTGCGCGGCTGGGCGACTTGCACCTGTGCCCTGCACAGCATGACGTGCTCTGGGGATCCCGGGCATCCCTGCACCGTAGTCGTGATTGTGTGGTATATGGTTATAATGAAAGCCCTGGTAGTCTAGTGGCCCCCAGTCCTCGATGTGTAGGAAACGTGCCCAACCCACCCGGGTGCCCGATGCCCTGATACATGACATTATGATGTCCCTGGTGGTCCAGTAGAACCCCCCCCACCTGTTGCCACAATCGTGGTAAAATCCTGACCTGAAATGCCCTGGTGATCCAGTGGCACCCCCTACCCCACTCACCCACACAGAACCCCTTGCCCACCCCCCACCCCCGTCATTGGCGGGTGGCCACATCCCGCACGCACACCGTCCGTCTGCCTGCCGAATGACAGGTACAGTATGGGCTGTAAGTCTATTGGTCCCCAGTATGGACCAGTGGGCTTGCAGGCACACTGTACTATACAATCCCAAATATGTGAATGACTCCATTCACATATTTGGGACTGTCTAGTATGGAGAACCCCAAGAACCAGTCCCGAGGATAACCCCACTCCCAATCCCTCTATCTGGCAGCCCGGATCCACTACCAACACCCCAGTCTTTGCCGAGTTCAACCTCAAGCAGCTCAAGCCATCCACTCCTGGATTTCTGTGAGGCAGTTATTAAATACTGAGAGAGCTCTATTCTGATCAGGTGCAAAAGAAAGGTAGAGCTGGGTATCATCAGCATAGCAATGAAACCTCAACCTATACCTTCTTACAATGTGTCTGAGGGCAGCATATACACTGCGAACAACATAGGGGAACAGCACCGATCCCTGAGGGACCCCACATAGCAAGGGATCGAGTCAGAGGAATAAATCACTGACATGACCCTTTGAGCTCTTCTGGTAAGGAAAGATGAAACCACCTGAGGACTGTACCTGATAGGCCGCAGATGAACCTCAGATGATCGAGCAGGACCCCATGGTTCACAGTGTCAGATGCTGAAGAGAGATCGAGAAGAACCAAGATGGAGCAGTTCTTCTTATCCCTAGTCATCAGGAGATCATTGAGCACCTGAACCAGCGCCGTCTCAGTACTGTGCCTCTTATGAAAACTAGACTGGAGAGGCTCGTAGACATCATGGATGGTCAAATTGTCCTCCAGTTGTATGGCCACTGCCTTCTCGATCAACTTTCCCAAAAATGGGAGGTTCAAGATTGGTCTGTAGTTCGCATGGCAGTCTGGGTCCAAGGAAGCTTTCTTCAGGAGGGATGTCACCACCGCCTCCTTCAGGGAGCTAGGAAACTCACCTGTTTCTAAGAAGCACCAGACTATCCGTGCTGGGACCGGTCCAAGAATGTCACCACAACCCAAAATAAGGGTAGTTGGACCCTGATCCAAACTACAGCATGTAAGGCATATACCCTGGACAATCCTCATGATGTCCCTGTGCTCCGACTGGCTGAAGGTACTCCAGAAAAACCGAGGAGCAGTGTCCAAATGCTGGTCAAGAGCAAAGTCAGAGTGTGCCAGTAGGAGTTCGGCCCTAATGTTGGCCACCTTAGCTGCAAAGAATCAAACCAGCTTCTTGCTCTCAACTTGAAACACTCTTGAACCTTGTAGACGGCTGGCTGTACAGTCTGTCCACGGTTTGAATAAGTTGGACTGGTCGATTCCAAGCAGCCTCAGTCTCCCGGACAGGAATTCTGTCTTCTTCGGGTGATTGTAGATTGATGGGCTTGATAATGGTCAGGGCCCGATTTTCTGCGGCACATCAGAGCAAAGTTCTGCGGCAGGTTCTCATTTGCCGCGCCAGAACTTCCTGCGTACTCAACACCAATTTCTGCGGCATGATTCTGCGACGCTTACCTTAATTTTTTTCTTTTTTTTGCCAAATCTGACACAATGCACGCTCGTAACACAGTCATTTTATGGGCATTTGTCACCAAATTTTCAACATAGCCAGTTTAAGACCTCTGCTCATGAACAGTATCACTATGATTTTATTAATCTGTCCGGACCATTGATTTCGTACACCGACTGAGCCATTGTACAAGACACTAGTGAGGCCCCACCTGGAGTACAGTGTACAGTTCTGGAGACCATACCTACATAAGGACATAGACAGGGTAGAGAAGGGTCAGAGGAGGGCAACAAAGATGGTGCATGGGTTGCATCACAAGTCCTATGAAGACAGGTTGAAGGAACTGAACATGTACTCCCTGGAGGAGAGGAGGGAGAGGGGATATGATAGAGACATACAAGTATCTTACAGGGAGGAACAGGGTGCAGAAAACACTATTTTAAGCGAAAAGATGTTTCAGGACTAGATGGGATGAAGTTGGAGGAGGCTGATTCAGAGGAAACATGAGAAAGAATTTCTTCACAGAGCAGGTGGTGGACAAGTGGAACACCCTGCCAAGAGGAAGTGGTGGGGCTGAAACAATCACGGGATTTAAGAATGCATGGGATAGACATAAAGGAATTCTAGAGGGCAGGGTAAGAAACAGACTTCTAGGAAAACAAACTGAACTTACAAGCTCAAATGGGCAGACTAGGTGGGCCATAGGCCCTTATCTACCGACACTGTCTATGTATCTATGTATCTATGTATTATGCGCTACATATGCGAACACATTTCGGTGAGATGTGAAAATGACAGTTGTACTGTTCATAAGGAAGTGTGGTAAATAGCAATACTGAAAATCTGGGTGAAAATATTAAATACTTTCAGAAATTCTGACGTCGTAGGAACTGCGCAACACACGTTCGTAACACAGTCATTTTATGGGCGTTTGTCACCAAATTTTCAACATAGCCAGTTTAAGACATCTGTTCATGAACAGTATCACTGTGATTTTATTAATCTGTCCGGAACATTGATTTTGCACACTGACCGCGCCATTGTGCACTACATGTGCGAAAACACATTTCAGGTGAGATGTGAAAAATGACAGTTGTACTGTTCATAAGGAGGTGTGGTAAAATGGCAATACTGACAATCTGGAGTGAAAATATTAAAATGTAAAGTTACCTGGCGTGCGTAGGAACTGCGCATAGCATATAGCCTAAGTAAAACAGTGGTTTGGGGAATATTTTCCTGAAATTTTTCAACATAGGGTTTTAGGCCTACCTCATGAACTATGACACTATCATTTCGTTAATCATTCAGAAAGGTGGTTCCGCGCAGTGACTGCGAAAACACCTTTCGGAACCGATTAACGAAATAACAGTGTCACAGTTCATGAGGTGGGGTCCCAAAAACCCCATGTTGAAAATTTGGTGAAAAAATTCCCAGAAATGGCTGAGATATGCACTAAAGTTGAAAAAAATCCATTTATGCCATTATACAGCTTACCGGCATTTCTTCAGTTCGCGGTCGGCTTTGAAGAGTGCAGACGTGTTCCCGGTCCACAGAAGATCATCGTGCTGGGCTCCGGAGGTAAGTATGGGTTGAGGTGGGGTGAGGTGGGGTGTGGGAGGTGGAGTACGCAGAGGGTGGAGTGCGGGTTGGGGGAGGGGCAAAAGAATCAACGATGGAAGGTTTTTGTTTCAGGTTTTGTTCTGTTTTTGGATTCCCTGCAGGAGGGACTTTTGCCACGCTGGGTGGGCTCCCAGCGTGGCACCAGGCAGCTGGGGTCAGTGAAGCCAACGGGATTGGGCACCCCGTCGGGCAAAGGAAATTTTTGCCACGCTGAGGTGGTCTCACAGCGTGGCATAAAGACATTCGGAGGGGCCAGTGAAACCGATGGGGGATTGGGCACCCCTGGCGGCAATTAGCTTTTGCCACGCTGGGTGGGCCCCAGCGTGGCACCAGGCAGCTTGGGGGAGAGTGAAGCTGCGGACGGATTGGCACCCTCTGTCGGCAATGAAGCTTTTGCTACGCTCGGGTGGGCCCCAGCGTGGCATACTAACATTTGCGAGGGGCACGCTTGTTCCGCCCGGCATCAAGAATCCGCTGGCGACGGCAAATTCCGCGGATATTTCCGCGGTTTGCCGTACCCGCGGAATCGCGGAAAACTCGGGGCCCTGATAATGGTTCGTCAGTCTAAGGTGGTCGGCATTCAGGGCAGCTCTCTAACAACAATGCTATAAGCTACATCCTTGTCGCCGCATCTCCCTCAAAGATCCATCAAACCAGGTGGACCGAGGGCGAAGGGAGAGGGAATGAACACGGACAGGAACAGTGAGATCCAGAGCCGAAACTACGGCCTGGTTATAGGCTGCAACTAGGGCTTCTGGGTCATTGGTTGCCAGTGGAAGAACCGATAGATCAAGCACCACTGCCAGGCCTTCAGAACTTATGTCTCTTAAAGGGTGGTACTTGATGATCTCCACAGGGATAGGCCTACGAAGGGTGTGTGTACAAAAACTGAAACGCACGGTGTTGTGGTTGGACCAAGCAGCTGGTTCCACCCCCAGTTTGGCGGCTTCGACCCCCAGGAGGAAAACCAAGTCAACAGAATGACCGTGTTTGAGTAGCAGTAGAAACAATCTGTGTAGGGCTCAGAGATGACATTAACTGGAGGAAGTGTGCTGACCAAATTGTGAGAGTTCGTCATCGACCCATGCGTTAAATTCACCCAGGACCATCAGCTTGGGCGACTCAAACGCCACGTCGATCACGAAATCCACCACTTCTGAAGGAACTGCTTCTCGTCTCCGGGTGGACGATAGATGAGAATGATCCTACAGCCTACACCTGCTACAACGATACATTCAAATGACTGGGTCTCCTCAACTGGTACACTCATGAGGCCCAGTTCGGCCTTGAAACAGACCGCAACACCCCCACAATCTCGGGCGGTGAACAGCCGAGTACCCAACCGGAGTTGCAGCTTCTAATGCAGGGCCAGAGTTCTCATCCAGCCAGGTCTCGGTGATGCATGCCAGGTCCACAGAACTAACAAGATCTGCCATGATTGCAGTCTTGTGTTTAATGGACCTGACATTGCATAACACCGCACGAGTTGGATGGGCCTCCAGGGCCACCGAACCACCTGACCACCTGCCATAACTGCAGTCTTATGTTTACTGGACCTGGCATTCCATAGCACTGCACGAGTTGGAGAGACTTCCAGGGCCAGGCCACCTGCCCACCTAAATTGGTGGTGCCCTTGGGTATGGAAACCAGACATGGGGGACCACAATCACTATTCCATTTCGCCCCAGGGCGTCTTCTGGATCTTACAACCCAGATGCGGTGGCTCTGCTCATTCTATCCACTATCTTTCCCTTATCTTCCTCAGAAGCAGGATTTAGACAGGGCTTTTCAACAACTGATAACATTTTCTGCCTATATCACGTTTTAGAAGAATATGTGCAACTTGGGAAAATAAAACTATTCACTTTATATGTAGATTTTACTTTGGCTTTCGACTCCATAAATAGAGATGTATTATGAGAAACCTTACTTAGTAAAGGTATGGACTACTCCCTGTTAGTGCCTATCTGTTTGTTATATACCAGTACCTGCACTGCAGTAAGGTTTGACAACAAGGGGAATCTAACAGAATTCTTTACCACTAACAGAGGGGTAAAGCAGGGGTGTCTCCTCACCCCTGCATTGTTTAATATATACATTAATAATTTATTGGCATTCAAAGAACCAAATCAGTATGCCCCCAAAAAAATAATGCCTTGTCACCTCATGGCCTGTGCGGATGATATAGTGCTTTTCTCCCTCTCGAGCATAGGCCTCCAGAGAAAAATTCAAATATTCAAAACAAAGTGTGAAGAGTTAGAATTAAAAATAAATCTTAATAAAATGAAGGTCATGATATTTGGACTCTGTTCTCATAAATTTTAATTTCATATAGGAGATGAAAGAATTGAAATAGTGAAAGAATACAATTTAAAATTTACTTCTAATACAAGATGGGTCCACCATTTTAAAGAAAGTGTACTAAGGCAAAACTGGCTGCAAAAGCTCTACTGAAGTTTAACCCGTCAATACGGAGGAAATACAATTCTTCATGCCCTCAGAGGAGAGACTAAAATAAATCCGATCCTCCTTTATGGAGCTGAGGTTTGGGAGCATCAATCTGAAATTCTGAGACTACTTTATTATATTTCTATAAAGCTTTACTTAAAGAGTCCCTATTTCTACTTCTAACTCAGTGATCAGAGCTGTGCTTGGAAGAATTTCAATAAAACTCTTAAAAGAACTCAGGCTCACAACATATTGGTTAAGGATAAAATATTCTTCCAAAGGCTTTTTTTTTTTTCAAACAGAAGTCGTCTTGTATTCTGACTATTGCAGTTAGCCCCAGCCTTTAAACTGCCCCGGAGAACAAAGGGTTAACTTATGGCAGAGCATAGAATGTTGAGCTCGAGCTCGGTTGAGGTCTCTGTCTGGAGCGCTTTGAAATCCAACCGTCAGATTCTTATGAGCAAAAACTCACTAAGTATTCTATGTGGAAATTGTAAAATTTTTGCTAGCCAACTGGCAACAAACAGTTTTGGATTCCCAGAGGAAGACTCAAGTCAGGAAACCCAAAACCAAAAACCAACCAAAATAATAATAATAAAACAAACACCCAAACAAAAAGAAGAGGGTGTAAAAGGAGCAACTGCAATAGTTAGAATACAGCAAGACTCCATTAGAAGAAACATAATTACTGATGTGAGTAATTTTTTTCCTTTGCTCCCTCCATCCCCCTAGCTGACCACTACTATGGGTCACCTGGGCCTTCCATCTGCTCGCCGTCCCTGATGCCGGACGACACCTCACATTGCGACCCCTGGATAACCCGGCGTATATCTTCATCGGACGGGTCCCCCTCCTCTGAGAGGGAAGACATCAGTGGAGGCAGCCAGCACACTCTGCAGTTGGCCCGGGTGTCGCTGAGGTGGGGTCTGTTGTCCAGGGCTTGATGGGAGCTGGCGACCTTCATCTGACCAGACAGGGAGCTGCTTTCTGGTTTTCTCCCTTGGGAGTGGCATGCCACAGACGTCAGGGCGTCCACCACTCCCCAGTCATCTGGGACCTGACATCCTGCTGTGCTCCTAACCTCTGCCAGGGGTCAGCAGGCAGCGGGCCACGTCCCCAACCTCCCCTTAGAGAAGGTGAACCATCACTGGACGCTCCATCCTCCTCCCTCCGGCTGGCCGTCCAGCGACCTGGATCTGTTTCCAAACCCAGGTCGCCAGCGTCGTAGACAGAAATCCAGCTGCTGTGCTGATGGGCCGGCACCCAAAGGCATGTTTAGTTGAAAAAAATAAGGTGAGCAAATGAAGGGCTAAGATCCAGTTGGCTAAACTCATTACATACAATGTTGGGGAAAATAAACTTACAGCATATATGGAATGATTCTATTAGGAGTATAAATATTTTAACATAGCACAAAAAACAGATATGGAGGTGCTCAGAAACCAATGATGTACCCCATAGTATAGGGACAACAAAATGGCACACTTTGTTGAAGAATATCTGGTGATGCTCCTTTCTTCTGATTACAGGAAACTAATAACATGGAGTAGATTTGAGCTAATAACTTCTAAATAAATGCATTTTAATAAATTGACAGAACAAAATAGAGCATAAATAATCTTTCCCCATGTAGCGGTCTTCTTGGAAATGAGCCAACATCTGATCTCACAGTATGCCCAATATATTCAAAACCAAAAAATCAATACTTGCTTACATTTTCAACAACTTATGCTGATGCCAACTACAATCCTATTTTCATTCTTCTGCACCCTAAGTTTACAGAAGATGCAGAAATGTTAGCAATTTTCTTTAGCTTCGGTTGTCAGAATAAATAAAAAAAATAAATAAATAAAGGATTGGACCTAGAAAAGATCTGTTAAGGACAATTGGTATTTCCACAACAGATTAAGCTTGTCTTTCTATCTTATCTCCTTTTTAAATCTGTATGTCAGCTGTAATTGTCTATTTTATATTCTCTCTAATTTGGAGTATTTCTATTTATTATATTATTGGACAATTATTTTAGTTTGTTGTAATGACCCTTATGTTTGTCCATTATGGTTGATCAATATACTTGATTGATTTATTCATTCAACTATAAGGGTGCGACCGTACCTATAGATATATACACATACATATGTGTGTGTGTGTGTATGTACTGTATGTATGTATGTGTGTGTGTGTATATGTATGTATGTGTGTGTGTGTGTGATATATATACACACACATACACACACACACACATATAGATTTAGGGGATACATGATGGGCAGCCAGAAGGACAGGGGAGCTCCAGGCGCTCTCGGTGGACTTCCCTTATCTGGTCTTTCACAGAGACACAGTTGTCTTGTGCCCTAACCCGAAATTCCTTCCGAAGGTGGTATCAGAGTTTCACCTTAACCAGGTGTTGACTCTGCCGGTATATTACCCTAACTACACCTCGGATGCCAAGTACAGGCTCCATACCCTGGACCTTAGACGTGCTGTCTCCTACTACAAGGAGAGGATGGTGGAAATTCGGGGAGAGGTTTGCCAGCTGTTTGTCACCTACGCTGAAGCCGCTTCTGGCAGACCTGCAGCCAAACGGACTGTTGTAAGCTGGATTACATCATGCTTAGGTCTGTGTTATGAGTTGGCAGGCAAGGAGCCTCGCAGAGGGTTAAGAGCTCATTCTACCTGCCATACTGCTGTGTCGGTGGCTGCTTCCAGGGGCAGCCCTATCCAGGAAATCTGTCGGGCTGCTACCTGGAAGTCAGTAAACACCTTCATTACCCATTACCACATCGACCTGGAGTCACGTCGCTATGCTGGTTTTGGGGCATCAGTTCTCCAATCTCTGTTTCCTAAGTAGGGGGTGTGCACCTTGCCTCCCTTCTCCCGAAGAAGTGCTATGCCAGAGAGTGTGGATGAACAACATATCTACGCTCCGAGAAAAACTGGTTACTCACCTGTAACAGTAGTTCTGGGAGTGGTATATGTTGTTCATCCACACGCACCCACCAGACCTCCCTGGCTTTAGGCGCATCACCTTGCTTCCAGCGGGCTAAGATCTGGCGTCACAGGGCAGAGCCGAGGTATATATCACCTGGGTGGGTGGGAGGAGCCAGCTTGAAGACTTCTGGCAAGATTTAAAAGGGAAAGGGAAATGCCAGAGAGTGTGGATGAACAACATATACCACTCCTAGAACTACTGTTACAGGTGAGTAACCTGTTTATCCTGTGTGTTCAGGGTGGTCTTGGGAGCAGCTTGTATACTGTGTCACCATGGTCAAAATGGGAAGTATCCTCTTCAAAGCGATCTCGATATGCAGGAAGCGGGATACACCATTTATTGCTGTAGTGTGGCGCGGCCTTATTGTGATGCCATCCATGTGCACTGAGAAATGAAGCTGCGGGTCCAGCTGCATTTTACCTAGGTAATTTGAATGAAGGGACATCTTCAGTTGCTGTACCATCAAGGGTATGGAAGGAGGGAGAGGGGTGATCCTTTGAGTCTCTGCCTAGTGCCAAAATTCATTGAGATAGTTGTCTTGGCACTTTATGGACAGCTGATTAGCCAGGAACCAGTGTTGGATGTTAGTAAAGTCCAGTTGGAGCTTGGCGTGGTCAGAGACAGTAGAGCCACAGTCAAATAGCACTGCCCGATGGGCCAGCGGGAGTGCTGTGTAAAATTCCTGCTGGCGATTACAGGTCCGAAGTGGGCCATGATGCCACAGCAGTGGTTAAAATTGTAGATTGGTGGTAGCAAATATAGGGAGGGTCTATCACAGGGGAACTCTGGAAGCAACCTGAGGCACTAGTGTGCACATCTTTCTTTGTGTGTTTCTAAATAATGCATTACCACTAAATAATTATCAGATTGTAAAAGTTAAACAAGAAAACTTGGTACTCATGTTACCCAGTGATGAAAAAGGCACCATACGTAACTTTTTCTGTGTAGTACCCTATAGTCTTGGTTTTATTATGTGGAAAATACAGCAGCAAGCATGCAGGTTCCCAATACCACCAATATTTTGCGCTTTAGAGCAGGTGCTTTTTCAGGGTGTGGCACCACATTCTAATGAACATCTTAAATAGCATATCATTTAAAGCTGTATATACCAATAATTGTGGCTAAAAAAAACAAAGTGTGAAGCTGTGCAAAAGTTTTGAAGTGCAACATTTAAACAGGACAGTCATGCTTGTACTGCATTCTTAAATTTTTATGTCTTGGAAGAGGACTACATACAATGGAACAATTTCTCTTTCCTGCTGTTTTTCTTATATTGAAACATGTTGGACTATTTCACCTTGTTAATGCCCTTAAGATGTTTGATCATATCACCTCTCTCCCTCCTTTGCTCTAGGGTATACATATTGAGCTCCATTAATCTGTCCTCATATGTTTTCTGATGCAGTCCCTGCACTATTTTGGTTGCCCTTCTTGGACTTCCTCCATTTTGTTAATGTCTTTATGCAGGTGTGGCCTCCAGTACTGCACGCAGTACTTCTGATGGGTCTTAGCCAGTGTCTTGTAAAGAGGGATTATTATCCCCCTGCTTACGACTTGTGATACCCCTACTAATACACCCCAACATCCCCCTAGCCTAACCTACTGCTTTAGTGGTCTGCTTGGATGATTTCAGGTCAAATGTGATGATGATGCCCAAGTCTCTTTCTTACCTTGTGATTGCCTGCATCAGCTGCACCCCCTTGGTCCACCACTCTGGTTACCCAGTCAAGAAATCTGAGATTAGTTTGACAGGACCTTTCTGTTGTAAATCCATGCTGTCTTGGATCCTGTGCTCCTATGAATTCCAGGTGTTGCACTATCCTTCCCTTAAGGAGTGCCTCCATAATCTTGCCCACTACTGAGGTAAGACTGACTGGTCTGTAGTTCCCTGCCTCCTCCCTGCTGTCACTCTTGTGGACCAGGATCACATGAGCCCTTCTCCAGTCTTCTGGGATCTCTCCTGTGCTCAGAGACTCACTAAACAGTTCTGATAATGGTTCTGCTAGTTCCACCCGTAGCTCCTTTAGTATCCTGGGATGTATGCCATCAAGTCCTATTGCCTTGTCCACCGTGAGCTTAGTGAGCTCTTGTAGGATCCTTTCTTTGGTAAAGGGACTTGTGCACATCTCCCTCCCCCTGTGTCCACGGTGCTGAGCTGTGGGCCCTGCCCTACCTTCTCCTCGGTAAATGCTGAGCAGAAGTATCTATTTTGGATAGTTGCTTTTCCTTGATCCTCCTCCACACACGCCCACTTATCCCCTTTGATCTTAGCAATATCCCCTCTGGACTTTCTCCTTTCACTAATGTATCTATAGAAAGTCTTGTCCCCTTCTTCTAATGTTGGTGCTAGTGCTTCGTCGGTTAGGGCCATTTCCTGACTTACTGCCTTCCCTGCTTCCCTTAGGGAAGTTAGATATGCCTCCCTGTCTTCATCCCACTGCATTCCCTTATATTTCCTGAAGGCCAACCTTTTGGCTCTGACCTTTTCTGCTACTGTTTTTGAGAACCAAAGTGGTTTCTGCCTTCTTTTGCTCTTGCTTTTAACACAATGGGATGTTGCTTCAAGTTTTGCATCCTGAATGTTTGCCCACTTTGCTTGTACCCCCTCACCTGTATTTCTTCTTGCCAGGGCTAGCTTAATTCTGTTGGCCATCTTATCAAAGTCCGGTCCTCTGAAGTCCCATATTTTTGCCTTGGAATGGGATGATCTTCCTGGACATAAAGTCTCCACCACTCATTCACACTAATGAAATCTGAGCCAGAGCCACTAGGACCCAAGGGAACAAACTTTTTGCTAGAGGGTCGGGCGCCAGAGATGGAGCTGCAGGGAGCGGCACCTTGAGCCCCAGCTCATGCGGTAATGACTGTCTTGGCGTCGACCTCCAATCGCCTCAGTTCCTTTTTTCCCGCCGTCGAGTGCACTTCAGTGATGAGCCGTCAGCTCGATGCCAGTCAAACTTCAAACTAGCAGCTTAGTTTTCAGTTTTATTGTTTTGTAATAATATTTCAAATAAGTATCGCTTAGTTTATTTATTCTTGTTTAAGAAGAAGACTCCGCCTACATTGGCGGAGTTGACCATGAGCGGGTCAGGTGACAGTAGGGAGACTTCGTATGAAAGCTGTTCAGTCAGCTGGGCTGGGTCAGTCCGCCGCCTTCTCCAGAGAGGGTCTGACAATGGACAGTCCAGTGCCGAGAATTAGGCAGTCCCTCGAAAGCATAAAAATGTTGATGCCTCGTACGTTGACCTGAAGTCTTCTTGACCCACAAGTCGAGAAAGAGAAGTCATCACTTGAGGTCGCCCTCTGATATGTCTGCGCGTAGACGGTCAGTTATTGGGGCTAGTTGCCGGTCTCCTCCTTCGGACTCACTGGTTTCTGTTTCTGGTAGCCGACGTCTTCGACATCGGAGCCCTACCCTGCCCTTTGGTAGGTCTTCAGATGAGCAGTTTCATCAGTGGGCTGCTCTTATGGAGTAATGAGCTCGGATGTTGGTCCAGCTGCCTGGCCTGGTCACTGAGGGGCCTTGAGTTTTGGGGAGATCAGGTAGGGCATTTGAGCCTTCCTAGTCGCGCGGTGCCATTTTGGTGCTGTTGACTCAACACTGGGTGTTTCCCTCCTCACATGGCTGCGGCGCGGGGCCACACCAATGCCTCTATCTCCTGGTATTTATCCTTCTTTTCCTGGAGTCCTGTTTTGAGTCTTGGGATGTTTTCAAGGCCCTCGGGTGTCGATGGCATCGCGGTGCCGTCTTGGCGCTGGCCCGCATCTGTCGGCGCCATCCTCTACACTGTTGATTTTCTCTGCGCTGTCCTCAGCGCCCTCTTTCGTCGTAGCGCCATCCCTCGGCACCATCGCCCTCTCGGTGCTGTCCGGTTTTTGGCGCTGTCCGGCTCTCAGTCAAGTCGGCGCCTATGTGGCCTCGGCACTGCGGCGTATTTTCGCGCCGAGACCTGTTAGATGTCATCCAGCCTTCAGGAGTCCTTCTTTAATCCTTTTCCTTCCTCATTTCCTTCTGAATTTCACTCCTTTCCTGTCGATATAGTCCCTCCTGGACTGTCAGGAGATGACATTGAGCCTGACCCAGACCTTGGGCTGGGTGATGATGTGGAAGGAACAGGATCTATTCCTGCTGCAGAGCCTGTGGTCGAGGACCTGTCTTTTAAGTCTGTGCTGAAAAACTTGAATTCCACTCTTTCTCTCCAAACTACAGATATCGATCCTGGGAAACTATTAAGACTCCAGTACCTCCATGTTCCGGAGATCCCTATTGATTTGACTCCTCCGGTACAGCCCTCCTTTGAGACGCTGTCTCAAATGGTATGGAATAATCCTGCTCTCATTCCTTCGGTGGCTAAGTCCATAGATAGGAAATGTGCTGCTCCCAAGGATGCGACCCATTTTGGCATCCCAAACCTTAGCGGATCCTGTTGTAGTCTTGGCAGAGAATGATATGTGTCGTCCTTCCCCAGACTTACAGCTTGACTATTAACAAAGAATCTCATAATATAGACACTTTGGGTAAGAGAGTCTTTGCTGCTTCCACCCTAGGTATCCGTATTGCCAGCTATCAAGGCTATTTCTCTCAGTATGTGTATATCCTTTGGCATTCGCGTAAACAAATGGTTGAAGCTATACTGGAGTCGGATACAAATTCAGAGCTTCTTCAAACCATAACCAGGGGTATCGAGTCCAGCAACCAGCAGGTTAAAGCAGCTATGGGCCATGCGATGCCTGCCTCGGCGGCGTGACAGACATTTGTATCTGCCGCTATTCCTGGCTTTGCACTTCAGGGTTCACGAATGATGCACAGAAGCAGGTAATGGCGTTGCCTCTTCAGCCCTCAAGTAGAGCAAGCTCTAGAGGCCACACAAAAGACTAGGTCAGCCATTAAATTGGATCGACCTCCTACCGCTCCCTCTCGAGGGGGTGTTAACAAACACCATTTTCATAAGTCAGTCCTTTCGAGGCAAAAGCAGGGGAGGTTTTAATAAAAACCAAGCCCCTCAGCCTCAAAAGAAAACGCAACAGAAGGCACAAGTACCTAAAGCGCCCAGTGCCTCCTTCTGAGTTGTTGGCCCACGTCCCAACTGAGCTGCCCGAGGGGGACTCTTCCTCAGTGGTGGGAGGTCATCTGACTCACTTCTACAGTCAATGGAAGTCCATAACCTTGGACAAATGGGTCTTCAGGATAATCCGCGAGGGGTATTCCCTCAGTCTTTTGGACACCCTCAGGATCATCCCCCAGACGACAGCCCAGGCTGTCAGTTCTTTATCGAACTTCTCGCCTCCAAGATACAAGGCCTTCTGAACAACAGGGCAGTGGAAGTAGTTCCGTGGATCAACAGAACACAGGGTTCTACTTCCATTACTTTCTGGTTCCAAAGAAAACTGGGGGGCATGCGTCCCATTTTGGACCTCTGAAAATTAAACAAATTCCTACCCAGAGAGAAATTCAAAATGATAGCGCTGGGAACCCTGTTACCTTTGCTTCATCAACACGACTGGTTAGCCTCCCTGGACATGCAGGATGCTTACCAGCACATTCTTATTCACCCGAAGCATCACAAATATCTAAGGTTCATGGTTTTGGGACAGCATTATCAGTTCTGAGTCCTGCCCTTTGGGCTATCCTCGGCGCCGCAAGTTTTTACAAAGTGTCGTGCAATTCTCGCAGCGCATCTCAGAAAAATCGGAATACAAGTGTCCCCATTTCTGGACGATTGGCTTCTAACAAGTCCTTCCATGCAAGGAACTCTGGACGCTGTAGCCACGGCTTCACACTTTCTCACGTCCATGGGAATCTTGCTAAACCTCAAAAGATCACAGTTGCAGGCCGTCCCAGAGGCTCCTTTTCATGGGAACTCTTCTGGACACCTCCTGTGCTAAAGCATTTCTTCCAGAGGACAGGAGGAGCGATATCCTTCAGATGACCCGATACTTCGGAGAGAACAGCTTGGTTTCGGCTATCTCGATGCAACGGATGCTAGGTCTCATGGCATCCTCGGTGTTCACTGTACCCCTACCTACGCCTCACATGAGAACATCTCAATGGATTCTCAGTGGTCCCCGACCATGCACCCTCAATTCTTTCTCATTGAGTGACAGAACCTCTGAAGAGGTCACTTACTTGGTGGTTGCAGGAGGACAATCTTCTGGAGCGATGCCCTTGCTCCTCTGGATCATCAGATTTCCTTTACCACGAATCGTCCCTGATAGGGTGGAGAGCTCACTGTCAGACTCTCTACACTCAAGGTATGTGGACTCAGGATGAGTCCCAACTTCACATAAATGTCTTAGAAATGAGAGCCGTCCTTTTTGCAATCCGGGCTTTGAAGGACATTCTGTGTCACATCCTCACGAATGGTCCCTCAACTCAGCCATAGCTCAGTCACTATTCACAGAGTGGGGAACTCCAGACCTGGACCTTTTTGCATCCCCACTCAACACAAAACTGCCTCTCTTCTGCTCCAGAAATCCTGGGCCTGGCATTTTCTGTCAGGATGCGTTCAGGCTGCGGTGAACAAAACTCTTTCTATATGCCTTTCCGCCTCTTCCTCCAATTAAGAGAGTACTTCTCAAATTCGAGTCCCAGGGGGACAAAATGATCCTCATTGCTCCCTTCTGGCCTTGACAGATATGGTTTCCACTACTCAACAGTATGTCGGAAACTCCTCCGAAACCGCTTCCCCTTCAGACTAACTTTCTGACTCTGGGGCCTGTGGTCCATCCCAATCTGAGGTCACTTCACCTTCACGCTTGGCTCCTGAAGAGGTAGAAGTGAACAGGTTCAATGTCTCTAGTAGGGTTTCAGATATTCTTCTGGCGGCACGTAAGCCAGCCACTAGGAAAACGTACACAGCCAAATGGAAGCATTTTAAGCTCCTGGTGTGCAAATACTCTTTGAATCCTTTTCCTGCCCACCAGATAAAGTTCTAGAGTACCTTTTAGACGTCTCAAATTCAGGTCTGCAATACTCTACAGTTAAGGTTCTCCTTTGTGCCATTTCAGCTTATCATGAGCCAGTACTTTCCTTGTCACTGGCTCAGTTACCTGTGGTTAAGAGGTTGCTTAAGGGAATTCTGCATACCAGACCTCCTAAAACTTCAAGTTGCAGCCTGGGACATTAATCTGATGCTAGACATGCTCACTCGAAAACCTTTCGAGGCTCTAGCTACCTGCCAGTTAAAATTTCTCACCTGGAAGACTGCTTCCTAGTGGCCATTACCTCAGCCAGCAGGGTCTCTGAGATACATGCCTTGGTCACAGACCCTCTGTATACTGTGTTCCATAAAGACAAACTAGTTCTTAGGACCCATCCTAAGTTTCTCCCTAAGGTTGTTTCAGAATTCTATCTAAACCAACCTTTGGTCCTTCCTACTTTGCGAACTTCCAAAATGAAGGAGAGCATTCTCTTCATTCCTTGGATGTCAAAAGAGCTTTGCGTTTCTATCTAGATAGAGCAAAAGACTTTTGCAAGCTCAACAATTGTTTGTTTCCTTCAGTGAGACCGGCTGGCTCAACTGGTGGCTATCAGATGTATTTCAGCATGGCTGGTGGCATGCCTACGCCAGTGTTATTCCATGGCGCAGGTTAAGCTGGAGGGCAGAGTGTACGCTCACTCTACTAGAGCTGTTGCGGCATCCCAAGCGGAAATCCGCAACGTGCCCATCGCAGATACTGTATTTGCAGTGTGGCTACCTGGAGCTCAGTACATACTTTCGTCAAACACTATGCCCTGGATGTCCATGCCAGACGACATCTTTCTTTTGGCAGACCCATCCTTAATGGACTCATTTCCTAAAACTATGAGCTCTTGTTCTCTTCTGCCGGGGGGATTATTAGCTTGGTACTTTCCCATTAGTGTGAAGGAGTGGTGGAGACTTTATGTCCAGGAAGATATGGAAATTACGTACCTACTGTAATTCTTGATCTTCTTGGACGAGTCTCCACCACTCATTCACATGCCCACCCTCCATCCCCTGAGCTCACCTGTGTTGTAGGTCTTCACTCCCTCAATCTTAGGCTGTGAAGACTTCTTTGTTGACCCTTCTTATACGGGTCATCCGGACTATCTTATGTACGTTTTTCTTTGGTTAGGCTATCCTTCTAGGTTAGTTACGCTGCACCTCCTCGGAAAAAAAGGTACTGAGGTGGTTGGAGGGTCGACGCCGAGATAGTCATTACCGCATGAGCTGGGTCTCGCAGTGCTGCTCCTCGCGGCTCCATCTCTGGTGCTGACCCTCTAGCAAAAAAGTTTGCTCCCGCTGGGTCCTAGTGCCTCCAGCACAGATCCCATTAGTGTGAATGAGTGGTGGAGACTCGTCCAAGAAGATCCAAGAATTACGGTAGGTATGCAATTTCCAGATTTAGTTCTAGTGGCCAAATTGAACCATACCATGTGATGGTCAGTGGCCCCCAAGCGACCTTCTACCTGGAGATCTGTGCTCTTTTCCCCGTTATTCAGTACTAGATCCAGGATAGCCCTGTCTCTTGTGGGTTGTTGTACCAATTGTTTGAGGCCCTCCCCCTGCAGGGAATCCACTGTCTAATTCTGGTGGATGTTCCTGCTGGTATTGACCAGTCTGTATATGGCATGTTGAAGTCTCCCATTATCAGAACCTCCCCTTTAGCTGACATGTTTTGTATATCTTCTAACAGTAATATGTCTAGGTCCTCCCCCTGGTCTGGAGGCCTGTAGACAACTCCAGTTCACATGGCTGTCCTATTTCCAGGGTGACCCACAGTTCCTTTGGCTCCTTATGTGTACTCCGAATTTCTGTAGCTTTGCTATTTTCATTGATATAAAGAGCCCCTCCCCCTCCCCTTTTTGCATCTGGATCTCTTCTGAACAGTACATAGCCGGGTACTGAAGTTTCCCAAGTGTGGTTACTGGTGAATCATGTCTCGCTAATGGCTACTGTGTCCAGTTTAGCCTCCGTCATTGTTGCCTCCAGGTCTGGAATCTTGTTTCCCAGACTGCAGAGCATTGTCTCTTGATTTTCCAGTGACCAGATTTCAGTCTCGTTAGTTGTGGGGGCGAGGTCCGGCTTTTCCTTGTGCGTCGTATGGGGAGCCGGACCTTTTTCCTTACCTGATGATGCAAATGAACTACAAAGATGCTGAACTCCTTTTTGATCACTAGCTGGGGGCACAATCTTCCCATTCTATGTGTCTGGTACTGCACCCCTCTCTCCATTTGCTGGTTTAAATATTCTGCAAAGACATCAAACTTCTGCCCCAATGCACTGACTCCCTCCTTAGTCAGATGCAGTCTATCGACTGTAAGAACATTACGCTACCAAAACTGTTGCCGTTACCACAAATTTGTGTCCTTTTCCTGGCACCAGGCCTTGAGCCACATGTTTAGCTCCCTATCTCCTCTTCTCTGACCTTCCGTCCTTCTGCCCCCTCTCCCAGACCAGCAGGATCTCGGAGAAGGAGATGCTAGATGAAATGGATGACCGTTGTCTCCCAGCCTGGTCAGGTGTTCCTTGGTCTCCACAACTGACCAGCTGGCGAGATTGTTGTACTCAAAGTCCCAGGTCTTTACCTTTATGCTCTGGGTTTAGAGGTACATTCCTCGCTGGTGGTGGCAGCCTGGTGGAATCTCATCATGAAGTGGAAACTATGGGATTATTGGTGGCTGTTGGTGAACTAGATAATCCAGACACTGGGCCAGATGGGATGGGATGGGAGTGAAGAACAAAAGCATGCCTCACAAACCCTGCCTCTTTAAATTGGTGATAAATGACCAAAATTCAGGGGTCATTAAAAGTAAAATTATCAGCTCACAAAGCTGTTGGAATAAGGGCTAAGAGTAAAAGCATTTTCTGAAGCAGAAACATTTTGTAACTTTAACGTGTGACATTTTTCTGCGGAGACTTCCTTCTCATTTGGAGTAGAAACATAAACTTTTGGTGGGACAGGGTGTTTCGTTTGAGGCAAAATCAGCAACAGTTGAGAAGTATGGCAAAAAGTACAGAAAAAATTAAGTGAAAGTCTGATGCATGCAAATTATTTGAAAATCTGAATATCCTCTACTTTATATACTTCAGAGCAAGTGTGTGAAATACTGGCCTGATGAGTATCAGTTAAAGGAATATGGAGTTATGCGTGTCAGAAACGTCAAAGAGATCCCGACTCATGACTATATTCTGAGGGAACTAAAGCTTTCAAAGGTTGGACAGGTATGTTGTTGCTTTCTTTATTAATTTTGAACTAGACTTTAAAAGCGTGTATACATATGGGTTAATGTTTATCAGTACAGGTGAGGTAAATCGCTATCCTGTTTCAGCAAGGTCCTAGGTGGTACAGGAAAATTCGTCAAAACAGTTACAAGTTACAGTAGACATTACTGATCCCTTCCAGCAGTTACGTACAACATTACTGATCTCTTCCAGCAGTTACAGTACAACATTATTGATCCCTTCCAGAAGTTACAGTACATTATTGATGCCTTGCAGCAGTTACAGTACATTACTGATCCCTTGCAGCAGTTAGTATATTACTGATCCCTTCCAGCAGTTACAGTAGAACATTACTGATCCCTTCCAGAAGTTACAGTAGAACATTATTGATCCCTTCCAGAAGTTACAGTACATTATTGATGCCTTGCAGCAGTTACAGTACATTACTGATCCCTTGCAGCAGTTAGTATATTACTGATCCCTTCCAGCAGTTACAGTAGAACATTACTGATCCCTTCCAGCAGTTACAATACAACATTACTGATCCCTTCCAGAAGTTACAGTAGAACATTATTGATCCCTTCCAGCAGTTACAGTAGAACATTACTGATCCCTTCCAGCAGTTACAGTACAACATTACTGATCCCTTCCAGCATTTACAGTAGAACATTACTGATCCCTTCGAGCAGTTACAGTAGAACATTACTGGTCTCTTCCAGCAGTTACAGTAGAACATTTTTGATCCCTTCCAGAAGTTACAGTACAACATTACTGATCCCTTCCAGAAGTTACAGTACAACATTACTGATCCCTTCCAGCAGTTACAGTACATTACTGATCTCTTCCAGCATTTACAGTAGAACAGTACTGATCCCTTCGAGCAGTTACAGTAGAACATTACTGATCCCTTCGAGCAGTTACAGTAGAACATTATTGATCTCTTCCAGGAGTTACAGTACAACATTACTGATCCCTTCCAGCAGTTACAGTACATTACTGATCTCTTCCAGCATTTACAGTAGAACATTACTGATCCCTTCGAGCAGTTAAAGAAGAACATTACTGATCCCTTCCAGCAGTTACAGTACATTACTGATCTCTTCCAGCAGTTACAGTACAACATTACTGATGCATCAGAACAAAGCAGTCACCAGTGCAATTAATTTACTGTACAAAGTTAAGCATAATGAGCACAAGTTAACAGTTTATCCCTTAGAACAGTACTGAATAGTGAAATGCTACTACCAACAGTGTGCTCAGTGGTATTTTTTTTCTAAATGGTTGGGGGCATCAGCAGTTTGAGAAAGACATTATACTCATTTTGGAATAGACTTCTGGAATGAGGGTAGCCAGTTCTATTTTACCGTGACAGTATTTTGGAAAGCCTGGATGGATTTGCTTTCAGGCTGAGATATAGACCTATGTTGTTTTGTTTTTTTTTTCCCCTTCTTCTTTCCTTTTCCTCCCAAGGTCTTTTTGCTCCTTTCCCTCCCTCTTTTCCCCTACCTCTTCTTCCCTTTCCCTCTTTCTCCCCTCAACCCATCTCCTGGTTTTCCATCAGTGTTCCCAAGTAGTGTCACCTGGGGCAGCTACCAGTAGTGTAACCTATTTATATATTTTTTAAATACTGTATGTGTTAATTATATGTGTGTGTGTGTGTGTGTGTGTGTGTGTGTGTGTGTGTGTGTGAGATACAGTTTGAGTTTTCACTGCTATAGATGATACTCAGCTGTACCTATCCTTTCTCCCTGATCAGAGTGATGCACTCTCCGTGTAACAACTGCCTGGATGAGATCAGAATTTGGATGAGTTCGAGCTGGTTAAAACTGAATCCGGATAAGACTGAGGTATTGGTTGTGGATCCAGGTCATTCTGGGAGGGGTTTGGGTGTTGGACAGCCATCGGGTTTATTACTTGGTGGTGTACCGCTTTCTAGCTCTCGACAGGTGCGAAATCTCGGCGTTATTTTTGATGACGGTCTGACCCTGAAATCACAAGTGTCAGCTGTTGTCAAATCCTCTTTTTACCATCTGAGGAATATTGCCCGGGTGAAACATCTGATTCCCCGGGAGGACCTTCAACTTTGGTCACGCCTTTGTTACCACCCGTCTGGACTACTGTAATTCCCTCTACCTAGGGCTACCAGGGTTGATATCCGCCACCTTCAGCTGGTGCAGAGCGCTGCAGCCAGGCTTTTGACTGGGACTCTTAGAACCAGTCATATTACACAATACCCGCGAACTGCACTGGCTGCCTGTTCGATGGCGGATCACCTAAGGTTGGTTTACTAACCTTCAAAGCCCACTACGATCAGGGACCGGTTACCTGAAAGATCTTCTGGTTCCCTATTGCCCCTCCGCCCTCTCTGCTCGGCCAGTGAGGGATTGCTAGAAGATTCCCAGGGTTTGTTTGAAGTTGTCGGGATCTCGTGCCTTTGCCTTTTTCAGCTCCTACCCTGTGGATTCTCTACCTCACTGGTTAAGAGAATGCCCGACCGTTGACAGTTTAAAATTGCTCTAAAAACATATCTTTTTACTTTGGCTTATTCTTTATAGTTATGATTGTTTAGTGTTGGATTTCCTTGTTTTATTTAATTTGTACGCCTTGATTTTGAAAAGGCGCTTTAAAATAAATCATGAATTGAATTGTGTGTATAATATTTAGGTGAACCAATATAAGGTTTTGAGTAGCTCTAACCTATTTAGAACGAATTTTAGGAATTGCTCTTTGTATTTACCGTAGCATTTATCAAGAGATTTGTTCATTCTTCTTTCTTTTTTGGATTTATTATTATAATGTAGCTTGGTAATTGTGCACCTTTGTTATAGGAAATGAGTGATCTTACTTTGAGAGGGTACCTTCAGTAGGTTATCACATATAGGACTGGTGCCACCTGGCATCGGGCCGCATGGCAGCCTTTGCTAGCAAGCCCTGACGGGGGATTGCCCACCCAACGTCACGTGACCGACGTCAGTGTGCTGTATATAGTGGGCGGTCCCCACGCCCGCCCTCCAGTTCTTTCCTGCCATCGCCTCTTGTCAGTCACATTGCAGACTTCCATACAGCGATCGTCGTGTAAGTTCTTGCGTTGGAATTTCTCCTTCGTCCTATTTTCCCTCAACTTTCATTGCTAACTTAATGTCTTCACCTAAGAAGAAGTGCTTGTCCTGTGGCACGCAGATCCCGCATAAGGACAGTCACCTTAAGTGTGTCATCTGTCTGGGCCCAGACCATCCTGTTTCCTCCTACCCAGAGTGCCAGACCTTCAACCAGGCCACCAAGAAATGGAGACAGCAGGCTTTGGAGGCCCACCTCTTAAAAACCCGCTTAGCATCTCTGGAGAAGCAGATGGACCGTAGTTGGGAATCCTCTTCTAAAAAATCGTCTCCTTTGAAGAAACATAAGGAAAAGTTTAGGGAGCAGGAGTGCTCCGCGGAAGAGGCAACGCAGCCCTCGATGAGCAAGGCCCTGCCACCGCCCAAGAAGTCGGATGGTAAGTCTGATAAATCCTCTGCCGGTCAATCAGCCCTTCCAACGACCACACCGTGGTGGCCGCTAAGTCGATCCCGGCTCCTCCGGGGACCTCACGGCCACCAGTGGCTAGGCTCCCAGCCTTTGTGGACTTGCCCGGCACCCGTCGATAGGATTGGCGAGGCTCCTCCCTGCCACCAACGCCGCCTGCTAAGACACCTGTCCCTGACAACCCGCTCAATGAGGTTTGCCCATTGGGGTCTAGCGGCGCCACCTGTCGACCGGCAGGGACCAGGGGACACGGCCCTCTCCCTCATCCTTCACCCGCACTCCGCCTCTTTCACTGATGGGTACGGCCAGGCAAGGATAGCGCCCGAACTCCTCTCATGCAGTCGGTGGCCTCGTGGTTCATCCTTGCTCCCCGGACGGGGTTACGGAGAAGGAGGCTTTTCCTCTGCCATCTGGCCTTCCAGTGGAGGCTGCTCCTCCTCCCTCTGGTGGTATTCCTATTAAGCTGACACCGGCTCCAATCCCTCCTTTGGACCTGGCAAACCCTTTGCCGACGCTGGACGTTCTGACAACTGTTCCACAGCCAGGGCCCAGCAATCGGCCTCAGCCGTTGGCTCTGACGTTAGACCTGGTCCCACCGTCGGAGCCCTTTCGTCCAGCTCAGATGCCGGCCCCTCCGATGCTGGATCCCTTTCTGGTGGTAGATCGAATAGTGTCAGTACCAACATCGGTCCCCCCTGATAATGGCTATCCCAATGCTGGATCCCAGCCTATCTACACTACTGTGGATCCGACGTGGGTACCCCAGCCATCAGATCTGACGACTGGGATTTACACACGACCTCTTACTGTCCCACGCTACCTGGTATCTTGGGGACCATTTCCCGGCAGGTCCCCCTCCAGCATGGAGTGCGTATGGGCAGTATTACCCTGGCTACCATCCATACCATTACCAGGAGTACCAGGGTTACCACTACCACCCACCACCGGTCATACCTCCTCCTCCTCCACTCCTCCTCCTCTGGCTATGCCGGACTTTAAGACTCTAATCCAGTCATGGTGGTAGGGTGTGTGGTAGGAGTTGGTCTCTGACCAGGAGACGAGACTCCCGTTGCCACGATCTCCAAGGTCTCTGTCCCTGAGCAGCTCTTCTGTAACCACTGTGCATGTCTCGGGGAAAACTCGTCAGGACATTACACTTCCAGATGTCCATCACCATCCTGACGAAGGGGCAGACGATGATGACGACGATGACGATGATGATGATGGGGGAGGAGGAGGAGGGCGGAGGAGAGGGCCGATGAGTCTGCGGAGGACATCCTGGAGGAGCCCGAGGATCCATCAGGCAAGGTTTCCCCTAATTCCCCCACAGAGGACCCTGCTTTCTTGGACCTTCTGAGGTCCATGAAGGATTTCTTCAGTTGGGAGTCGGAGGAACAAGACCCCATGAGACTGAGACTGGCCGAGCACCTGGACCTAGAGTCTCTTGTCTCCGGTCCCTATTCCTCCATGGACTGGACCGCACCGCTACGGTTTGTCAGATGCCTCATTCCCTCCTGGCTGTCCCTAAACAGATGGACAGACTTTACCGGGCGCCGAAGGATGCCCCTTTTCTTAAAGCGCATCCTAAGGCTGACTCTGTTGTCATCTCCGCTGCTCATAACCGCTTTGCTACACCCAAGCACATGAGCACCTCTTCTCCTGACAAAGAGTCGAGGCAGATGGACCAGTTTGGGAGAAAGGTTTAGGCTTCGGCCACATGTGCCCTTCGATCCCTCAGTTATGTGGCCCACATGATGTCCCACCAGAAAGCTACCTTAGCCAGGCTGGAAACTCGGGTCCAGGCTATGGAACCCTCGAGCTTGAAAGAGGAGCTTGCCAAGGATCTATGCCTCACTTGTTTTTCTTGTAGAGATGCTTGCTATGAACTCCACATACCTAATTTGGTCAATTTGTGTTCGCACCTCGGCAACTGCTGTTGCTCTTAGATGGCACTCCTGGCTTCGTCTTATCGGTCATATCAGACCCACCTCGTTGAATTTTTTGACTGGGTGACTAGGGAGGTGGATCAGGGGAGGGCAGTGGACATGGCCTATCTGGACTTCAGCAAGGCCTTTGACACTGTGCCACATAGAAGACTATTGCACAAACTGAGGAATATGGGTGTGGGTAGGACAGTAGTGTGGTGGGTAGGTAACTGGCTGGGTGGCAGGACACAGAGGGTGGTGGTAAATGGCTGTCCACTCCACAGAGGGAAGAGTGACCAGTGGGGTACCACAGGGATCAGTGCTGGGACCGGTCCTGTTCAACATCTTCATCAGTGACATTCATGTAGGACCTAGAAGGCAGAATTTCACTGTTTGCTGATGACACAAAGCTCTGTAACAGAGTAGACACACCAGAGGGTGTAGACAGAATGAGAAGGGACCTGCAGAAACTTGAAGAATGGTCAGGATTTGGTAGTTGAAATTCAATGCAAAGAAGTGCAAGATAATGCATATGGGACACAAAACCCTGGCACAATATATCAGTTGGGGGTGAGGATATAGCGTGCACCAAGCAGGAAAGGGATCTTGGGGTTGTCATCCTGATGACCTCAAGGTAGGGAAACAGTGTGACAAGGCAGCAGGTAGAGCAAATAGGATGCTGGGATGTATAGGCAGGGGCATCACCAGCAGGAAAAGGGAGGTCATAATTCGCTATACAAGACACTAGTGAGGCCCCACCTGAGTACAGTGTACAGTTCTGGAGACCATACCTACGTAAGGACATAGACAGGGTAGAGAAGGTTCAGAGGAGGGCAACAAAGATGGTGCATGGATTGCATCACAAGTCCTATGAAGACAGGTTGAAGGAACTGAACATGTACTCCTGGAGGAGAGGAGGAGAGAGGGGATATGATAGAGACATACAAGTATCTTACAGGGAGGAACAGGGTGCAGGAAAAACACTATTTTAAGCGAAAAAGATGTTCCAGGACTAGAGGGCATGGGATGAAGTTGGAGGGAGGATGATTCACAGGAAACATGAGAAAGAATTTCTTCACAGAACGGGTGGTGGACAAGTGGAACACCCTGCCAGAGGAAGTGGTGGGGGCTGAAACAATCACGGGATTTAAGAATGCATGGGATAGACATAAAGGAATTCTGGAGGTCAGGGGCAAGGGGCAACAGACTTCTATGAAAACAAACTGAACTTACAAGCTCAAATGGGCAGACTGGGTGGGCCATAGGCCCTTGTCTGCCGACACTGTCTATGTATCTATGTATCGGACTTGCTAATGAAGTTTAGTCGGTGATTCAAGATGCCCGCTTTAGGGGCTCAGTACTCTTTGGTGGAGACACCAAGGACATCATCACAGACCTACAAGACATAGGTCTCGCCCTCAGGTCAGTGAGGTCCATGTACCGATCGGGTAACCAACAACAGCAGCCCTTTCCGAAAAGGACCTGGAGGCAGAGGAAGCAAGCCCCGGTGCGTCATCAGGGCAAGCGTAAAGCCATGGTTCAACCACCCCTCCATCCTCCAAGAACCAGAGATGTACAGGGGGGGGGCCCTTCCCCTGAACATCCAGCCACTTCCTGACTTGCTAGCCCCACTGCCTCCTCAGTCTCTCGACGGGGAGCAGGTAGGGGAGGTTCGCCAGCCATGCGCAGGAGTGGAGGACAATCGCCTCCGACAGATGAGTCCTGCAGCTAGTGTTGTTGTACACACAATAGAGTTTTTCTGTGCTTTCCTCAAGAAACTCCACCAAAAAGATCCTCCTGTTCAAGGGATGAGGCTTTTCTCGTCCGAGAAGAGGTGCACAGCCTCTTGCTCAAGGAAGCAATAGAGCAGGTTCCCCTGTGGCAAAGGGGAAGGGGGTTTTACTCCCATTTTTTTCCTGGTTCCAAAAAAAGACTGGGGATTTCAGACCCATCCTCGACTTAAGCAACCTAAATCAGTTTGTCGAGTACAAAAAAATTTTGGATGCTGACACTCCAGAGCCTCCTTTCGCTCCTTCTGGAGAACCATTGGCTGTGCGCTGTGGACATGCAGGATACCTACCTGCATATCCCCATCTTCCCCAGCCACCGCTGGTTCCTCCGGTTTCAGTTCCAGGGGAACACTTCCAATTCCACAGGTGCTCCCCTGTGGTCTGGCAGTGGTTGTGGCCTTCTTGCGCCGCAGGGGTATTGCAGTTTTCCCTTACCTGGATGACTGGCTGATTTCAGCCCCATCCAGGGACTCTTTACTAGAGGCTCTTTGTTTCACTTTGGCCCTTTTCAACAGACTAGGGATTACTGTCCGTATTCCCAAGTCCTCCATGACCCCGGCCCAGAAACTTCAGATCTTACTTCGAGAGGGCTCTTGCAGTAGGTATTCACATATAGGACTGACCCGCCAGGCATCGGGACCCCACGGAAACATTTCTAGCTAGCAGTCTCTGGCGGGGACCACCCCTCATGTCAGGTGACCGCGCCCCATGATTACTATGCTGGGCGGTCCCCATGCCCGCCTTCCAGTTCTTTCCCACTGGCCGAAGCCTAGAAAGTTCCTTGTGGTTGAACAACGCTGCCACTCATTCATTGGCCCTTAAGTCTTAGAACTTTTCAACCTTTTTCTTTGTCTTTAAGCTTTCATTTACGATTAGCTGTGTATGTCATCTCCGGTGCCCTCGAATTGCATAAGAATAAGTGCAACTTGTGTTGTTCCCAACTTCCACACAAGGACGACCACTCCTTGTGCCTTTTCTGTCTGGGCCCAGACCACCCGTGGAAAAGTGCCAGCACTGCCAGAAATGTAACTCCACTACCCAAAAGAAGGCAGCAGTCCCTGGAAGCCTATACCTTAAAGAAGAAAATGGCCTCCATGGAGAAGGAGCAAAAGAAACTCAGGCAGGTGTCCACTTCCCCTGAAGGTCACAAGAAAAAACGCGAGGAGGAGAAGCACCGGGAGTGGAAACCGGCTTCCACAGCAGCCACAACTCCGGATGGAGTCATGGCACTTAAGGTAACATCCCCTCCGGGGAATCTCTCCATGATGGCCGTCTTGTTGGTTACCAAGAAAGCATCGCCCCTCCCGTCAGGCTCGAGCGTGGGCTCTTTGGAAGCCACCGGGGCAAAGGAGGCCTCCCCCTGGAAGGCTGCTTCTACCACGCTGCCTAGGGTTAGAGCTGGTCCGGTAAGTTGGACGCCTGCCCCACCGACACTCTACCAGACTGGGCTGCTAAGTCGCTTGCCCCTCTGGGGGTAGTGCTCAGCCAAGACTACACCGACAAGGCCGCATCTCTCTGCGCGGCCTTCCTCAGAACAGGGAGTCTGATAGAGTGAGTCGTCGGCTCCTCCGGCCTTCGCCCGGATTGGCCAGTAAGTCGGACACCGGTTCCACTGATGTCTGCCCGACCAAGAAGCCTGCGCACTGACCATGGAACAGTCTGCCCAGGCTCTCCTAGCGTTCTAACTTGCCTTTGAGGTCCCCGTCTCCCCAGCTGACCCCAGGGATTATAATCCTCCTTCCCGGTCGTCACTGGGGATACTGAGATGCTGCCATCAGGGAACCCTCCTTCAGGACCGGATACCCTGATGCCAGACCCTCAGACACCTGTCCCGACACCGGCATACCCGACGCCATCTGGCGTCCCCTTACCTGGCGATAGGCTTATCCTTCCGTCAGGTCCTCCGGACCCTATCGAAGGCATACCCACTTCTGGCCTGACGCCGATGGAGCCTGCGTTACCACTGCCTGGCCCGCCAGCAGGGTCTCTGCCAGGTCCCTCTGCTCCGTCAGTCAGAGCCCCTGGCACCCGGGTATCAGACAACGCAGTATCCAGTGCCACAATACCCAGCGCCGCAGTACCCGACGCCGGGTTACGGATACTCCTTCTATGGATAACCTCAATATCTGTATCCCCCTCCGCCTCCCACTCCCCAGCCGCCAGCGGATCTGAAGGAGACCCTGGCCTCCTTGTGGGCTGAGGACAAGGCTCAGCTCACTTGTGATGTCGAGAGTCGTCTGCCGACACCAGATCCTGTACAGGATCCCCTACGCCGGAGAGCGGAGCCTCCCCTCCCCTTCCCGACACCAGAGAAGAGCCCTCTGGCACCCGAGGAGGGAGGATCACGCCCAAGGAACTCCCCAAAGGGCCGTTCCTCCCCCTCATAGGGAGGAGCCTTCCTCCTCTTCATCAGATAAGTCTGACTTGGACTCTGAGACGGGATGCTCTGACCCCAATGATGAGCCACGTACTCCGGATTGCCCCAGGACGAGGACTCCTCCGGAGGATCCCTCCTTTCTGGATTTATTGAGGAAAATCCAGGAAGTCCATCAGTGGCAATCACTGGAGCCGGACCCACAGCGCAAGAAACTCGCTGCTCATCTGGATCTGCCGAGACTGTTCCTCGCTGATTCCACCGGATAGGAGCCTCACGGGATCTTGTCTCCACCATCCGGAAACAACCTTTCTGCTTTAGCCCCTTCTGAGGAAGGTGAACAGGCTATATCAGGCTCCTGAGGGTGCAGATTTCCTTAACCTCCACCCCAAGGCGGACTCTTGTCATCAACGCCGCTCACAGCCACTCCGCAAATCCCAAATACCTCAGCTCGTCTCCACCTGATAAGGAATCCGGGCTTCTGGACCAATATGGAAAGAAGATATATTCTTTTTCTGCGAGCGACCGTTTTTCAATGTACAGTTTTTTTTTTTTTTTTTTTTTTTTTTTACTCAGATGACGCGGGACGTTTGCCACGTTGGGGTGGGCTCCCAGCATGGCAGCTGGAAAGGCTGTTTGGGTGGGGCTGGAGCCGACGGGGCATTCCCGTCGGCTATACGAGCTTGTGCCACTCTGGGGTGGGCTCCCAGCGTGGCAGCTGTAAGAGCTATTTGGGGGTTGGAGCCGATGGGGGATGGGGCATCCCCCTTCGTATCACCGGATGTGTGCCGCTGGGGTGGGCTCCTAGCGTGGCACCAGCTTTGGGGTGTGTGGAGCCGACAGGGCATTGGGCACCCCCGTCGGCTATACAGTATGTGTGTGGGGGGGGGACCGTGTCAGCACGCAATATGCGTGTGTGCATGTTGGGGGGAGCTGTGCTCACTGAAGCAGAGCTCTCCCTTTCAACTGTATGCCACTGCATTTTCAGCTGTCATAGACAGCTGGAGCAGTGATTGGCGCACTTCGACCTTGCCTGCAAACACACTGACTGAATTGGAAGAGGCTGACACACCTCTGGAAAACTCGGATGATGGCACTATGTTTCTTGCACATGCGTGCAAGCAAACATAAAAATAAATAGATTTTGTGTTTTTTAAATGATTTTAATGTGCTTATAAGTGTTTTCTAAGTATGTAATGCTTTATATATAATGATTTGTTTCTTTCACTTGTATTTTAGTCATAAGATTGTCATGTATGCCATGTTCTATTTACAGTGTATTTGCCTGTATAATTTTAAATTCAATAAAAACACATTGATAAAAAACAACAGTTGTGCATTATTTTTTTGTTGTTGTTTTATTTAAAGGAAAACAGCCAAAATGTGGGCTCCCTCCCTCGGACAGCTTACCCTCGGTTTAGCTCTGAGCAGCAAGAGTGGAATTTTAAATGCGCCGCAACTTGCTGTATTTACATTTTTCAAAACTCAGGAACCCGAAGTATGGAGGCAGGCAGGGGGTTCCGTTTGCTGAAACGGTGCGGCGCCGCACCGCTCGCTTCACGTTTTGGGCTGCTTTCCTTTAAGTCTTTCTTGCTTTGGCTGATCCATCTTTGAATAATCACCTGTTTATTGTCTGTAGAAGGCTCTCATTCCTCACCAGCTGTCCTATCCCAAGCCCAGGACACTGATCCTAATTTCACCAATTTCTGCTGAAGACAGTAAGCCTTTGGCAGTCATACCCAATCCAACAGTACTCCTTAGTGGGTTATGGGCCTGGTTCATTTTGGAGGGAAAAAATACTATATATTGTACATGGGAAGGACATATATTGATTACAGATCATTACTGTTATGGGTAAGAGCTGAATTCATGTTACAAAACCTTTGACCATGCATTCCCCTTTAATTGCAAGTCTGTCTTGCACTTAGCTTGCTTGACTGGGTTCCGAGAGCTCCAGACTAGGGACTTCACTTTTTGTGTAGTATCACTGTGTATAATAAAATGGACCCATGTCAGGTGAGACGTGAAACCCTCGATGCCTTTGTAGCTTAGTTTAATCACACGATTTCAAGGCCTAAACACACACAGGCTGTCGCATAATGCTAGTTTAAGGCCCATAAATGATCTGAATATGATGAGATATAGGGGAACAATGAGTATTACTTGAAGTTAGCTTTCCATTGATGCTTGTGATCACGATGAGTACTTCCCACTAGTTACAGGAGTGACTTGATTTTCTTACTGAACACAGGTTCAGTGCCAAAATCATTCAACATTTTAATAAAGCGTTTGAAAGCGATCTTGCACATCGACATTATAGATAGTTACTTACTGATCATAGGATAAGCAGATTATCAGCTCATGATTTTGGACGTGAAATGTGATTTTATAATACCTTCAAGGTTAGGATAGTGGACTCATATGCGAATAGACTGACTGATAAAGAACCAAAGCCAGAGCTATTTTTGGGAGCATGAGGAACTTATGCTTATATACTAGCAAAGTGCTGCTTTGAAGATAGGTAAAACTCCTGTGTTGCACAGCATCTGCTATCAGAGAACAATATAAGCGTTTCTGCTTAATACGTAGAGACTGGAGCACAACAACAATAAATCGGCAGCAGTTTTTGTTTTGTAGGAACAGCATTTTATTGTATAGGAAATAAGTGGAAGCAGTATGGTGTAGTGATTAGAGCACTGTTTTGAGAATGAGACTTGGGTTCTGATCCCACCACACCCTCATGTTCCTCTCCCCCACCACCCCCAACAAGTTCTTAAGCGGGACCCAGTGGCGTGGAGGGGCTGAGAGCGCGTTGCATCTTACCGCCTCCCATGCCAGTGACCAGAGTTCAGAACCAAGCTTGGATTGATGGGGTTGGCCAGGGAGACCTGGAAAGATGGCGCAGCCACTTGACAGCTCTTCTCTCCCGGAGTGGGAGGCAAAGCCTTGCTGGTGCTTGGCTGCCACTGAGTAGAGGCTTGGTGGTAGCACCACACAGATGGGGCTTTCACTAGGTCAGGGGAGGGTGGAATGGGGTCACCAGTTCCAGAGTACAAGCACCTCCACGTGTCACCGAGGCCCTGGGGTGTAAGGTAGAAAATGCGGTGGAAAAATGTTGGAATTGGGCTTCGTTGAAGCCCTGCCCAGAGTGCTAAAACCTACCCTGCTGAACGACCAGGACTGGAAGATAGGAGGAGATGAATGAGGTAGGTGGCTGGCCATTGGCACCCAGGGATAGGACTGATAGCCTACCTAGTCCCAGCTATTAGAGGATGAAAACCTTTATTTAAAAAAAAAAAAAGTTGTTAAGCGTTCAGTGCTTTGATCCTCCTGGCTGGATAATGGGCAAAAGCATCCTGCAGAGAACGTCTTTATTGCATAACACTGTATAAATAAATGGTAACCAATAACTACAATAATAAAAATAAAATTACATGTACTATTCCTAATTTAAAAGTTTCTCCTGCTGTTCAAGCAAGATTCCCTCAGGTTCGGATTGGTATTTAGAAATTGGGGCTAATGGGGATTGAAGTTATAATATTTTAATTTTGGGGAAGGTGCATTGGAAATTAGGCACCAAGATCTCATATACTTTCTGAATGATGTACTCCTTACAATAATTTAAATAGTGTTATGCTGCTGAGGTACTCTCCTTGTGCACATTTCATGATAAATCCCGTTTGTGTGTGTGTGTGTGTGTCCCGAAATACATAGGCGTCACCCACCAAACAGTCCATATATTTCTGACGATTGTGGGCACCTTTGCACTTATTATTAAATAGTTGTAAACGATTCAAAAATGACTTCAAGTTGCAAGAGCCAGCTATCTGGTTATGCTGAATTAAGTGGACACCATGTGACAGCTCTCAGTCAGATCGTTAGATTTTCTAACATATATAAACACAAAGAACGCTGACGCATGTTAATTTATTCAGAATTCTAGACCCCACTGAGCTGAAAAATCTCGTTTACTGAGTAAAAACCTGGAAAGGCAGGATTCCACTGAAAACAAGATGACATCTGAGCTGTGCTGTCCTGGGTAAATACAGTACAAAAATGTGTCAAAGCAGAGCTCCATTGAAAGTGAGAGATTGCATCCTCAGCTGAGTTATCCTGGGTAAACATATTGCAAAACCATGTAGAAACAGAACCCTGCAGCACAACCCCAGTAAAGGAGATGTTGCAGCTAAAATTATCTGTCATAGAAAAATATATTATAAAAGCAGGACCATACTAAAATGAGATGCATCTCACCTCTGCTATCTGAGTAAATGCAATATAAAACTGAAATCAGGACCCCATTGCAAATGACACAGTACATCTCATCTGGTGTGTCTTGAGTAAATAGATAGTAAAATATATGTACAAGCAGCAGTGCAAGCGGCAAACATTCTGCATTCACAAATGCTTGTTTTCATTTCCTTCTGTCTCAGAGCCTTGAAAAGGGCTGTTCTTTCTGACAGTTCAACGAGCAGAAATGCAGTGCGGAGGAAAGTGAGGACCGTCACCCATGCGTGCAGTGATGAACTGCACATGTTGAAGCATCCATCTGATGATCTGCTGGTTCCCACCCGCAACCACCATGGATAGTTACAGATGAGCTGACACACTGTGGCTGCTGATGAGAAAGTGAATCACGTGGAGGTCAGGCTATAATAGACAGAAAGAGGATGTGGTGGTGACTAAAAGAATGTCCACAATGTGACGTCGACACATCCATCCATCGCTCCCTCAACTCAGTCTCACAGGTGGCTCCATGGCAGGTCGGCGGCTGTGTCCTGATACCCAACACTACAGCATTAAATGAGAAACTGCCTATCTGTGGTACAGGCTCGGTCTTTGAAATGGCTGTCCGAGACAGGCGGACAGCTGGTTTTTTCGAGCCCTGTCTATGGCCGAATGCCTTCATCTTTAAAAATACACTGAACAGTATCTAAATGTTATGTCTTCAAAGTTTCTCTAAACTGACAAACTCACTGTAAGTGAATACCCACAAACATAGATGGTAAAAACAGAATATTTCTTTCCCATAGAGCTTTTCCTCCCCAGGCATGTTTGTCACAGGGATATACTCTGTTCAAACCTGTAAACCTCTGTCCTTCTCTGCCACCCCGACGTCTCCCCAGCCTCCTTCCATGCTAGAAGCTCCAGGGAGCATACCTCTCAACCTCTTGCCTCATGAATCGGGACAAGGCTTAAAATCAGGGACAAAGACCCCAAATCAGGGACACATCTTAAAATCTGGTACTATTCACTCAGAAGCTGATAGAATAAAGGATCTGTGTTAAGATGCATTTTCGAAGAATAACAAGTCTGTTACTTTAATGTTTGACATTCTGTGCTTTTAATCGGTACTAAATCCCGCCGCCCATTTTCCCGCAGACTAAATTCCCGAGACCGAGATACCGAAAATTCACAATACCGAAAGCAGTAAATCCCGAACCGTAATTTCCCGCTGACCCTGCTTTAAATCGGATGATGGTGTTCTTGCATGAGTCCAGGTTCGTAAGTGTAATTCCATTTAAACCATACTGTCCAGGACAAGGACTACCACTGGCCACCTAAATCATGGATCGGGGTCAAGAGATGCGGTCACAAATTGTTATGAATAGTTTTCTGTGGTGGGGGGGGTGGATTAGGAAAAGGGATTTGTAACAAATCACAGTGTTGGCTCCTGCTATAATTCCAGGAGACTTACATGCCTTTTGTTTTAAAACTATGTATTGTAGAATGGGGGCATGACTGGGATGAAGGGACATAGGATAAACCCTAGCCTCAGGTAGGGATAAAGTTTTTTTTTTTTTTTAAAAAGGCTTTTATGTTTTTCCTAATAGTGTCTGAGCACCAAGTCTAACTCGCCAAGTATTCATTGCAAGCATACCCCTATACTCTATAAAGCAAGACCCAAATTATTTATTTTTAATTTAGCGTGCTGCTGTAGATATAAAATGCCTATTGTCATCCATGACCCAGGGAAGTACAAGTTCACACAGCCATATAACTAACAGTGATTAGAATTACAAGTACTGAATTACGTACGGTGGGGGCTGGGGGGGGGATTTTCAAACAACTACATTCACTTTTCAGACGCAGTTGCTTGAAATCTGCCCCAACAGTTATATCACCTAAAAAGATTGTGTAACTGATGGACACAATTGCTGCGACTTACTGTCCTAAAATGACATATGTGTTAAAATGTTGATGCATGCAGCGGCAGAGAGGGGCAAAGACAGTTGAAGCAGGATTTATTTGTCATAGGCACAGACGGACATGGGCAAGAGTACTTAGCTCTCTCCTTCAATGACAGCACAAAAAAACATAATAAAATAAGCAAGCAAAATAAACAAGTTCCTCGAGGGGGTTCTATGGCAGATGTCGGAATCTGAATAGCGGGAATTATAGCATTAGGGCTGTCATTAGTTAGGGAATAGGTATTTGAGTTTTGATAAAACCGGAGAATTAGATCAACGGAAATTAGTACCTAAATCCTTTTAATCACCACTGTTCTGTCAAAAGAACACAAATTTTGTGAGGACAGAGGAAGAATCTGAAGCAAAATCAGGGACATCCCTGAAAATCAGGGACAGTTGAGGAGGTATGGGGAGGCTGTGTCCTCCCTCCCTCCCCACGAGGCAGTCCACTGTGTGGACTAGGATCAGTGTTGGCTTGGCAGGCACCAGGACTCAGAGGAGGCCAGGAACCCAAGCTGTCAGACAAGACAGTACATGTGTTTTGTCCCTGGGTTTCTCCCTCATCCCCGAGCCTCCTGTGGGCCTAGGCTGCATTCCTCAAAGTTCTACTGAGCAAGCTTCTTGGCCCACCACAGGGGTTGCTGCAGGGCTGGAGTCTGATGCTGGCCCTTTCTGATCTGCGCACTGCAGAGCTTCAGCAGCTGGGGGTCTCACCTGCTTTCTTGATATGGCCTCTTGCATTTGCCTCTAGACTTGGAGTGCCTGCATGTCACTGCCACAAGCAGAATTTTCAGTCATTTTATGCAGGTTGTTACAGACCCCAGTGTTGCGCTACCTCTGATCATAGGCTACTGTGTATGGAAACCAGTATGTATGACCCCAATTAGTCAGCACCAGTGTGACACCCTGTGTATCATAGCCTTGAAAACACAACAGTAAAGAGGGCTGAATACTCTCCAGCAAAATAATACATACATTTGTCAGTCCGTTTGAAATTACTATTCATGAGGATGTTTGCTTAGTGCTGTTTGATGCTTTAAAATCCGTCTGAATGTAGGGGACAGTACTATGTAAATGTCTCCATGAATATTTAATAGTCTGACTGATTAGCCACTGCTTGCTGCATGTGTATTGCTTTGCAAATTAACTGGTATTTCCCCCTTTCAGTTTTTCCTGGTTACGGAATAAACTGATAAAGCTGCAAGTATTCACATCTGACATCTTCTGCAGCACAGGATCACAGCGTTACTTTGAAATTTGAAAATGCCTGTTTAGGACATGTTGACAGAATTGGTCACTGTATCGCTCTGCACAGACTCCCAAAAGTTCTAGCAGATTAAGTGGGCTGATAATAAATAGAAATTACGTACTTACCGAAATTATGATCTTTCTGTATATCTTCACCATTCATCACAGATGGGTACTGGCCGGAGGTCAGGACCCTGCGAGGAGCCTTTTTTAAAAGGGCAGGCGAAGCAACCATGCATCGGCGCCACCCTCGAGCCGATGTACTCGGCGCTGAGGGATTAGCCGTTAAGCTGTGTCGACTCCTCCTGACTACCAGTTCTGAGTCGCCCGGAGAGGTAAGAGGAAGGGATGAAGGGTGGGACAAAGAGTCAAGGGACAGAAAAAGGAAGGAAGAGCTGAACCAAAGGGAGAAATAACGACTGAGAGGACAGCAGAGACAAGATGAAACTAAGGGATTGGGTAGGGGCCCCAATCTCTGGAAGCAGAATAAGGGAGAGGGAAGGGGAGAAATTTCAGGAGAGTGAGAGAAAAACAAGGATCCAGGACCCTTGTCCTTCACCAGATTGTATAGGAACTGCAAGGAGTAGCAAAGCTTACTTGCCAGTATTCAAGGCACAGAATATATGGCAATACCCCAAAAGCAGAGTCAGCTATGCTGGAGAAGGACAGGGGGCAGGGATTAGTACTCTCTCTGAAAGAAATTTGGTGAAAAAAAGGGTTTTTTTTTTTTTGTTTGTTAAACATTTGGATGACAGGAGGAGGGCAATCAACAACTCCCACCCTGCTACGGTGGAGATATGCTGTAGAGAAGGAATGCCACTCGGGCTGTACCCTTTTTAAGGGGAAAAATTACACCCCCCTGTGTGTCCCTACTTTACCCCACTGAAGAGAGGAGGGGACCCAGAGACTGAGGCCCCAGGGGGATGGTGGGCGGGATTGTGATGAATGGTGAAGATACACAGAAAGATCATAATTACGGTAAGTACGTAATTTCTATATCTTATCTGTGTCAATCTTCACCATTCATCACAGATGGGTGAGTACCAAGGCCCCCGAAGGAGGTTGACTTGATTGCACCCTAGGGACAGTGTCCTTAGCCCTCAGTGGGTGACACACTGGAGGAACCTTCTGGGCCTGGGAGGCCGAGTGAGGAGAGTGAGGCAGGGTCCACCCGGAGGAAGGAAGTTGCCATGACAAGCGCCGTCTCACCCTCTGGGAAAGAGATAGGTTCCCTGGTGAGCGGGCAAATCACCCCTACACGGGCCAAGGTGACAACCAGGAAAAGCGAGCCATGCCAATCTTCTGGTGCAGATCGCTGTCCCTACCACCCTGGTAGCTACCTCGTTGGCGTCATAAGATGCCCTTGCTTGGTGCCTTGATAGCTCCAGGCCACGTGCAGAGAGAGCGATGGCTTGCATGGTTTGCTCTGAGTCAGGCAAAGCAGCTAGGATCTGACCCAGCGTTGACCACAAGAACCTGTTGTAGGCTGCATAGTAGGCCTGATGAGCGGAGATGGAGAGAAGCAACCGTGCTGAGTAGAAAGTCCTCCTCCCCCAGAAATCAAAATCTGAAGAGTCTTGATCACGGTGGAGGGCGCGAAGCCCATCAGGAGTGTCCAGGTGCGTCAATCCGGACTGCGGATGAGGCATGGAACCTGGAGACTCCGGGGGTTCGCAGTACCTCTGGCTGAGGTCCCTAGGGGCAGGAACTCCGGAGAAGGGCCTCTGCCAGAAACGCATGGACGCCTCCTGAAAAGGAGCAGGCCAGGGGGGCACCACAAGGGTGGCCGCCCCGAAATCGCCTAGAAAGGTGTGCGCCGCATGCTCTGGATTGCTCGCGGATAGGGGGGAAAGGTGAAGGTCCTCCAACATCCTCGCTAAGAGCTGATACTCCGAGATCAGCGGCAGGGAGAAGATGTGGACAGAAGGTTCCTCACCCCCAGAAGAGGGGGATGAGGAGCTGGAGGTCACCATCTGCTCCGAAGGTGGCTGCTCGGGGGGAGGTTGAAAAACCTGAATGTCCAAGGCCCTAATGTAAGCAGGGAACCGAGAAGCCACCACTCTGAACTGCTCCCAGGTGAGAGGCCCGGTAGGACCAAGAATGCCCGGGAGCGCTGGAGAATGTGGCAGAGGGTGAGGGCAGAGCAGGGAAGGAATCGGCTGGCCTCTGCCAGGGCTAGGGAGGCGGGCCATGGACACCCGGAAGGTGTCCCGGAAGACTCCTGCGCCGACAGCTGTATAACCACGTTGGTACTGCCTAGGCTGCTGGAAGAATCCCCAGTGAGGCCGGGGCCATATAGGTCAGAAGGACGGTCCCCTGCCTCCAAAGAATAGGACCCTCTCAAGGAACCAGAGGGGAAGGGCGGAAGTCCGCGCCTCGGCTTCGTCCAGGGCCCAGGTGGACCCCAGAGAAGGCCGACCGCGACCCCACACCCTCGACCCCTCAGAGTCAGAAGGTCCTGGTCCTTGGAAGGGTCAGCCTAGGTAGCTGGCAGCTCTGGGATGTCCCGAGGGAAAATCCAGGCGCAGTACCCTTCCCAGCCGTAGGCTTCCCGATGGGCCCCAAAGTTGGGCGATCGAGACACACCACGGGAGGGGGTACGTTTGCTGAAGGGTCAAGGAACCCTCCCAGACCAGGCTGCAAGGCTGTAGTGGCACGCACCACAGCTTGCTGGTCAGTGCCACTGACCCCGATCTGCAGGGGAACCCGACGCTCTTCAGTAGGGGGCTGACTCCGACTCGTCGAAGAGACCACCGGTTCACCCTCCTGTGCAGTCAACCCCGAAGGATGTGACTGCCCATCCGACACTGAGCCGAACTCCGACTCCGAAGAGGTGGAATCCGAGGCCCTAGGCCAGACAGTAGGAGGCGGCGACCTTTGCGAAGGGCCCAGAAACCGTGGCAGTGGACAAGGCCACCCAGCCCTCCACGGCCCTAGAGGCGGAGCTGGCAGAAGGCGGTAGGGTAGCGAGACCAAGGTCGAACTAGGAGCCAACCCGCGGCGCCAAGTCCATCGGCACGGGAGCGGCACGGGGACAAAGGCGGTGCAGCGGCAGCTAATAGCAGCTCAAAGGCGCGAACACCGCAAGCCCCCGGCGCCACAGCGGCACCGAGTGGCCAGCGTCGCGCAAACTTGGCCCGGCGAGACTAGCCCCACGGCGCCCATGGCGGCACCGAGAACCAAGCGGCGTCTGACCCAACGGACCTAGCGCCCCGCGAGCAGAAGCGGCAATGCGCAATGCGACCAACGACTCCGAGGTCGCGGTGCAGTGCTCAACCTCTGTGCCGAGTGAGACATAGCGGCGGCGCTGGATCCAGGGTGGCAGGCGCGCAAGCAAGTCCCGGCGCCATAGCGGCGTAACAGGCCCTGGCGCCGAGAAGACAGTCAGCGCCCGATAAAGACTTTCTCTGCAGCGACGGCGCGAAGGCCTCAGCGACACCGACCGATGGCATCGAGGGCGGCGCCGACCAGGCCTTGCGAACCATGGGGAGTGACACCGGAGGCCTTCACCCCGAAGAGTGGTGCCATGCAGGCGCCTCCGCGCCGCTCCGAGGGCGGGGCCAGGCCTCCTGCGCTGGAGAAGCCTCGACCAAGGCTAGGCTACGGAGGTGAGGCTCCCTCCTCCACAGTCATTATAGAACCGGGAGGGACCCGGAGAAAGGCTGAGAAGGCGGCTTGGCCCGGCGAGTCGAACCGTCCCAGTCGTCGGAGCTCGTCCAACTTTCACAGCGGCGTGAGGGGCCAGCGGGTCCATAGAAAGCAAGCGTCGCACAAATCCATGTCGTGAAGCCAGGCCAAGACACCTTGAGACACTGGTCATGCTGGTCAGTCACGGAGAAATTGCGGCGCGGGCTTCAGGCATAGGGGCCGCCCGCCTTAGAGAACTTCTGCCCTCCGACCGCGGCACTGACCTCAGGAAAACACCACAAAAAGACTCGGCGTCGCTAATGTTAATAAAAGGAAAGATCTTACGGCGACATCGGTGGGCAGGAGCAGAACTAGCGGACCGTGGACTGGCGACAGAAATATCGCAGGCATAAGGCCTAGAAAAACTGACAGACTTCTTCAAACTTCAGGCTTCCACGAGGCGACCTCGACGGCGGGAGACGAAGAACTGGTAGTCAGGCGGAGTCGACACAGCTTAACGGCTAATCCTCGAGTGCCACGTAGTACGTCGGCCTCGAGGGCGGCGCTGATGCTGCGTCGGCCCCGCCTGCACTTTTAAAAAAAAAAAAAAAAAAGGCTCCCGAGGGGTCCTGTCCTCCGGCCAGTACCCATCTGTGATGAATGGTGAAGATTGACAGATAAGATCAGATTAGTTTTAAAAGTCACAGTGACATTGTACTAACCACAAGAAAACAAAACAAGATAGAGCAGAAGGCAGGTGTATTCAGTGCAAGTTCACATTTATTCATTTACAGTAGATCTTCCTGGACATAGTCTCCACCACTCATTCACACTAATGGAACTACACCGGAGGCACAAGGACCTAGCGGGGAGCCAAAATCTCAGGAGGACTGGCACTGAGGTAGGACCCGAGGCGGACATCCTGAAGCCTGGCTCACCCGTATAGGCTACCTCGGCGTTGACCCTCCAGCTGCCTCAATTCCTCTTTTCCCACCGTCGAGCTTAGCGTCAGTGACTATGTTGCTCACCCACTGGGAGTTGGAACTTCACGTCTATACAACAAAAGCAATAGTTTTCAGTTTCGATTAGTTTATCTTTAGTTTTACTGTTTTCTAGAGAAAGTACAATAAAAATAGCAATTTTAAGTATCTTATCGCAGAAGTCGTCTTCGGCCCTCCTTCGACAGAGTCGACCATGAATGGGGCAGGTGATGATAGGGAGACTTCACATGAAAGCTGTTCAGTCAGCCAGGCTGGGTCTGGTCTGCCGCCCCCTACCGAAGCGCGACTACAGGTAGTCCAGTGCTTGGGGAATGGGCGATCTTCCTAAAACACAAAAGAAGCGGTCCCATTCTTGGCATCGCCGACCTGAGCTCTTCTTTGGCCTCCCGACACCGCTCGAGGTCACCTTCTGGTATGTCTGCACGTCGATCATTGGTTTCTGGAGGCAGAGACCAGACTCTGCCTCTTCCGGGGTCCCCTCCGGTCTCTGTCCCTGGTGCCTGGCATTCTCGACTCCGGAGTCCTCCCCCACCGGTGGCGGGTCCTCTGGTGAGCAGTTTCACTATTGGGCTGCTCTTATGGAGCCAGTGGGTGCAGCGGTTGTCCTGGTTACCTGAGCCGATGGAGTCCAGTCGCGGGGTCTTTAGGCCTGTTAGTCTCGGACCTGTGGTTGGGGCTTCCCTAGTCGCATGGCGCTATCTCTGGTGCCGCTCGACGCCGCATTCTGGTGTTCATCCTCTCACATGGCTGCACGGGTCCATACCAGTGCCTTTATCTCCTGCTGAATTTCTTCATTTCTCCTCTGTGAGTCAAGGGTTGGGAACTTTGCTGCTTCTCGGCAGCATCCTGTGCCAGTACTGTTTTCTATGTCAGTACTGCATGTGTTTTCATTGAGGTTTTCTCACGGATTCTCTGCTCCTCCTCCTATGTATAGAAAGGCATCAACAGTAGAAAACAGGGATTTTGTTATCCCTCTGTACAGACAGTTGGTGAGACACCATCTGGAGCACTGTGTCCAGTTCTGGAGACCCCATCTCCACAAGGGCATAGATAGGATGGACACAGTCCAGAGGAGAGCAACTAAAATGGGGCAGGATCTGCAACAGAAGCCATATGAGAAGAGACTAAAGGAGCTTACTGTGTATACGCTTGAGAAAAGGAGGAGAGGAACATGATAGAAAATTTTAAGTACCTCAGTGGAATCAACAAAGTCCAAGAGGGTAGCATCTTTCAGAAAAAGAGATGTGCAAGAACAAGGGGACACAATTTGAAGATGGGGGGGGGGGGTGGCGGCTTAGGGGTAATGTGAGGAAGTATTTTTTCAAGGAGAGGGTGGTAGACGCATGGAGCGGCCTTCCTGAGGAGATTATGGGGTCAAAAACAGTGGGGGAATTCAAGAATGCATGGGACAGACATAAGGCATTTCTTTTTGGGATGTTAGTTAACTAGGATCGGCAGCTTATCCAGTAGGTAAGGAAATGGGCAGACTAGGTGGGCCAAGCGGTCTTTATCTGCTGTCAAAGTCTATGTTTCTTCATTTCATCCTTTTTCCTATCTACGCAGTCCCTTCTGGACTGGCAGGAGAGGACATCAAGCCAGATCCTGATCTTCGATTAGGGGACGACTTCGACGATGATTCCTCCCTAGGGGCAGTGAATAAACCTTTTTCAACAGAGCCTTTGGTCGAGGACCTTTCTTTTAAGTCTCTGCTCAGAAACTTGAATATCACTCTCTATCTCTATCTCTATCTCTCTCTCTCTCTCTCTCTCTCTCTCCAGACTTCGAATATTGATCCTGGGAAGTTGCTGCGTCTGCAATACCTGCACATTCCGGATATTCCTGTGGAATTGACCCCACCAGTGCAACTCTCTTTTGAGACTCTCTCACAGATGGTGTGGGATAATACGACACTCATTCCCTCTGTGACTAAGTCCATAGATAGGAAATATGCCCCTCCAAGGATGCCCCTCTGGCCTCACAAGCCTTTGCTGATGCCATCGTTGTTCTGGTGGAGAATGACAAGGCTGTTCTTCGGCAAGAATCTGTAGCCGTCCAATAAGCAAAGACTCTCTAAGATAGACACTTAGGGAAAAGTGAGTCTTTGCTGCTTCCACCAAGACATGCATATTGCTAGCTACCAGGGCTACTTTCCCAATCTGAGTATACTCTCCGGCATTACGCTGAAGGCTCAGAAGCTCTTCCTGATTCGAAGTTAACGCCAAGCTCCTTCAAACCATTACCAGGACTATTGAATCCAATAATCAACAGCTTAAAGCTCCCATGGATGCCTTTGACACTGCCTCCAGAGCAGCGGCGGCTGGTATTTGTACCCGTCGCCACTCTTGATTGCGCAGCTCAGGCTTTACAAATGATGCCCAACAGAGAGTTATGGTCTTTCCTTTTGATGGTACGTATCTGTTTTGGTCCTCAGGTCGAGCAGGCGCTGGAGGCCACTCAGAAGACTAGAATGGCCATCAAAATAGCCAGACCCCCTCCCGCAACCCCTCAAAGGGGTGGGAACAGGCATCCATTTCATAACAGTCTGTCCTTTCGTGGTAGAGGCAGAAGAGGCTTTAATAAAAAACAAACCTCTCAGCCGCAAAATAAAATGCAGCAGAAGGCACAGGGCCCCAAAGTGCCCAGTGCCACCCTCTGAGATTCTGGCCCAGGTCCCACCTCTGCTGTCCGAGGGGGACTCTTCCTCAGCAGTAGGAGGACATCTGACTCAGTTTTACGACTGGTAGAAATCAATCACATCAGACAGATGGGTTCTCGGAATAATCCATGAGGGGTACTCCTTAAACCTGTCACAAACCCCTTCAGATCATTCACCCAAATGACAGCCCAGGCTGTCTCTGTCTATCTCAGTCAGACCTTCTTGCTTCTGAGATCCAAGGCCTTCTGAACAACAGGGCAGTAGAGATAGTCCCATTGGATCAATGGAACACAGGATCTTACTTTGAGAGGATTCCTTCAGTAGGTCGTCACATATAGGACTGGTGCCACCTGGCGGGCAGCACGGCAAATTTTCTAGCAATACCTGATGGGGGACCGCCCACCCAACATCATGTGACTGACGTCAGTGTGTCTGTATATAGTGGGCGGTCCCCATGCCCGCCCTCCAGTTCTTTCCCGCCGTCGCCTCATGTCAGTCGCATCGCAGACTTCCAGTAGCGATCGTCGAGAAAGTTTATTCGCGTCGGTATTTTACCTTGCAATTTTCAGTAATTTCGTTCTTCTACGTGATGTCTTCTCCGAAGAAAAAGTGCTCGTCTTGTGGCACGCAGATCCCATACAAAGACGGTCACCAGAAGTGCGTTCTCTGCCTAGGCCCAGACCATCCTATCTCCTCCTCCTGCCCACAGTGCCAGTCGCTGAACCAGGCCACCAAAAAACGGAGACAGCAGGCATTGGAGGCCCACCTTCTTAAATCTCGTTTGGCCTCCTTGGAGAAAAAGATGGAGCGCCTCAGGGACTTGTTCGAAAAATCTTCCCGTTCTAAAAAACACAATGAGAACTCTAGGGCTCACTCCGCGGACGATGCCAGGCCATCGACAAGCAAGGCCCAGCTGCCGCCCAGAAAGCAGCTGGATGGTAAGACGTACAAGACTCCAGTGGATAAGTTGGCCACGGCTCCTCTGGCGCGCCGCTGCATCTGCCGATAAGTCGGCCCCTAAGCTCCTCTGGGGACCGTGCGGCGGCAGTAAGCTAACTCCCCAGCGGGGCAGTCACCCGGCTCGGTCGATAAGTCAGCCAGGGGCTCCACCCCTGACCACCCGACCTTGTCTGCTAAGCCGGCCATGTCTGACGACCGCACGGGCTCAGTTCCCCCCTGTCAGTGCCTAACGGCACCTCTCCTGGCGTCCGGCGGGACCAGAGGGAGAAAGCACCTCTCCCTCCTCCTCCTCCTCCCTCGCCCGCGTCCTCTCATCCTCCCTCAGACGTGTCCAGTGATAGGATCGGAGGCCCCATTGATCCTGTCGATATTTTTAGCTCATCTCTGTGCTCCCCTGCTGGGGTCCCGGATCAGGAGGCTCCTTCACGGCCGTTTGACCTTACTGTGGAGGCCCCTCCACTGACGCCGGTGATCCCAACGACAGTCCTTCAGCCGGGACCGGCAGACAGGCCTTTACCTCTGGCCCCGACACCAGAGCTCCCTCGTCCGGTCCAGACGCCGGCCCCGGATTCTTTTCCAGCGCCAGATCGGGTGGCGCCGGTGCCGACGTTGGTCCCTCAGACATGGGCTGTCCCGATGCCGGATCTTCTTCCAATCTATACAATGGCGGGTCTGGCGTGGTCCCCAATGCTGGATCTGACGTCTGGGATTTTTCAGGCGCGAACTGTCCCCCATTACCCCTTTGGGTATCCTGGGGATCCTACCTAGGGGTTCCACTCCTGATTGGAGCCATTTTGAGCAGTTCCACCATGGATTAACCTTATTCCCCTTATATGGGTTTCCAGAGTATTATCCCCTCAGTTGCTCCTCCCTCCTCCTCCTCCTCCCCAACCTCAGCCAGCTCCCCATTCCCCATCCTCCTCCCCGGGTTCCAGATTTCAAGACCATGATTCAGTCTTGGTGGCAGGGGCCTGGTTGGAGTTAGTTACGGATCTGGAAGCTACACTCCCTCAACTGCAGCTTCCTAGATCCCCTTCTGTTTCGACTGTCCACGTCTCAGGGAAGACTCGACAGGATGTTCTTCTGCGGGACTTTAGTCGTCGTCCTGTTGAGGAGGCGGAAGATAGTTCCGATGGGAGGGAAGATTCTTCAGAGGAGGAGCATATGGAGGACCCTGAGGATATGAAAGGAAGGACCTCCCCGAAGTCCCCTTCAGAGGATCCTTCATTTTTGGACTTCTTGAAGGACTTAAGGGACCACTTCGACAGGGAGTTGGAGGACCAGGATCCTATGCAGCAGAGACTAGCGGAACACCTGGACTTAGAGTCTCTGCCCTCTATTCCGGTCTCCCCATGGATGGCACCTCATCAAGACTTCACCACCACCATCTGGCAGATGCCTCATTCCATCCGGCTCTCCCCCAAGAGGGCAGACTGGCTCTACCAGGTGCCAAGGGCCCCTTTCTCTGCAGGCTGTCCCCAAGGAAGACTCTGTGGTCATTTTGGCTGCTCATGGCGCTCCACAGCTCCTAAGCCCATGAGCACACCTCCTGACAAAGAGTCAAGGCTGATGGACCAGTTCGGGAAGAAGGTCTACTCGTCGGCCATGTGCGCTCTTCGTTCCTTAGCTATGCTGGCCCATGGTGTCCCCACCAAGGCACAGACTATGGCTAGGCTAGAAGGAGAAGGTCCAATCAATGGGCCCTTTGCTCTCAAGGAGGATCTTGCCAAGGATCTTCGCCTCTCCAAGATTTTCTGCAGGCATGCTCTTGAACCGCTTATGACTCTGTCGACTCGGTGGCCGTGCCTCGGCAACTGCCGTAGCCCTTGGGCATCATTCCTGGCTTCATCTGTCTGGGCTCGCTAACTAAGTCAGTTGGCAATTCAATCACGCCCTTTGGGGGCTCAGTCCTTTTGGTGGAGATACCAGGGCATCATAGCGGATCTACAGGACAAGGTGTGGCTCTTAGATCCGTTAGGTCCACTGTACCAGTCGGGCACACAGCAACAGCAGCAGTCCTTTCAGAAAAGGAATGGGAGGCAGCGGAAGAAACGCTTAAGCAGCGATGCCAAGTTAAGCACAAGGCCACTGGTACTACGCATACCCCTGCCCCCAAGAATCTACGGCGTTCAGGGGACCTCTTCCGAAACGTCATGCCACTTCTTGACTCTCCGGCCCTACTGCATCCTTGGTCTCACAATGGGGAGCAGGTGGGGAGGTTCGCCTGCCATGCGCGGGAGTGGAGGGCGATAACCTCAGATGAGTGGGTCCTGCAACTTGTGTCCATCGGACACACCATTGAGATTTCTGGAGATGCCTCTAGACTCTCCTCCATGAGAGTCCTCTTACTCACAGGACAGGCCCTTCTCATTCGTGAGAGATCAATTAGCTCTTGCTCAAAGAAACAATCCGAGCAAGTTCCCTTGAGGCAAGGGAAAGGGTTTATTCCCATTTCTTCTTGGTTCCAAAATAGACCGGGTTTTCAGACCCATACCGACTTGAGTCAACTCAATCAGTATGTCAAGTACAAGAAATTCCGCATGTTGTTGCTCCAGGGTCTTCTCCCGTACTGATGGAGAATCATTGGCTCTACGCCCTGGACATGCAGGATGCTTATCTGCACATCCCCATTTCCCCAGCCACTGAGTCCTGTGTTTCTGTTTCCAGGAGAGCATTTACAGTTAAGGCGCTCCCTTTGGTCTCTTTTCAGCACCCTGGGTTTTACCAAGTGTCTGGCAGTGGTGGTAGCGGCATTCCTGCGCTGCAGGGGTATTGCGGTGTTCCCTTACTTGGGCGACTGGCTGATATCAGCCCGTCCAGGGACCTTTGTTGGAAGCTCTTTCTTTCACACTGGACCTATTCAACCCGACTTGGGATCACGGTCAACATTCCTAAGTCATCTCTTGTCCCTGCCCAGAGACTGCAGTTTATTGGGGCAGTTCTGGATACCGTCCAGTGCAGAGCTTTCAGCCCTCCAGACAGGGTGGAGACCCTGGTCCAGTCAGACCGGAAAAGTAACCTTCCTCCAGACTATTCCTGCTCGGGAGGCCTCGTCTTTAGGACTGATGGCTGCCTCCATCACAACTGTTCCCCTAGCAAGGCTGCAATGAGAATTACTCAGTGGTCATTGCAGGTGCAGTGGGATCAGTTCCTAGATGACCTGGACCATCTGGTCCTCGTCTCTGCAGCGGTCCAGAGGGGTTTGCAATGGTGGGAGGATTCTCACAACCTTTCCCTGGGACTTCCATTCTGAAACTGTGCACCAGCAGCTATCCTCACCATGAATGCCTCGAATATGAGGTGGGGAGCTCACCTGGGGGAACATCAAGCTCAAGGCCTTTGGTCAGGCCTGGAGACTTATCTTCACATCAGTGTTCTGGAGCTCAGGGCGGTCCTGTATGCCTTACAGGCCTTTCAGACCCTGCTACCCAAGGGAACACTGCTGATCCAGACGGACAATATGTCGGTAGTTTGGTACATCAACAAACCAGGAGGAGCCCGGTTGTACTCTCTTCGCAGGGAGGCGACCCGGGTATGGAACTGGGCAGTCCAGCATCATCTGGTCCTGGTGGCTGTGCACGTTACAGGCGTTCTCAACATCCTGGCGGGCAGTCTCAGTAGAACTTGGACTCCCGCCCATGAGTGGGAACTGCATCAGGAAGTGGCGGATTCCATCTTCCAGAATTGGGGGCATCCGGAATTCGACCTCTGGCGTCTCAATTCAATGCAGAGCTTCAAAGTTTTGCCCGTCGCTCCAGAGCAAGGTGCTTTCTGGAGCGATGCATTGTCTCTATCATGGACAGGAAATTCTTGCGCTTTCCTCCTTTTCCCATTCTGCAGAGGGTTCTCCTCAAACTTCAAGCCAGAGGGCAAAATGATCCTCATCGCCCCTCTCTGGCGAGAGGAATCTGGTTCCCGCTGTTACAGCAGCTCTCCAGGAACCACGGTTCCTCTTCCACCGACTCACGACCTCCTGACTCAGGATCAAAGCAGGCGGGTTCATCAGGGAGCTCAGGACCCTGCATCTTCATCGCGTGGCTCCTACAAACACAGCGATTTCTCGCTTTGGCATCTCCTCTAGAGTTGCTCAGGTCCTCATCAAGGCCAGAAAACCATCCACTCATTCCACTTATGCCATGAAGTGGAAGCGGTTTTAATCTGGGGCGGCTGCGGGTGGGAACCCCTTCTCCTGTTAAGGCCCCCAAGTCATGGAATATCTCCTTCACTTATCAGACTCTGGTCTGTCCTAGTCTTCTTTAAAGTCCATATCTCAGTGTATCATGAGCTAGTGGATGGTAAACCCGTGGCTCAGTGGGAGGTCTCAAAGACCTTTCTAAAGGGATCCTCCATCTGAAACACCCCATCCATAGCACAACCCCACCTTGGATTTGAACTCGTCTTGGAAAAGCTCACCCTTCCTCCTTTTGAACGGCTATGAGCTGTGATCTCGCTTCCTGTCCTGGAAGCGCTCTTTCTGGTGGCTATCACCTCAGCCCGAAGGATTTTGGAGCTGCGCTGTAGTCTGCAAGGAGCCTTATTTGATTTTCCATGGGGACCAGCGGTCCTCAGAATGCATCCGAGGTTTCTTCCCAAGGTGGTGTCAGAAGCCATGCTGAAGCAATCAGTGGAGCTTCAGTTTATTATCCCTCCCCTCTAACAGAGGTGAGGTACTCCTTCACATGATGGATGTCCGTCGGCTCCTCTGGTGTTATACCCATCGGACTAAAGAGTTTCGCTCTTGCGACCAGTTGTTCGTTTCGTGTGCAGAGCGGAGACAGATCCTCAAGAGTGGTCTCTCGACCCAAGTGTCATGCAGTCACTCTTGGAAGAGTGGGAAGTCCAGACCTGGACCTTTCTGTGTCCCACTCTATTTCAAACTGCCTGTCTTCTGCTCCAGAAATCCAGGACCTGGTGTTTTTGTCAGGATGCATTCAGACTGCGATGGACAAAATGCTTTCTGTCGCATTTCCTCCTCTTCCCTTATTCAGAGGGTGCTGCTCAAATTGGAGCACGGGGCAGAATGATTCTCATCGCCCCATTCTGGCCTCGTCAGATCTGGTTTCCATTAATCAATGGATTATCAGAAACTTTCCCAAAACCGCTTCCACTTCAGACGAACCTACTGACCCAGGGCCCTGTAGTCCATCCCAGCCTGAGGTCCCTTCACCTCCATACCTGGCTCCTGAGGAGATAGAAGTGAACAGGTTTAACGTTTCACATAGTCTCTGATATTCTATTAGTAGCATGTAAGCCAGCTACTAGGAAAACCTACACAGCTAAGTGGAAGCATTTCTCCATCTGGTGTGCAAAATCCTCCTGGAACCCCTTTTCCTGCCCACCGAACAAAGTCCTTGAGTATCTTCTAGACCTGTCAAACACAGGCCTGCAGTACTCCACCATTAAGGTTCACCTTTGCACAGCCTCAGCGTACCATGATCTCATACTCTCCATGTTTCTGACTCGGCTTCCTGTGGCTAAGAGGTTTCTTAAGGGCATTCTGCATACCAGGCCACCAGTTAGATAACCAGTAGTAGCCTAGGACATTAATCTTGTGCTAGACATGCTCACCAATAGACCTTTCGAGCACCCTAGCTACTTGTGACCTAAAATTTCTGACTTGGAAGGCGGCCTTCCTTGTGGCCATCACTTCTGCCCGTAGAGTGTCGGAAATACATACTTTGGTCACAGACCCTCCGTATACTGTATTTCACAAAGACAAGGTGGTTCTCAGGACTCATCCCAAGTTTCTTCCTAAGGTTGTCTCAGAATTCCTTCTGAATCAGCCCTTGGTCCTTCCTACCTACTTCACGAACTTCCAGAATGAGGGAGAGCCTACCCTACATTACCTGGATGTGAAGAGAGCCTTGCAGTTCTACTTAGACAGGACTAAGGAAATCCGCACTTCTAAACAACTGTTCATCTCCTTTAGCGCAGCGCAACTGGGTCAGCCTGTGGCTATCCGGTTTATTTCAGCATGGATAGTAGCATGCCTCCGTCACTGCTACTCCATGGCATAAGTCAAGTTAGAAGGCATAGTATACGCTCATTCTACCAGAGTAGTCACAGCCTCTCTGGCAGAAATCCGTAATGTCCCCATTGCGGACATTTGCAGGGAAGCCACTTGGAGCTCCATTCACACATTCGTAAATCACTATGCATTGGATGTCCATGCCCGACAGCATCGGTCTTTTGGCAGGACAATCCTTAATGGACTTCTGTCATAAGTGAGCTCCTTGCTTCTCTGACACCCATCTGGGGTGATTATTTAGCTTGGTACTTTCCCATCAGTGTGAATGAGTGGTGGAGACTTTGGTCCAGATATTCAAACTGCACCATTCTGTGGCGCAAGCCCCTGCGCTGCTCAAAAAAGTTGCGCAGGGGTCTGGCCAGGGCGATATTCAACGGAGTTGCGCTATTGAGCAGCAACTTTGAATATCGCCCCCTGGCCATACCCACTGTGCATGGCGCAGTGGAACTGCGCCACCGCAAGTGGTCAGAGTGGAGCATTCAGATGCGGAGGCGCAAGTTCCATTGTGCCATGCGCAGCACCTGTGATATTCAAAAGATGACATGCAAATGGGGCCATAATTTATGCAAGGCCACGGGGGCAATTTGCATCTAATTACAGCCCCATTTGCATGCCATTAGCATCAGGTGCACGATCTGACAACTTGCCTGGCCTGCCAGGCAGCATCCGTTGAGGACCGGCGCCACCTGCAACCCAATCATGAGGCATAACAGTATCCCTCCCGTAGCCCGATGTGGGCAGCACAGTAGTCTCCCCACCCATCAGCCGAATGACGGGCATAATGTTATCCCCATTAGCCTGATCACGGGTATAACCAGCGTCCTCCCGAGTGGCCCGATGCGGGCATGGGTTATTCTTCTCCTCCCGTAGCCGATCGCGGGCATAAGGTTATTCCCCAACAGTAGCCCGATCGCGGGCATTAAGTTTATCCCCCAAGTCCAAGATCCCTGGTGGTCAGTGGACAGCGAGAAGCCAGATGCGGGGCGGCATCCTAACCCCCAGCGTCCACAAGCCCTGGTGATCTGGTGGCTAACGCCCCCCGCTCCCCCATCAGCCGGCGGGCAGCACCCACCCACCTGCCACCCGCTGCCCGCCGACTGACAGCTGGTGGGGCTGCAGCCCGTGGTTCAGAGCATGAGCCAATGGGCATGCAACCCATACCGAAAGCAGTCAGATGTGAATGAATTCATTCACATATCTGGACTGCCTCTATATGTATGAGCTGCATGCCCATTGGCTTATGCTCTGAACCAATGGGCGGCAGCCCTACCTTGCTGTCAGGCGGCGGGGTGGCAGGTGGGTGGAGTGCTGCCACCGCGGCTGACGGGAGTGGGGTGGAGGGCCACTAGATCACCAGGGATTGCGGACGTGGGGTTGAGGATGCCGCCCGCGATCTGACTTTTGCGGTCCACTGAACCACCAGGGATCTTGGACTTTGGGGAGTATAACAATGCCCGTGATCGACTAGGGATAACCTTTGCCCTTGATGTCGGGTTACTGGGAGAATAACTTCATGCCGCGATCGGGCTACTCGGGGTGGGGGTACATTTGGTTATGCCCACGATCGGGCTAATGGGGGATAACGTTATGCCTGCATTCGGGCTGGGGGACATACTTCAGCCCGTGATCGGGCATGGGGGCGCTGCCAGGTGCAGCGGACGGAGGGGCCACCCACAGGTGTTGCGCCTGCAGTGTGGCAGCTCACCTGTGGGTGGCCTCGACTTGATCCTTTTATTTTGGCATAAAGTTGTGCAGGCGCAGGTAGGGGTTGCGGCTGCATAACTCTGTAGGCCCAGCTGAATATCAGGCTTTGCAGTTTATGCATGGGCATGCCCACCACCTGTGCCTGCATACATTACTGATGCGGCGGCGCATCAGGATTTAATTGTGCACTTTCCTTTTAAATATGGCACGGGGTTCATCAGTGGGTTGTGCATGGCGCAACACTGTTGCTTCACACAACCCTTTAAATATCTGGGCCTTTATGTCCAGGAAGATATGAAATTACGTACCTACCGTAATTCTTGATCTTCTTGGATGAAGTCTCCACCACTCATTCACACACCCACCCACCCTCCCTGAGCTCACTTATCTGTTTGTGGTCTTCACTCCCTCGATATCTGGGCTGAGAAGACTCTGTGTTGACCCTTCTTACACGGGTCATTTGGACTATCTTCTGTCCGACATAGGTTAGTTTCACTAGGTTAGTTTACACTGCATCTCCTCGGTAAAAAAGGTACTAAGGCGGTTATTTTATTTATTAGATCATCGGTTTACAGACCTTTGAGTCATAGACTCATTTACAAAGGCACCTTGTCAAGAGAGCAAAACATCACAGCAAACAAAACCGCATACAATGCATAACGCTTAGATTAAAAAGCAACCAGTGTTACAGGCATACACTGGTGGTACACTGCTAATAGGTAGATCACAGTAGTCAAAATATAGGTACACGAGTACCACATCAGGTAGCAACCAGGATATTTTATTACATTAGTCAGGAGAGTGTTGCATGAGACCCCAGGTATATACAGCAAAAGTAGACAGGACAGACCCAGCCTAGGGGTGAAGGTAAGGGGCAGGTGGGGATTATGTGCAGTTGCAGCAGCAGTGCTTGTCAGATGGCTTCTGAGGGAGACCTTGAAAGGACCAAGCTTAGTGGAGTCAGCTATATTGGCTGGGAGGGAATTGAATCGGAGGGGAGCCTGCTAGCAAAAGGATCTCTGGGCCATAGAAGTCCTTACCCTGTGGACAATAAGGAGGTTTGACAGTGCTGCGGGTGGAGACTGAGGGGGAGGCATGCTCCCAGGAGGTGGCGACCCCGGGGAGCCCTAGCAGGGTCTCTTTTACAAGAAGGCAGGTTTGGAAGCAGAGTCTTTCTTCAAGGTTGAGCAAGTTGGTGGTGGAGTACAGCAGGCACGTATGGGTGCACCTGGGGCTCCCAGCATTAGCCTGCAGGCCTTGTTTATAGAGAGCTGGATTCTTGCAAGCGCAGTGTTGTCGGCTGCAGCATAGATAGGCAGTCCATAGTCGATTAGCGACAGGAGAGAAGGAGGTGATTGCCAATCTAAGGGCCTCTTGTGGTAGGCAGTCCCTATGGCGGTATAACAGTCCAGTCCTGATATTGGTGGCAGCAGAAAGGGCATTAATATGGGAATGGAAGGAGAGTGCCGAATCAAAGGTAATGCCCAGATACTTGTAGGAGGAAACCTGCTCAATGAGGTTTAGTGTGCTAGCTAGTATCACGAGAGGGGCACCACTGGCTTTGCTTTGGCGATGATAGAAGAGCATAGCCTTGGTCTTTTTCGGTTCAGGACTAGCCTCGTGATGTGAGACCAATACTCAGCTCTATCAAAAGCTTGTTGGAGGGTGGCCTGGAATGTGTTGGGGTTGGGGTCAGCGGCGAAGAGCACGGCGTCATCCTCGTAGAGGAGGATCTTACTGGCGCAGGCCAAGGGGAGGGAGTTGAGGTAGAGACTGAAGAGGAGAGGGCCTAAAATGGAGCCCTGGGGAACCCCAGAGCAGACAGGTCGTGTGTCAGATAGGGTGCTATTGATTTTTACACACTGAGTTCTGGCAGAGAGGTAACTGGTGAACCATGCAAGGGGGCCAGGGGAGAAACCAAGGCATCTGAGGGAGTCAGGCAGGAGAGGATGGCAAACCGTGTCAAAGGCCTTGGAGAGGTCAATGAACAAGGCACCAGCAGGACTTCCAGCATCAAGAGCAGAGTGCAGGAAGTTGGAGAATTCAACTAGAGCAGTTGTAGTGCTGTGGCCAGCACGGAAGCCATGCTGTTCAGGGCACAGGATATTGTACATGGCCAGGTATTCAGCAAGCTGGTTGGCAACTACTTTTTCAAGGGCCTTAGAGACTGGGGGGGAGGATGGAGATAGGTCAGTAGTTACCCAGGGTCGCTCGATCGACGCTCTTTAGGATAGGAGTGATGATGGCGGTTTTCCACGTGCTGGGTAACTGCCCCAGGTACAGAGTGGTTGAGCAGCTCAGTAAGTGGGACAAGGATAGCATCCAATGTCAGACAAAGTAGCCCAGTGTCCAGTAGGTCCATGCCGGGGTTGTTACTACTAATGGCTTTTTGCAGAAGGAGTCTAGCCTCCAATGGGGAGATGGTACATAGGTAGAAGGGAGGTCTCTGAAGAGTGGGCAGGGGTGCTACTGGGATGGGGTCAAAGAAGTTACTGGGCAGGACTGAACTCGGGTCTGAGAAAGTGTGGTTTAGGCAGTCTACAGTGCCAAGGGGGTCAGTGCAGACAGTTCCATTAAAGGAGAGTTGGGGGCGGGATTTCCCATTCAGCTCCTTTACATTATCCGAGAAAGTTTCTAGCCGACCCCAGGAGGAGACGAAACAGATTGGTAGTACTGGCTTTGGCCTGTCGAATGACCTAAGTAATACTCTTATTGCGCTTTAGCGTTGTAACGCTGCTTATCAGCTGGCTTGCCAGATTCCATGGCAATGTGCCATAGGTTGTCTCTCATTTCAAGTTTGCGAAGGAGGGAGGGGGTAACCCAGGGCGTGCTTTGCTTTTTGGTGCTGTTTCTAGCGAAGGGGCATAGAGGTCACAGGCGGTGTTAAAAGTGTGAGTGAAAAAATCCAATGCCTCATCTATGGACAGTGCAAGCCTGATTGGGGACCAATCCAGTTGTTAGAGGTACAGTTTAAGGCGACGCACGCCGCCTGAGAGTAGGCGACGTCGCTGGGTGGTTTGTGGTGCAGGTTTGCTGTTGGCAGCGGACCAAGAGAATACGACTGGGGAGTGGTCACTAAATGAGTTGGGAAGTACACAGATATCGAGCACCCTCTGGGGGCGGTTGGTAATGGTGATATCCAGGAGGGTGCTGGAGCCAGTAGAGGGGTTGAATCTAGTTGGGGTGGTGACAAGCTGGGACATGTCAAGGGCGGCAAAGATATCTCTGGTTTGGGAGGCCGTGGCAGAGAGCCAGTTGATATTCAGGTCACCAACAAATATCTGGGCCATTTTGGGCGGTAGGCCAGAGAGGTAGTCAGCAAGTGCCTGAATGGCGCGAGGTCCTGCTTTCTGGGAGGGAATATAGGCAACGGTGAGAAAGAGTGGGCCCTTACCAGGGTTGGGGGAGATTTTTAGTGTGAGGGCTTGCGCCCTGTTATCAAGCTTGGGTGGTGGAAGTGCATGTCCAAGGAGGGAGTCACGCATATATACAGCATAACCACCTCCACGCTTACCCACCCTATCTTCCCTGAAAAGGGTGTAACCAGGGAGGGAGGGAGACGAAGGAGTCAGGGATGGATTTGGATAACCAGGTTTCGACGAGTGCGACAATGTCCCGGTTGGTGCTGAGTAACCCAGCATTGGAATGCAGCAGCCTTCTTAAGGAGGCTGCAAATATTCATAGAAACTATGCGGAGTCCCTGAGCCTGGGCAGGCTTGTTCATAAGGTTGGGAACAGGGCCAGGGTTTGTATGACTGTTACCTGATAGAAGCAACAGGAGGGTGATTAGGCGCACCAAAGCGTGGTAGTGATTGTGGCATCTCCCCTTGCGACTGGACACGGGGCCGGGTGCTGGGGTGCAAGGGGTGGGTAGAGTATGAAGGGTGGGAAAGGCATTGAGGAGAAGAGACCAAGGTATGAGTGGGAAGTAAGAGGTAGCAGGGGTGGAAGTGTGTGGGGGTACCCGGAAGGGGAGGTCTGGTAGAGGTGTTGGAAGGTCGATGCCGAGGTAGCCTATACGACGCGAGCCAGGCTCGCGCTAAGCCGCTTCCTCGTGGCCCCTACTTGGCGCCATCTCCTGAAGATGTTTACCCCGCTGGTCCTAGGCGCCTGGGCGAGTCCAGTCAGTGTGAATGAGTGGTGGAGACTTCATCCAAGAAGATAAAGAATTACAGTAAGTATGTAATTTCCATTTTTTGTTGACCGGGAAAGAGGGATTGGAAATCTGGCCCATTTACAGCCTCGTTCCTGGGAAGAGGAATACAAATCCAGAGTGACATTTTGAATTGGGTTAAGCATTTGATGGTGTTTTTAGTGCATGGGGAACTTGGCCAGGATGCCAGGGTAAATTCCCTACTTTTTTCAAGAAGTGCCATGGATTCTTTTGCATCTAAACAATCACCAGAACAGGACCTCGGTTTAATGTAATGGCACCTCAGGATGCAACAAGCCCTACATGCTGCACTACAGTGTAAGTGTTGGGTTCCAAAGTTCCTGGTGTGGAACTAGAACCCACAACCATCCGAGCTTCTGGTCTCAGAGGTTAGTGTGCAACCTGCTGAGCCACTGGCACTGCTGTGGTGACTCACGTAATGGCATGCTCTTCCCTGTGAACTCACTAACTTATTCTGTGCGGCCTGTTTAAAACCTGGCCACACAAAATGCTGATAACTGCACTGGGCACATATGGAAAATGAAAAATGCATTTTAAAAAAATCTTACCAATACCTACATTCCTTATGAATGATATAAAAATTGAATTGATACAAAAGGAGATCACAATCCCCTTTACAGGAGATATACTTGCAGACTTGAAGCTATGAATGCTGCACAGATCAGGGCTTTAGTAGCCAGATCCCCCCGCTATCACAATATGCACCATGGTGTTTATTTACCTTAAGATTCGTAAAAACGGTGTCCAGCTCTCCTCCAGCTGGCATTTTCTATGGTTGTAAGCACTCACCCCGAGATAGCGCTTGCAACCTAGGAGATGCTGACGGTTTTGCCCCTTCTCTGCGCTGCCTTTGTTTGGGTACACATGGCATGGTGGCAATTGCTATGAAAATAAAGCATGGAATGGGAGATTATATTTCCGCGTATAAAGGCAAATAGAAGAAGGGGCAATGCTGTGTCATCTTGGTGGTTTGCAGCGTAATCTCAGGGTGAACAGAGCGATCTTAGAAATTGCCAGCTGGAGGAGAGCTAGACACTGTTTTTACGAGTCTTAAAGGAGAAGTGCACTGAACCTATGTGTCATTTTCACCTATAAAAGCCTATTTTTAAATACTGGTTTAAATTCTGTTACTGTTCCCTTTCTACAGGTTTTTTAGTTAGCCTAGTGGGTATTTCTGATTCACACTGAAGTAGTAAGAACCATTTTAGAACTGCGTGATGTCGTTTATATCCCTTGTTCAGCTCTTCCATTGTTGGCACAATACATCCATGTTCAATTATAGAACTCTACTGCGGAGAGGAACATAATGTACATCATACAGTTCCAAAATGGCACTCAACATCAGAATCTAAGTCAGAAACATCAAATGTGTTTACTAATTGGCCTGCATAGATGGAACAATAACAGAACTAGAACCAGCACTTAAAAAAGCTGCTACTGGAGGAAATGGCTTACCGGTTCAGTGCTGGTTCTCCTTTAAGATAAATAAATACAGTGGTGCATATTGTGATTGTAGGGGGCGATCTGGCTACTGAAGCCCTGATCTTTCAGCGATCGGGGCTTCAAGTCTGCCAGTAGCTCTCCTTTAAGCATGTAATTTAAAATATGGATATTGGTTATCCAAAAAGATCAGACTTAATATACTGACATCAATGACAGATATACTTGGCAAAATGAGATGCTCTGGAATGTTTAGAAACAAGTAATCCTGATTGGCTAAAAATGATGCTATGAATTTTTGAAAAGATGCAACAGTGCATCAGGTGTTTAGCTAAAAACCTCATTTCACAGCTAGCATCCCAAGGGTCGAGCAGTAAAAGATTTTGCTTACATTAATGTTTTGGCTTCATTTCAGGGAAACACTGAGCGAACAGTATGGCAATACCACTTTAAAACCTGGCCTGATCATGGCGTACCAGCAGACCCTGGTGGTGTGTTAGACTTCTTGGAAGAGGTCCATCTTAAGCAAGATAACATCACTGAGTCGGGGCCAATTGTGGTACACTGCAGGTAACACAGCAGGATGAAGTCAGTGCTAGCCTTTCTTCTGAGTAGTGTTCTATTCACAAATTTTTTTTCTGCTCTGAGGCTAAAATAGCCAAATCTTCTCATTTTAGGAATGCAAGTTCTCTGTTTAATAGTTTGTGGTGTACAAGGGATGTTACATTTTAAGACGTGTAGTGAATGGGTAATTGATAGCAGCAGTGCAGTGAAGTCAGGCGAAATAAAGATCCTACTCTTGTGTTGCATTTTTTTGAGTTCACGGTAAATGATTCCATCGTCTACCAGTTTCATCTGCTGTTACAACTTTCCGATTCTACCAGAATGTAAAGGTGAACTGCGTTGAACCTGTATATCATGTTTTCCCTGTAGAATCTGTGTTTTCAATACTGGTTCCAGTTCTGCTTCTGCTTCATATTTACAGTCCTTTTAGGGAATTCAGTGGTTGTTCTGACCTGTACACTAATGGTGAGTACCATTTTAGAGCTTTATGATGTAATTTATGCCCCTTTTAGCCACAGAATTCTTTGGTAGAATACATATTCATTATGACAGCAATGGAGGAGCTTTTCAGGGACATAAATGGCGTCCATAAGTCTTCTAAAATGGGCCTTAACGCTAGCGTAAATTAAAACACTTGTGGAATTTATTGTCAGTCATGACATTGTTCTTCGCCAATTAGGATTGTTCATTTCTGATTATACAGTGGGGTCCCAGAATTCTTAAAGCTGATTGGCTGACTGGCACCTTTCTGCCGTGGTAAATCCTGGCATAACCTATGCAAAGGTGCCAGTCAACCGCATCTACAGTAACCCCTTTTTTAAATCACTCTGACTCTTAATCAGTTGTGAAAACCCACCATATTGACTCACCGCTAAACCAACACTAAAGCCTTCAATAGCTGCTGCAAGTTTCACTGAAAAAATGTAAAGAAAGTTCATTAAAGGGACTCCAAACACACTTTCATAAACTTAGAAACACTTTACTTAATTTCTGAAATGCTTACACCCACCTTGCCTGTCTGAGCATTTTTTTCCCCTACTAGCTCGGCTCCATCCCTGCATTCAGCACAAGATAACCGGCTGACTGTCCCCTCCACAGCATGTGTGCCTTCCTTCACATGCCCCGATGCCCCACACACTTTCCTGTTCACATAAAATAATAATTTAAAATAAAAAAAATAAAAACTTGGCTGAGTCAGAATCTCCTCACCACAAAAGTCAGCCCGGAGGCAGACACTGAGAGACGCAGCCCATTAACAGTCGCAGTACGGTCTGTCACGTATAGGCAGAAATAAACAGCAGTGCACAACTGCACACAGATTGGACTTTTTAAAAATGAAAGCGGAAGAAACATCCAAGCATTTTTATGTCTGTCTTTCTTAACTCAGTGATAGTGCAGTGGCTCACAAGCTGTTTCATACACTCACTTGTTATTCTGCACCCTATCGCTAGAAAAAAAAAACTCACGACATGCAGGCTCTTTGTAAAAAACAAAACAAAAACAAACACATACCAGGATGATATGCATTTTCTCTTTCTTGATATCAGAGAGCCCTTCTTTTACTGTCTGTTAGAAACATGGGCAGGATCCCAGAAATGAGGAACCTAGGAAGGGTCTCCCTAGCAACATTTTTGGTTTTGGCGGAGTTAAAAAAAAAAATCATTAAAATTATTTAAAATACAAATAAGCTCTTTTCTTTTTTATTTTACACTAACAAAAAGGGGACATGGTATAATCGCAATAACCACTCCAGGTATGGGTTATGCTGGATTTACCCACTTCTGGTGCAATTTGGTCACTCGGCCTGCAGCCTCATGACCAAACCACACCAGGCGTAGGTAAATCTCAGCATAACCCACACCCTGTCACGGTTTATTGCGTAAACATTCCAGACACTCTTATAACCATTTTAGATCAAGGGAGCATTCCTGACCAATCGGAGCACTCCTTTCCTCTGCATGAGACACTTATTCTGTGAAGAGTGTCTCATGAGCAGCTGCTTTGGAAATGAACCCGTTTGGATAAGGTTTTTTAAAAAAAGAATACAGTATTGATCGAGCTGGAACCCCATTATTTGTGGTATTTGAAAGATAACATTCTGGTCATGAACAGCCCTGCTAGTCATTATACAACAACAGTCATAGCCAATCAAGTGTTTTAAACTGGTCATCTTGTTGTGGCTTATCGATTCACTCACCACAGCCGTGCAGCAGTTCTATTCTTCCAGTACGTTGCCCCCCCCCCCAAAGATTAGTACATATATGAAATTTGTCTCAACCAGTGTTGCAAAACATTTAGAGAAGAATTTAGATTTATATAGATCTTTCATATGCAGAGTATCTCAAAGCACTTTACGAAGCTGCAAGTCGTATACTTGTAAATTAGTGCTCTCGAGATGTTGAGTACTTGCCTATTTTACTCAGCAATTTATAAGAAATTTTTTTGTTTGTTTGCTGAGTACCAATACTTGTCCAACACTGAGAAATGCTGTAAAAGTACTTAAAAAGCAGTGTTTCTTCCCAGACAGAAGTTATCTACAACACTGCTTGTAGTGCAGTGACTATACAGATTCTAAATGTGGCAACCTTCGTGCACTCAGCAACATCCTGCTTATGGCCGTGGACAATTGAATTGCAATGTGTTTCATTCAGAGGAGGAATATTGCTCAGGACACTCTAATAATTTCCTTCTGTTCTTAAAAAGTACCATCTGTAACCTTCATGTTACCAGCCACTAGAAATGGGGCAAAATAGACCTTGGTTTTTCCAAAGGACAGCACCTCCAACATGGCGGTATTACACTGCCCTAAAATGTCAGCGTTGAATATGAGCCAAGTCCTCAGTGTGGGAAACAACCTTCTTGCCTGGATAAGAAAGTGTTGCCGCAGAGCAGCATTAATGCCGTTTGATAACTGAATACAAAAGAGCTGTGCTGCTGCACTGATGTTCCATCTTAAATGTCGATACATAATTTCCATTTCATGTTTTTTGAAAGGTAACGTTATATAATATTTATTCCAGAGAGCAGTGAGAACTTGGTGTGGAGCTGCACTATGAAATATTCAAAGGGTAACAGTCCACACTGAGACCCACACTGAAGTGTACTGCTGGTACCAACATTCACTTTGTGCAAACACTTTTTTTTTTAACTTGCTGTTTACTGTTGCATAATAGATGTGTATCAGACTGATTCTGTTGACTAACAAGCTGACATTTTCTGTAATTAGAAATCCAGAATCCCTTGCAGCTAACATCAGGGGCGGCTGCAGCAATAGGTAGATTCAGTAGCCTGCAAGTGTATGTTAGAATTTTATTTACTCTGATCTTATGTTTGCTGGTCTTGTTGTCCTCACTGGGCTAAGTAAAGTCCTCTGTCACTGTACTTACCCTGAGGGGACAGCAAGACCAGTAAACAAAAAACAAAATTCATAGCTTATAAAAGTCTTAACATGCACTCCAGGCTGTTGAATCTACAAGTGCTTCAACCCTGCTCTGATGTCAGCTGCAGCGGTTTCTGGGATTTCTAGTTACAGTAAATGTCAGCTGGAAGTCAACAGAATCAGTCTAATACAATCTATTGTACTGCAATAAACAGCAAGAAGGAAATGTTTTTGCACACAGAGTGCAAATTGGAATCAGCTCCACACTTTGGTGTGAGACTCTTAGTGCTGACTGTTTCCCCTTAACAAATAGTGGAGTTGTAACTTTAATAAGGCATATTGTTTCAAGCATTCATGATTTTGTTAAGTTTCTAAGCTTTACTATATGGAAAAAGAAAACTTGGCAATTGAGGTAACTAGGAATTTATGCAAAGCTGAAAACAGTTGTAAAAAAAAATGCTTGGTAAAGGATGTTTTGGATAGTTTTATTAAAAGGGAACTGTAAAATTCTCCCGACAAAAACATGGGACCTATACTGTAGATCCTGATTAGGTAAAACGTACTGGTGTTAGTTTTTTTTAAATAACTTGCTCAGCTTATATTTGTAGTTTTATCTGGTTAATCCTGCACCCTCTGCCTGCCATTACTGTTGGAGTCCCTTGCGGCAAGCCCCGTGATGACAGCTGACAGGCTAAGCCACAGGGGACTACTGTGTGACAGTAAAATCGCCAGAAAATATTAAAAGATACAGTTGCTTGATCAGTACTGAGCTAGAAGCACAAACTTGCTGTATATCTTGTAATATTTTTTGGCAATTGTGCTGTCACATAGTCCTCTGCTGCTTAGCCCATCAGTTGCGTCATCAGAGGGCTTGCCACAGGGGACTCAAACAGTAATAGCAGGTGAAGGGTCGCAGGATCAACAAGATAAACTACAAATATATAAGCTGTGTAAGTTAAAACAAATACCGCAGTGCATTTTATCTCATCGGGACCTAGAAGTCCATGTTTTGCCGAAGAATATTGACAATTCCCTTTAACAGGATATACAGTGGGGGCATCAGTAAGCGTATTAAGTAAATTCCCTTCATGCCTTCCTAAATAAGATCTTAAGACATTCATTTTTCTTTTACTTTAAATGCCTGTTAATAAACTGAGCAAGAGATGCTCAAGAGTTGTAAATTCACTAGTGACACGGATTTCAACATGAATGCTATCCCATGTCTTAGAAATGTGTGGGTATCATTTGGGGGCAGTGTCCAAATCTTCTTTTATTTTTCTCGAACCAGTACTAATAAAACTCTTCTGATTAATTTCATTTCTCAACAGTGCTGGGATTGGACGGACAGGAACTTTTATTGTCATTGATATCCTTATTGATATCATCAGAGAAAAGGGTAAGATTTCTGTGAGAAATTAATAGTGGTGTGCATCAGTTTTACTGAGGAGCATTCAAATTTCAGAATGGGGTGAGTCCCATAAATCCTGCATATTATAAGGGTAAAATCAAAACAAGTGCTTAGTTGCTGGGCTAAATCAGTCTCCCCCCGCAGAGCTTTTTCTCCCTCAGGTGAGCAGGCGACAGTCAGCAGTCAGCCCTGCCCCGCATTCCCCAAGTAGCCACCACCTCTCCATGAGTACCTGACCCGCAATGTTCCCTCATGGATTCCTCCACCCGTGGAGGGCCTGGAAGGGAAGGTGCCTTCCCGAGCACATATCCAGAATTTGGGACCAGGGTGGTGGCGCAGGCCAGGATGGGCAAGCAGGGCACCATCGAACCCACTGACCCATTTTTTGTTTTCTTCTGTGTCGCTGCAGCCATGTGTATGTCGGCATATGTTTTGTGGAGACAGGCTCAAGCAGCCCCCTGTCACTATGTATCGCTCTGACTTGCACTGCAAACAGGCCTCCACCTGGTGGCAGTCGTTAAATGGAGCAACAAGCCTTCTCTTCCCGGGAGAGGAGAGCAGTTTCTGGGACACTTGATCCTGTTCCTCCTCGGCTGACCCCCAGTAACCTGAGTTCACTCCCAAACTTGGGTTGCCTGCGTGGCGAGTGGTAGCACTACCATCAAGCCACTGGGCTGGCTTAGGTCATTTTTTTGTGATCCATCACCTCTGGGAGGGACAGCAGTACTGGAAGAGATTTTCAGTGATCTAAACACTGTTGAGCCAGAACCAGCAATACTGGATCTTGATGTGCATTGACTGGTCATCTCAGCGAGGAGGCTCGCAAGCAGCATTTCATGCCTCCCTGCACCATTGGTTGGCACTGTATACTGGTCACAGAAAGACTCAGAGAGAGAAGGAGGCATGACGATTGAAGAGTAAATGAAAACTCTGCGTACAGTAATGTAATCAGAATATTTAGGTCGGTCTTCTAGGATTGCATCAGTTTTAAAGTTACACAAAGATTTTCTTTTTGAAACCATGATATCTTTGTAGCTTAAAGAGTTTGTTTATTTCGAAGCTAATGAAGCAGGCCAGTAAGGAAAAATGGAAAAAAAACATATTTGTTTCAGTAGAATCCCAGTTCATCCTTATTCTTTTTGTTTACATGGAGCTTTTTGCAACCTTTTGTGGTATCAGACATGGACTGTGGCATGACTGTGTGTTTCCTTTGGGGACATGCTCTAATGGATCATTAAGGGTTCCACGTCCGGTGCCAACCTTTTTGTTGCTGCTGGCTCCTCCAGCAGATCAATTCTTTTTAATCTTTGGGACAGTTGTATCCAGTTAGACTTTCTAGGTGTAACCACTACCTGTAGGGAACAGTGTATTGGATACAGCATCATCTCTATCCTACCCTGTATATTCACCTGGTTCTTAAAGGTTCCACATAGTTGTTGACTGTTCTACCCTAGAATAGTGGAATAGATTTCATTTAAATTGTACTGTACAACTAATCCCTATGGAATGGTACAGTGGTGCGCTTTAGTTTAGGTATACCAACTGCAGGAACCTTTCCCACAGGAGGATTTCTTTCACTGTAGAATGGAGTATGGGCCTATTGTAATATCACGGAAAAGTGCTGCTAGTATCTCCTGCAGTCCTGCACTGAGAGAATAAGGAAATAATTGAGCACCTCAGTAGACTGATAGGATTTTGGTGCAAACTGGGTCAAAAATGGGTAACTACTGGCTGTCTTTGACAAATTTTAATTACTGCATTTCTTTCAGAACAGCCGAATGGATTATCCATGTTTTAAGGAATCGGTGCCTTTTTACATAAATGGATGCTGATAACATTTCAGGAGAATCCAGTCTAACATTGCTGGTTGGCAGCCATCTTTGTTGTTAGATGAAACATACTGATTACCACAATATCCCCTAATTAACCCTTATTAATTTCAAAGTAATTACACTTTTTATTATTTAATTCTGTGATAAGTGGGTAACTTTAAATGGGCATGCTTCATTGAATTTTGGTATGCGGCAGATGAAGACTGCTTGCTTGAGAGAACCATCATTGTTAACATAGTAGGAATAGGAGATGGAAGAGGTCATAGGTCATCAGGTCCATCTCTCCCTCCTGTTATACTGGGCATGTAATGAAACGGCATGTGTGGTTATGGTATGTCTGGTGGTCCATACTGACTTACAGGGCAGTTTTGGTATTCTGATTCTCTCTTCGCTTGCCACCACCTGGTTGTATCAAGAAAATACCTCCATCCTGCCCAGGGTCTTGTGAGGTGAAACACAATAATACTTGGTGGTGTGCACTTTTGTTTGCTAGCAAAAATATTAAAATTACCTTTTCATTAATGAGGAACAGTCACTGTTCTATAAAAAATAGATTCTTTACTAATAGATACTCAGGTGTTAAATAAACAGGATATGTACAGCAAGACAAAAAGATTTACATGTTTACTGGAAAGGAAAATAAAAATAGTTAACAGACAGATGACTGTTAGAAGAATCTCAAGAATCTAGTCTCTCCTAGAGTCTGTATTTGCCTGCCAGGTAATTTGAAGGAACACTCGCCTAGAACTGTCCTTCCCTCTCACAGATAAGCTAGCTTTTGGCAACGCCTTCCCTTCTTCACCAGATGTAGAAAGTCAGCGAGAGAGATGGGTGCCCAGCTCCCCAGTTTATATGCTCAGGGCTGTGAGGGTGTGACCGTTCCCAACCCATGTGACTGAGAGAGAGAGAGAGAGAGAGAGAGAGTGTGTGTGTGTGTGTGTGTGAGATCACCAGGCCAGATGGCATTATTCTCATCTAGTGATACCCTTACTTACAGCTTTATGACCCTGTTTTCATCCTTCTTGCAGGATATCTCTGCCAGAAATAGAACCCTCACATCTGCCAGGGTCTGCTGCTGGATGATCTCATGGGAAACCTTGCACTCTCCCAGTTGGCAAGTGTTTCTCCTGAGATCTGCCTGTACATGTGACCTGGAATCCATTTTGTATCCATTTCAGACAGCAGGAACTTGCATGAAAATATATATAAAGAAAAAAAAAAGCATAAATACAGTAACAACAAAAAAATGACTTAACCTCGTCACATGCCCATCATATCACCCCCCTCCCACAACAGAAGATGAAGGCACGTCTATTTTGGGCAACCCCCAAGAGAGACTGCCATTCGTGTAGGGACTGGGAAGTGCCTGAAGTATCCTGCCATGCCCTTAGCTCTGCCTAGACAACCCATCTGCACTGGCATTTTGTGAACCACTGTGGTGCTGGATGGTCATGTTTTGGTACTGCAGTATCAAACTCTTGCCCACTAGTCCTGTGGAGCCATGTCAGGGGATTATGATCTATGACCACAGTGAACTCCCACCTATACTAATATGGCTGCAGCTTCTGAAGGGCACACACTATCCCAAGACACTCCCTCTCAGTTGTGACACATGCCTTCTCCTTGGGCAGAGGCTTTGGGCTTAGATACACTGAGGTACTCTTCCCCTGCGAAGTAACCTGGCTCAGGACAGCACTCAGGCCATGGTTTCAGGTGTCCATGTGCACGATGAATTTGAGATCATAATTGGGGCCAGTGAGCATGGGCAACCCATGTAATGCCTCCTTCAGCTGCCGGACAGCAGATTCCCAGACCTCCATCTAGAGAACATTCTCTGGCAGTTTCTTTTTTGTCAGGTCACTTAGGGGCGTGGCCACATCACTATAGTGAGGAACAGTATCTGGCTGTCCAGGGGAGAACCAAGCCTGGATAGCGTCAGCCTTCGCAGGCTGTGGACAGATGCATCCACTGCTCACTCGGTGCCCAAGGTAGGAAACTTCTGCCATGCCTATCTGGCAATTTTCTGTCTTAAGTTTCAGCCCTGCAGCTTTCAGTTGGTGGAACACCTCTCTTACATGCACAACATACTCCTCCTATGTCTGGCTGTAAATGGCTATATCATCCATGTATGCCAGTGCTTTTCACCTTCCCCAGACAGAATGAGATCCAGAAGCCACTGGAAGGTTGCGGGAGTAATTTTTTATCCCAAATGGCACTACTCAGAATTCGAATAAGCCAGATGGGATGATGAAGGCTGACCTGTCCCTGGCTGCAGGGGTTAGGGATACCTGCCAGTAGCCCTTTGTCAGGTCTGTTGTGGTCAGGAACCAGGCTTCCCCTAGCCGCTGTAAGGTCTCATCTGTTCTGGGCATATGGGGTAGGTGTCTCACTCTTTGCAACTATTGAGCCTCTAATTGTCAACACTGAACCGTGTGGTACCATCCTTCTTGGGAATCAGGACCACAAGTGAGGTACAGGGGCCACTGGACTCTTGGATTACCCTGAGAGCCAGCATCTCTCTGAGCTCCTCTTGCATGGTCTGTTTAAACTCCCTCTGGTACCCTGTAAGGGACGGTCTCAGTGGCACTTGTGTCCCAGTGTTCAGCCATTGTGGTATACCCCAGTATCCCCGTGATAATTTCCTCAAATGCTCGCAACACTCCCTTAATCTCCTCTGCTTGGTCTAGCATCAGCTGTTCTGAGTGGGTGAGGATATCCACTGAAGATCCCTCCTGCATCTCCTTGAGGGAGGTCCACCAGTGGATCAGCCTTATTTTCCTCTTCCGTGCTGCACTACTGAGGACCATTTCCTCCTTATCATAATAGGGTTTCATCATCTGAACATGGTATACCCTCTTCTGCACCTCGTATCAGGTAGTCCCACTGCATATAGCCTTCTCACCTTCTAACTATGGAGGATGGCCATCCCATGCTGCCTGCAGTTTATTTTATTGGACTGGGGCCAGTACCATCACTTGCTGTCCGACTTCATACTCTTGGGCTGTGGCCCCACAGTTATACCAGGCTTTTTGCGCTGTTGTGCATTGTGCAGTGACTAAGGGCTCTTGGCAAGCCCATGAGCTCCTTAAGCTAGGTCCTGAAATTCAGGACTTGCTCCACAGCAGATTCCCCTTGGGAGGCAAGGTCCCCTTCCCATTCACCCCTAACTAGATCTAGGGGCCCACTCATCCTGTGACCAATCAGGAGCTTGAAGGGTGAGAACCCTGTGGACTCAAACAGGAGGTGGGGCAAATATTTGCCCCACTCCCTCTTATGATGGTCAACAAATGTCCTGAGCATAGTTTTGAGGGTACTGTTGAATCGCTTGACCAGGCCATTTGTCTCGGGGTGATAGGGTGAGGCACGGTGCCATTTCACCCCGCACTTCTCCCACAGACTAGTCATTAGTGATGACATGAAATTCGTCCCCTGGTCTGACAAAATCTCCTGGAAATCCACTCTGCTGAAGATTCCCAGGAGTTAATCAGTCACTTTCTCCTCAGTGAAGGATGTGGCCACTGTCACAAACCCACTCAGCAGGTCAGGCCCTCTACTCCCAAAGTGCCAACCTCTGAGCACAGTCTTGTGAACAGTGTAAGAGACTAGGTAATCCTCTTGTCTGTTTTGTAAGTTTGGATCAACCTTTGGTCTCGGGTTCCTGGAGGATTCCAACTGTTAACCTCTTGCTAGCATACCCAACGCACAGGCTCAAAAGAAACAAGGTTTAAAAAGTGCAAATTCCTACTACAGTACTTAGTCTCTAAATACTTGCCTAAGTGCTCACCGATCTTGCTTGGTCAGAGTCTAGGCAAAAGTGTGTCTCTGTAAAACAGAATTATTCCTTAAACAACTGTATTGGCCAACCCCTTTTGTGTGAGGTCAGCTAGCTCCTCCTCTGTCAGATTATATTTAAAAATATAACTAAAAAAAAAGTGTAATCTTTTCAAAGTATCAATTTTGCAATCCTTCAGCATGACTTATGTTTCAAATGACATCTCTTTTGATCCATGCTGCATCCTCCTCACACAGGCTTCATATGAGCATTTACAACCTCGCACCCCTGTGTAATAACCTGGGTTTTCTCTTCAATGTCATAAATCTTTTTTTTATGATTTCCCTCTTAACAAAATTAACTTAAACGAGTCTGTAATTAACTCAGAGAAACAGTATCCTTGATTAAAGTTTTCCATGTAACACATCTCTAAAACTGAGTGTGTGAACTCACAGGCTGTCAGCATTTCTCTTAGCTTGCATCTGTCAGCTGAAATCTGGGGGTGGGGTTGAGGTCACTACTAGAGCATTACATTTTCAGCAGAGGTAGTCATTAATACATTTTATATTAAAAAAAATATATATATATATATACAGCACTCAGAACTGGTTGTCTACGTCACAGCCACCGCCTCTGGGTACCTGGTTGTGTAGTCCACGACAGCCAGTGTAGGTACCTTTTGCCCATGCGACATGGGGTGCTCGGGGGTCCCACTATGTCCATGGCAACTTTCTTAAAGGGTTCATCAATAATAGGCAAGGGTACCAAAGCTACCTTAGCCTTGTCATGTACCTTTTCCACCCTTTGGCACTATGGACAACAAGCCCAACAGGAATTTGCCACATCTGTGAACATACTAGGCCAAAAGAAATTGTTGGTGAGGCACCTTTTTGTGCAGCTAATACCTAGGTGGCCTGAAAGAGATTTCATGGGTCAGGGTCAAAAGCTGCTGCAGTAAGCCAGAGGAATTACTAGCTGCCAGAGTACCTCTCCCTCTACCCCTCTCTGTGGTGTATACTACCTGTACAAAAACCCTCCCCAACTCTCCTTTAGAAGGAAATCCACCCATGGCTGAGATCTCCTCTGTTTACAGCTGGGGCTCAGGGCTGCTATTCCTAGCTAGCTCTCATCCACACTAGCCGCTACGTCAGCTGCTGAGGGGTTAGCACAGGCTGTGTCACCTCCTCCTCCTCCTCACCCTCAGAAGCGTGCCCTTTTGCCTGACTGCGGGTAGTAACACACATTAGAGCTTCCCAGTAGTCAGAATCATTCTCCATGATCACGTCCACAGGGAGGAGATTGGGTGTGACTCCCACCTCCTTTAGCTCATGGCTACTTTCCCAGCTCAGGAAGGCCCACGCCATTGGTACCTGGACCACTGAACCTGTGACTCCCTAAACCTTGGAAAACTTCCCCAGCAGAATCTGCTTTGCCTAGATCAGATCCTGCCTCACCGTGGAGATGGAGGCGCCAGTGTCCCTTAATCCCTGTGTTACTGTCCTATTAACTAGGCTAGGGTGCATATGCATGGAGGAGTTATGTGGCACTACAGTCTATCCATAGGCTGCTGTCTGCTGGGTACTGTCTTGATCACCCCCTCACCCAGGCTTTTGCCTGTTGTTCATATTTTTAGGGCAGTCATAGGATGTGCCACACTTTCTGGCAAATAAAGCACTTCTTTGCCCCTGGCTCCTTGGTTCCCTTTGATCAGTGGGTTGTGTTTTGGGCTTGGGTGCAGGCTGGTTTATTTTAGGCTGCCCTCCGGGGAGTGCCCTTGAAACCTTGGCCACCACCCACCCCCATTCCTGCGCCATGTATGGTCTGCTGGGTACATACAGATCAGCAGTTTGTGTTGCCTACTTTCTGGAGCTGCATGCCTGGTCCAGTAGCCATACACGTAGGTCCTCCGGTACAATTTTAAGAAATTATTCCCTTACAAAAAATATCTTATTTGCTCTACAAATTTAGCCTTAGCCCCATCCACACAGCAATCTAGATAGGTACACTACGTAGCTGTCTTCTGGGCCCTTTCTTAACTCCCTGAATTTTCTGCTGTGAACCTCAGGAGTTAGTTCAAAACATTTCAGTAACACCCTTTTAACTGTATCATAGTCCATATAGTTCTGATCATCCATTCTAGCAAATCGGTGTAAAGCATGACCAGTAAGCAGCGGTGTGAGGTGCGTCATCCATGAAGCGCTGTCCAGTTTAAACTGCACACATACCTTCTCAAATCATTTAAAAACAAATCAAGATCATCCCCTCCTGGTATTGAGGAAACATTTTTTTGTACTTTATGTTTATTAGGTTACCATCAATAAACATTTGACAAATGTATTCCTCATACAAGGTAGTACATAAAAAATCAGTGGTATAGTTTATAAACAATATTTTGTTATCCTTGTATTCTTGTACAGTAGAAGCTGGGGGTTCCCTAATAGAGCTGTGAAGAAACAGAGCTATAATCCAACAGAATTCCCAATACATAGCCAGCCTCTTCGAAGGGAAAAGGTATTTTCTATAGATAGTATTATTAGGTAGTGTTACACAATCCAACAATTGCTATTTAAACCTGGTATACTGAAAATAAACCCAACAAGTAGACCCTTAGGTAGCATCCCTTCATTAAGTAGAAGGGCAAAAAAAAAAAACTTGGTAAATTAGCCATCAACAGAAGAATTCAAAACTTTGTATCTTAGTTCTTTGACACTGATTACACAATCTTTTAGCATTAGTAAGGCTGTGCAGTAATACAGGTTTGAGCCTCAAATCCTATTCTCTCCCCGCTCTCCAGTAGAGCTCCAAATATATAAAACATTATTTTAACCTTCCTCATAAATGGAGGACTTAAAAACGAGAGCAGATTCTGTCAGGCTCTTAACTACCTCCATTATAACTTCTGACCCCCTCCAACTTTAGAGTCCGACATACTAAATTATATTTTATATATTGTCCCTGGGAGTCGCTGCACACAGTTCTTACTGGTCTGAGTCAATCAAATCCTGTTTCAGTCTTCTGCATCCGATTCATCAAGCTGCAAGTTCAGAGCATTCTTGCAGCCTACAAACTCCGATTCCACCTGTTCAACCCAACGCCCCGCATCTTGTGGGTTACGGAAACTCCACATCTTTCCCCCATATCGATCCTCAGGTGGGTGGGGTAGGCAGATGAATAATCCCAGGCCCTCAGTCCATGACGCACTACATCGAAGATTTTATGCCTGGCCCTCGTCTGGTATGAAATATCAGGGTACAGTTTAATGTCCGAGGAGTTTATTGCCAAAGGGTAGTTGGCTCTTGCAGCTGCAATCAAGACTTCTCTAACCTCTGAACCCGCAATGCGTAGAGAACAGAACGAGCTTGCTGTGATCCAGTTGGCCTTACTCTAGGACTGAACCGGTAAGCTTTTTTCAAGGAGTGCCATTCAAAATCAGTAGGGACACTTAAATGCTCTGTTAACTAGATCTTTAGGAACTGCAGGAGATTTGTTCCCTCAACTCCTTCGGGGACTCCGACAATGCGGACATTCCCCAAACGGACTCGTTTTCGAGTGCTTCCATGTGGCTTCTCAGTTGAGAATTCTTCTGGTTTAGCATAGTGACTGTAGCCATCATGGTTATGGATCACTTCTCTGAGTCTGAGACTGTCCCCGTAAGTGTTTTTATTGCCACGTCGTGAGATTCAAGTTTGCTCAGAGTCTTTTTGATCTTGGAATCCATCACTTTCATGGATTCCAACAAGGCTTTCCATGGAGGCTCCGAAGTAGTTGTAGCACTCGCCTCTCCATCACATGCTATGCTGATGCTGCGGCTTTGCTGATGAGGTTCTTTCAGTGGCCCCTGATGCTGTACCTTTTGACAAACCATCCTGAGTTGGGTATCGTTGGACTCACAGTAGTGTCAGGAATCAAGATCTTATGTTAGTTTGGTATTTAGATAGATTTCTACTGTTGTTTTTCAGCTTAATCTGCTTCTACTCGGAGGAGCTCTGTAAGGGTGCTTCCTTCCTTCCTAGAAGATGGCTCTCTGGCGCTGAGGAAACATTTTAGAATTAATTTTGGCTTTGTGTGTTTGATCCCCTACACCATACGGTTTGCTGAAGTGCCTTCTGGCGCAGTTTCACCATTTCTTTCTCATCATGCCATTCCTTCTCTCTTTCTGCTCATTCTTTTCCCCTTTCCTGCTGCATCAAAATTTCATGCTGGGATGCCTTTCTTTCCTCTCATTCCTTCACTCTTTCATCAGCCTCCAGCTTTCTTCTCTTCTCTTCCTCTCGACCTCAGAGCCTTGCCTACCGTAGTTGCATCTCTTTCTGAGCAAGCTCCATTTTCATGCGCTCAAGCTGATTTTGAGACTCTGCTGTCCCTATTCTCCGCTCAGGCTGGACTGCGCTGCTTCACAAGCTCATGGCACGAGGTCCCCCCTCTGGCTCATCCTCTGTGACCTCAACCTCGCTACTTTGGTCACTTTACTCTGCAACCACCTGCTCCACAGACATCTTGTCATATGCTCCAGGGACTGGGTTCCTCCCCTGCACTCTGTATTGCTCACCCAGGGTGTCTTTGAGTCCATTTTCTTTTTTGGTCAGGCCCTCCTAGACAATCCCCTGTCTTTGCACAGCTCATGGAGCTGGGGCGCATTAAATCTGCCATATGTTGAAGAGCTCATCGTTGCTAACTGCACTGCATTAAGTTGTGTTTCTAGAAATAAAGTATTAAATGATGTAGTCTTTTGCATATCCTGTTTTGTGATTGTTAAGGTAACTTTTCTACTGGCACTGTTTCCTGAGTGCTAGGTAGGTCTTTTACCTGTCTGCTGGAGCTCTTTTTCCCATGAGGAAAGCACACTGCACACAAATTCTGGCTTTAAATTTGTGCACTGATCAGCACCACTCTGCCACCAGTTTGTGACAAACTGCCCCTTGGGCTGTACCAGCTCATAGGGCAGTTTTGGTATTCTGATTCTCTCTGCTTGGTACCACCTGATTATATTAGGAAAATACCTCAGTCCTGCCCAGGGTCTAATGAGGTCAAACACAACAGTACTTGGTAGAATGCACTTCGGATGGCAGACTGTAAACAGAGAATTCTTTGTTTGCCAGTAGAAATAATAAAATTACCTTTTCATTAATGAGGCACAGTCACTGGTTCTATAAAAAATAGATTCTTTACTACTAGAAACTGCAGGTGTTAAAGAGTATATGTACAGCAAGACAAAAAGATTTACACATTTACTGGAAAGGAAAATAGCAGTAGTTAACAGACAGGTGATTGTTAGAAGATTCTCAAAAATCTAGTCTCACCTAGAGTATATTTACCTGCCAGGTAACTAGAAAGAACACTCAACCAGAACTGTCCTTCCCTCACACACATAAGCTAGCTGTTGGCAAGGCCCTCCCCTTTTCACCAGATGTAGAAAGTCAGAGAGAGAGAGACAGGGAGTTAGGTGTCTAGCTCCCCAATTTATGTGCTTAGGGCTGCGGGGATGTGACGTCCCCCCTTGACTGGCAGTTCCCCCCCAGTGTTCTCTGCCCACTTGGGTGAGTGTGTGTGTGTGTGTGTCTGAGATTACCAGGCCAACTGACTTTATTTTCTCCTAGCAACACTGTTACTCACAGCTTTATGACCCTGTTTGCATCCTTCTTGCAGGATATCTTGCAGAATGTCTCTGTGCCAAAAATAGCACCCTCACATCTGCCAGGGTCTGCTGCTGGACGATCTCATGGGAAACCTTGCACTCTCCTGGTTGGCAAATGTTTCTCCTGAGAGCTGCCTGGACATGTGACCTGGAAGCCATTTTGTATCCATTCTAAACAGCAAGAATTTATATGAAAATATGTATAAATAAACAAAAAATTAAACTAACAAAAAAAAAGGATAACTTAACCTGGTCACGTTCCCATCACACATCCCAACGTATCCCCTGGCAATTCGTTCCACAATCCAATTCTATGTAATGTAATGTTTCCTTGCAGCTTTTTTGAAGGTTCCCTTCATCAGCATCCATTTTTAACCTCACTTTATTCTGCCTTTCATTACCTTTCTAATAGGTCCGTCCCCATTTATGTCACTGATCAAAATCTTACATGCTAATGTCATGTCTGCTTACTTGTCTTCTATCCAGAATGAACAATCCTAAAGAGATGGCCATTCTTCATGTATTTTCCATTCTTTTCCTGCTATTAGTCTTGTTTGCCTCTGATCTTTCTGCAGTTCCTCCATGTCCTTCCTCAAGTGAGGTTCCTAGAACTGGATGCAGTAGTCTGAGGCCTGACCCTTTGTTTACATTGTGGCAAGTGTTACTACATCTATTAATGAAATTGCTTGATATCCTTTTAGCGGTCTTTATTGCAGCTGAAACTGTGACATATTTATCAAATTGATTATTCCTTCTAGTGCACTCTTCTGCATAACCTTCTTTTGAGTTCTACGTAGCTGGGTGTAGTTTTTCTCATATTGCTAGTCCTGAGAGTCATCTGCTTCCCCAGAGGATACCTTGAGTCCAGAATGGAGGAGTTGGGGGAGGTATAGAGGATGATGACCTCCTCAGAGTTATTACCAGGAAACGGTTTGAGATACTAGCTGAAAGGCTGAATCTGAACCCTCTAGTGAGGAGACGGAAGGGGGTACCTCTTATGCGCAGGCTGCTCCTGGAGAAGATGAGCCTAGTGGGAAGGGGGCTGGTAGTAACGGGTAAATGGAGGAGAGTAATAGTACTGGGAAGTTTATAGTCAGAAGGCTTGAACGGTAAGTGTGTGCTGCAGATCCTGGGGAAAGATCAGTGCATGGTCTCCAAGGAGCAACAGTGCACAGAATCGTTTCTGTGGTGCAGAAACTCACCACTTTGGACAGGAAAGCCAGATGTGATCATTCACTTAGAGATCAGTGATCTGGATGGGTGGAGGATAAAGAGATTAAGTATAGTTTTCATGTGGTAGGCATGAAACTGAAGGCGATACAGATCAGTTGCCTTTTCTGAAATGCTACCAAATGAGGAAGAGAAAGACTATTTAAAATCTCTGAGTTTAATCACGTGGCTAAAGGATATGGTGCAGGGAGAAGAGTTTCACTTCCCAGGGACTAGAGATCTTTTCTGGGAGGATAGCAGACTATTCAAGAGGCATGATCTGTATGCAGATAAAGAGGAGTTCATGCATTAGGTTAGAAGTTAGATGTGGCTATAGATGGGTATTAAAACTAGGAGGGCAGTGCTAGTAATACCATTACATTTACACACACGGTGAAGCCAAACTGGGTCTCCAACAACACGTGACTTATTAAAAAGAAAATCAGGATGAAATAGGAGGACTTGGGGTGGGAGGATTGGGGGGACAAAAAGATCCAGGAGGTGGTGGGGGGAGGGGGGGCAGTACCAGAAGGGTAAGGGGAGAAAGGAGGGGGAATGAAAGGTTCTCTGTACAAATCCCAGAAGCTTATGGAATAACATGGAGTATTTACTGGCAAAACTAGTTGCAGCTGAGCTAGATATTATAGCTCTCACAGAGACATGAGCAACCCAGAATAATAGCTGAGACCTTACAGTTCCTGGCTGTACCCTGTTCAGTAGGGATAGAAAGAATGAAAGGGAGGGGGCAGAAGTGTATGTCAGACATTCTGTCGGAGTCATGGAGGACAGTACCATAAAGGTCAAGGGGTGAGGCAGAGTCCTTATGTCTGCAGGTGTCAGAGGGAATGGGTTGGGAGCCTGAGGATTGGTGTTGTCTACAGACTCCCAAACCAATCCATGAAGATAGATAAAAAGCTGGAGAGAGAAATCAAGAAGATGGCTGGAATGGGCAAAAAAGATCCCGTGGGTGATTTTAACCTTCTGAATATTGATCTGTATATTAAGGAAAGTATCAAGGTGACAGAAATGGGGGTGGTGGTGGAATCTGTCAGGGTGCAGCTGACAACTGCTGATAAGAAGATTAGGTTAAGGGTGGTCTACAGACCACTGGGGTTAAAAGAAGAAGGGGACAGGGATTTGGGAGGAAATCAGGAGGGGAGATACCAAAAGGGGATCTAGTGTTTGTTGGGGACCTGAAACTGCTAGATATAGTGTTTTTTTTTTTTTTTGTTTTGTTTTGTTTCACCAGGAGTAGCACACTAAGCTGAAAGCTTTTTTACAGGTGCGACCTGGGGGCACAGGGAAGTTGAGTGACTTGTTCAGGGTCACACAGTATGTAAGTGGAAGCTGTGGGATTCAAACCCAGGTCTGATCTGCTGGATGTCACAAGATTTGCAGCTCAGAGCCTTAAACCACTGCACTATACTGCCTCCCAAGTCTATAGTCTGGGATATCCTGGCAGCAAAGGGCACCAGGAGTCACTTACTGCTAGAATAGTTGAAGGACTGCTTACTGGTGCAGCTGGTCAGGAATCCCACATGGGACTTTTTTTTTTTTTTTTTCTGTCAAGTCTTTGGTAACTGAGTAAGGCCCACTAGGCACAAGTGCCTGTTTTCAGGGGCGACCTGGGAACACTGGGCAGTTAAGTGACTTGCTCAGAGTTGCACAGTATGCAAGTGGAGGTTGTGAGAATCAAACCTAGATCTGTTCTGCTTTATGTACCAAGCTCATTCACAGCTTGTTACTCTAACCCGCTAAACTATACTGCCAGACGTAGTACTAACCAGTTCGAAATTTTTCTTTTTTGGGGGCGCAGTCAGGGAACCTTTAGGGTCCAGTGACCACAACAGTGTTTGCCTTGAACTGGCAGTGGAGAGCACCGGCCCCCAGAGGACAGTGGTTCGGACTTCAAACAAGTTGTTACTGCTCTGATGCAGGAACTAGTCAGACAGAGATTGGCAGGTGTACACCAGTTTAATGGGGTAGAAGAGTAGTGGGATAGGATTTTGGGGTACTGGAGGTGACTAAATCTTGTGCTAGGAAGGTCATCAAAGCAGCAAGCATAAAAAGGCCAGTCTGGTTTTTAGAGGGGCTGTGATGGCGAAAGAAAGGGCCTTTACTAGGTAAAAGAGGAACAAGAATGGGAAGAATGCTGGCCAATGGAGAGACAAGGGTGACTGTCTAGGACAAAGGCAGACATGGAGCTGCAGATTATGTAGGTATAAATGGTGGGGGAAAAAGAGTATTCGATCTATTCAGAGATAAAAGAAAACAAAGGGGGAATAGTGTAGTTGAAGGCATTCAGTAGAAGGCAGATGTACTGTGCAATTACCTGTGCTCGACATTCACGGTAGTTGATGGCAGATCTCTACTGGAGTGTAGTATCAAGATCACCACATGGGGAAGGGCATCTGAAAATGGGTAGGGTAGAGATATTGGTAGACTGGGCGAGGAAGGGTCTAAAGCCCTCCTGGTAGATGAGGCAGCAGGCGAGATAACCTGTTCCCACGGGTACTTAGGGTCCATGGAATTGGCCGCAGAATTTGCTGTACCCTTAATACGACTATTTAATGACTCACTGAAATCTGGAGTGGTGCCAGCAGATTGGAGGCCCACTGACGTAGTAGCACTCCACAGGGGGTGGGGGACAGGGAGAATCTAGGTAACTACAGGCCTGTAAGCCTTACGTCCATTGTAGATAAGCTGTTGGAAACCATAGTCAAAGAAAGTTTGGTGACCCTCCTACTTAGAGTACAACAAATAGCAGGAAAATAGAAGCATGTGTCTCTGTCAGTGAGGTCGTAGCAGGCCAGCCTGGTATTGTTTTTTGACTGGGTCACTAAGGCGACAGAGGACAGACAGTAGATTTGCTCTGCTTTGGCTTCAGCGAGGCCTTCGATTAGGTATCACATAGGAGGCTGCTAAAAATTAGATGATTTGGGAATGGAGCAATGTGTAGTTAGGTGGATAGTAAAATTGGATTGGAGGGAAGCATCAGAGGGTAGTAGCGAATGGAGCCAAGTCAGGGGAGAGGGAGGTCACAAGCATGGTGCTGCAGGGATCTGATCTAGGACTTGTCCTATTTAATATGTTCATCAGTGACAAAGGGGAATGTATCCAGGGCAAGTTGTGTCTCTTTGCTGTCAAAGTAAAGCTGTGCGGCAGGGTAGATCTGAGGAAGGTGTGGGAGGCTACAGATGGACTTGGAGAAACTAGAGAGGATTATGATCTGGCAATTGAGATTCAGCCAAAAAGTGCAACATAATGCACTTGGGGAGTCTGAACCCCCACGCATGGAATAGTTGATGTGAGGGGCTAGGCTGGACATTGCAACACAGAAGAATCTGGGGTCATAATCAGTGACTCCTTCAAGCAAATGAGTCTGTAACAAAATATATAGTAAATTATTGAGAATTCTGGGGTGTGTAGGTAGGCACTGTGATAAAGATTCCGGGTGAGTCCTAATCTGGAGTACTGTACTCAGTTGTGGAGTCCTCACCTGAGCAAGAACATAGTCTGCCTGGAGTCTGTCCTGAGAATACTCACCAAGATGAGCCTGGGCCAGCAAGGCAGATCCTACGGGGATCGTCTGGCAACCCTAAATATGTATTCATTAAGGCCTGGTGCGAGGGGGGACGTGAAAGAAATGTATATGTTTCTTAGGGTATAAACAGGTTGAATAGCAGGAACCTGTTTGTAAACAACAGAGACACAGTTACTAGGTGGCTTGACTAGAGGTTGGCGGAGACGAGTTTAAGATGTAAGGAAGTTTTACGTCACCGGAAGGCTGGTGGAATCATGGAACAGAGACCCCCTGTGGATGTGGTTTAGGCAGCTTCACTAAATGGGTTTAAACTCTGCTGGGACAAGGCAGGGGGACTCACAGTCCCTAAGGGGAAGGCAACACAGTATTAGGGGGCGAGGGAGCGAGGGTAGGGGGAGATAACTCACCAGCACAGTGGAATTGTGGGGTGAGGTAGTATAGTAAGATCAAACTTGATGGACCCTCTGTCTACTTCTGTCATTAAATTCTATGTTTGTTGATTGTGAAACTCCAGAGGTCAAAAGTCAAAATTGCCAGAGATTGTTGGACACAGCACTGGACTAGTTCTGAGTCAGTGGGTCAAAGAGGCAAGTAGTGGGAATGAATACTGGACCTTGTGTTGTCCAGTTAGGATATTATAGATGATCTGAGAGTTGAGGACCCTTTAGGGCAAAGTACCCATAATACTGAGAGGTTTAGCATTTTTCAAGAGGCTCAGTGCTTCCCCCACAGAGCCACACCTTTGGAGCTATAAGCTGTCAGCCTTAGGACCATTTGGAAACTTACAGTATGGTACAGTTGAGTAGTAAAAAAAAAATATTTATTTGGAAGCAGGTGGTTTACTGGACAGAAGTTTTTTTTTGTTTTGTTTTTGTTTAATCCTTCTGAAATCCCTTTGAAAATCAATATCCTTAGTTAAGCATACAGTGGATTTGGGGTATTCTTGCATCTTTATTCATTTATGGGGCTGTTTTTGTTTTATATATTTTTGTAGGTGTGGACTGTGATATTGATGTTCCCAAAACAATCCAGATGGTGCGGTCTCAGCGGTCAGGAATGGTGCAGACAGAGGCACAGTACAGGTTTATTTACATGGCTGTACAGCATTACATTGAAACATTGCAGCGCAGAATTGAAGAGGAACAGGTACATTAAAAATAATACGCAGAAAGCTCCAGGTTTTTATTGATACTTGGAAAAGTCCATTCAGTTTTAAGTGTAATTGATCAAGACAGTCTAGGTTTTGTTAAAAGAAAAACATCTGATGCATGGTTTTATAATAACATTAAATGTGAAGTAAAATATGTATTGAAGATCACTATGAATATAAACATGCATTAGCTTTATTAAACAAAACCTGTAGCTTTAAATATTTTCTGCTTCTAAAAGAGAGTCATAAATGGTTAAATAAAAGTCTGGGAATGTGTACGTGTATTAATAGTGAAAACGTGATTTTATTTTACCTAGGCCTAAAAGCCACTTTCAGGATGCCACTTTTTATTACAATTTATTTCCCATACACTTGTACATTGCCCACATCCGCCTACACCTCCAGCCCCATCACCCATCTTCCTCTGGACTTTCCCTGACTTCTAGAAGCCTACATGGCTTTCTACTTGGGGCTATCAGGGGTGATGGCAGACCCCTATGGTGCCCAAATCCAGTGCAGAAGTAGGCGTCTGGTCGATGATACAGGGCCTGTGAGGTGCAAGCATTATGCTGCCATTGTCCAGAAATGTTTCCTGTATTTTCTGTCCCTCTCACAAGTTGGAGGCTTCGCGTGCCCTCCCAGCACACACCAATAGGCATAAGCAGGCGTGTCAGGTGCAGCCCGCCCCCTCGGCTGTGTCTACCTGTGCCGGACAGCGGACTGTAGACAGTCACCTGCTCCAGAGGAGGCAAGCTTCCATCCACTGGGATGCTCAAGCCTCCCCTCCAGCCTTCTGGCAGTCTGGGCCCATTCCTGAACCTCTGTCACCGGTACTGTGGACAGCAGCGCTGCCACTGCACTGCAGGGCTGACTGGCACATTTAGTTTCCTAACAGTATGTTTTACTTTGTAAGTTATTTGTTCTATGACTTAATGAAGTGCATTTTTTTGAACTTGCTGAAAGCTTCTTAATGTATTCTGTTTTCAGAAAAACAAGATTAAAGGCCGCGAATACACAAACATTAAATACTCATCAGATCTGACAGTGGAGATCAGAGCCTCCCTCCTGGTACTCCCACCTCAGCATGTACAGAGTAAGGTTTGATAACAATGGTATTCTTTTTTGTAGTGTAGAGGTTGAAGTTAAATACATAAAATAAATAGCTGAGAATGCTAAACAGGAAATAAACTGAATTATTAACTTGGTATAGCAGCCCAGCAGTGGTTGCGATGTGCATTTGATATTTCTAGGATCGTGGCTATGTTGTTCATCCACACTTATTGGCATTTCCCTTTCCCCTTTAAGATCAGCCGGAAGTCTTCAAGCTAGCTCCTCCCACCCACCCGGGTGGTATATACCTCGTCTGCGCCCCATGACGCCAGATCTTCCTTTCTGCTGGAAGATGCAGGTTGCCTCCCTCGTGCTCACGCATTTCGTAGGCCCTGGCTTTCATACCCTCGGTTTTACTAAAACTAAAACTCATTCAAGTTAGCGATTGCGCTTTTGCGTCTTCGGTCATGGAAGAGAAATTTTCTCCAGGATTTCGCTGGTGTCCTTGAGGCCAGAGTGTGTCGCGCACCGATCCCCATCTCACGTGCATCTACTGCCATGACACCTCGTCTTGCAGCTTTTGCCTCGCTTTCCATCCCAACATCCTGGAAGACCGCTTGATGTGTTTGAAGTTGGGGAGATTGGAGAAAAGGAACCCTCCAGTGAAATCTAAGGAGGCTAGGTGGGCGGTTTCCACGGCCGCGGGCTCCGCCGAGCAGCTGAAATGCATGAAGGCCTTCGAAGAAGAAGCCACCAGCGCTTCAGCTAATCGAAGCTTCTTTGTTCCTCTGAACCTGGGCTCCAAATTCACAGGTTCTTTTAAGGAGTTGTACCAGTCTCTTCCTCACCCGTGGTGAGGCACCTGCGGGTTCACACTCCTCTTGCTCTTGGAAGAGAGAAAAATAATCTGGCCTGTCTTCATTTCGACAAAGGCGCTCTTGGGACCAAGAAAAGGTCTGTCACAGGTCATGCAGTCTTGACCTTGGTCGAGATCGCTTCCTCGGCCGCAGGCTTCACGGACCTGCCGTCTGGCCAGACGACCGAGGAGGTGGCCGATGAAGTCTGTGTCATTCTCGACCCAGTCGACCCTCATTGGAAAGGACTCCGGTCCTGGTGTTCCCCAGTGAGGAGACCCAGCCTGCTGGTGTCCCCATCGAGGTCCCGGTTCCGGACCTCCGGGTTTTCACGATCCCTCCAGTGTCTCGAGTGACTGAGTCGGCCCACCTGATCTCGGTCGAGGGTCCAGAATCCCTCGGCCGAAGCCAAGGAGGAGCCATAAAGCGCTCCAAGAAGCGGCGCCACAGGTTGTCCCTCATCCTCCTTGGATGAGGAGAGGCTCCATGGAAACTCTGGCACTATGAGGGACCTTATGTGGCAACAGCTGATTTGACGGGCAGAAGCGGCTCACACACGCCTGACCGTTACTTGACTTTTAGCCTCCTGGGCGAAGCTGACCCCTCAGAACCCGAAGCCCTTGGTTCCCCCGCCCATGGGGCCGGCCCGTCCTTCAGTTCAGCCTTTGCCGGTCTCCCCACCGATAGTGGTGGAGCCGCCTGAGGGGGGGGGCTCCTTCAAAAGAGGACCGAACAGATACTGGACTTCCCCAACATCTGTCAGTCACGGTCACCCCAGACCTTCCTCGACAGGTAGAGGGTGATTTGGGCGGCACACTGCTGTATCCTGACTCCTTGGACTCTGACGTCACCGGACTCCACTCACATCCAGGGGATGATGAGTCATCCGTTGGCACAGGGATGAGGAAGGCCCTTCCTCCTTCCAAGGGATCCTTTGTCTCGTCTCTGATTCACAGAGATGCCCGGGCCACATCCAGAAAAAGTGATGCCCTCTCACAGACATCCTGATGAGAGGGACACCCTAACGGAGAGCCTTTCCTGTGGCTGAGGCCATTGTTGGGCCAGCTTTTCGAACCCTGGCGGCAGCCTGCCTCATGTCCAGCACCATCTGCCCACATGGCCCATAGTATCGGTGCCCATGAGGTCCTGCAGGGTTCACAGAGCACCCTTCGGCGGCGCCTGGTGACTTGCCTCATCACCTGGCAGTTCTCCCGACACTGACCGTCCCCCCCCCCGCCCCCCAATAAAGGAGTCCATGCTCTTGGACCATTTGATGCGGAAAGTCTATGCGGCTTCCTCTTTGGGCCTTTGTCAGGCCAGTTCGGCCGTCATCATGGCACACTTCTCTCATGCCCTTCTCGGGTCATTAGATGAAGTTCTCCCACATCTCCCAGCAGACATGCAAACCACGGTTAAACAAGTTCGGGACCAGGGCCGTGCTGTTGCCAAACAGTAGCTCTAGATGGCCCTGGACATTGGGGATTCTTGTGCCCGCCTGATGGCAGCCGCAGTGGCCTCTCGCTGCAGGGCCTGGCTGAGGTTATCCTCCTTCCCAGCGGATACTCGGCATAAGTTAGCTGATGTGCCTTTCCTCGGGACCAACTTGTTCAGCTCAGGAGTGGCCGGTCACCTACAGTGCATTGAAGTCCAGTGCCACCTTGGATGCCACTTCTGCCAGGAGTTCTTTGGGCAGAACCAGCAGAAGAAAAGAAGAAGCCCTTCGGCACTCTTTGCCTGCAGTCCAGCAGTCATAGAAACATAGAAACCACAGACTTTACAGGCAGATAGGGACCTTAGGCCCACCTAGTCTTGCTTTTCCTACCTACAGGATAAGCCGCGGATCCTAGTTAATCAACAGCTATCTTCCTGCCCCCCACAAGAATTGCCTTATGTCTGTCCCATGCATTCTTGAATTCTCCACAGTTTTAGACCCCACAACTTCCTCAGGAAGGCTGTTCCATGCATCCACTACCCTCTCTGTGAAATAATACTTCCTCACATTGCCCCTGAACCGCCCTCCTTCTATCTTTCAAATGTGTCCCCTTGTTCTTGCAAGTCTCTTTTCTGAAAGATGCTACCCTCTTGGACTTTGTTGATTCCTTGAGGTACTTGAAAGTTTTGTCTATCCCCCCCTCCCTTCTTTCCTCAAGGGTATACATATTAAGCTCCTTTAGTCTGTCCTCATACGGCTTCTCTTGCAGACCCTGCACCATTTTAGTTGCCCTCCTCTGGACTGCCTCTATCCTGTCTATGTCCTTGCGGAAATGGGGTCTCCAGAACTGGACACAGTATTCCAGATGGGGTCTCACCAACTGTCTGTACAGAGGGATAACAACTTCCTGTTTTCTGCTGCAGTCCTCCTACCAAGGAGGTCAGCAGCAGGCTCAAACTTGGCGCCCTCGGCCCAAGCCTGGACCCTAACAGGCCCGCAAAGGGGACCGAGGCTCAGGTCTTGGAGCCACCTGCTCAGTGATGGGATGGGGGCTGCCACCCCTATCTACGTCACGCCAGCTTTGGGTCCTCCTGTTGGGGGCTGGCTCTGTCACCTTCTTTACACCTGGTCCGCTATTACCACAGACATGTGGGTTCTCAAAGTGATCGGTGAGGGACTGCCTCTAGAATTCGAGCAGTACCCTCCCAGCTGAGCCCGCACCCCTCTGAAAGAACAGACTTCTGCATGCACCCAGTCTGCTCTTCGAGACAACATTGCTCAGCTCCTCCTCAAGGAGGCAGTAGCTATCATGGCGGATCCATCTGCAGACCTAGGCTTTGTCTCCAAGTACTTCCTTGTGCCCAAGCAGATGGGGGGCTGGCACTCCATTCTAGATCTCCATGACCTAAATCAGTTTCTCAGGTCACATACCTTTCAGATGGTCACTCTGTCCCAGATCATACCATCCTTGGAAGCGAAACACATGGTTCGGTTCACTGGATCTACAGGACACATTCTTTCATGTCCCAATCCGTCCATCCCATAAGCGGTTACTGCACTTCAGGGTCGAAGGGACCCTGTCTGAGGATTCTGAGCCATGCTGTTCAGTCTGTCCATGGCCCCACAGGACTTCACCAAATGCATTGCAGTGGCGGCGGCCCATCTTCAGCGGCCGGTGGGGGGGTCAGAATTTACCCCAACCTTGACGATTGGCTCCTAGCAGGTTCCACCCGACAGGAGGTGGAGAGGTCCAGGATCTGGCCCTCCAAACCTGCTCCCAACTCGGCCTCCTGATTAGCAGAGGCCAAGTCAGAACTTGTAAGCAGGTTGGAGGCGGACCTCCTAGCCATCTATGTGGCAGGAGTCTTGAACCAACTGGCGGATGCTCTCAGCCATATAGGCCAGACATCCCAAGAGTGGTCTCTCCATCCAGAGGTAGCTTACAGCCTGTTCTCCTGTTGGGGCAAACAGATGGTGGACCTGTTTGCCTCCAGGGAAAACACCAAGCTGAGGCTGTATCATGCCCGCCCCCCCTCAGCAGGGCTCGCTGCAGGGGGATGCCTTCTCGAGGCCATGGATCCCAGGCCTCCTCTACGCCTTCCCTCCATTTCCCTTGATCCACAAGGTGTTACTCAAGGTGAGGAGGGACAAGGCAAAGGTGATTCTGGTAGCCCCAGACTGGCCACGCCAGTTCTGGTATCAGATCTCCTCAGCCCAGCTACAGAGCCCCGGTGGCTTTGTACCGCCCGGACCTAATATCTCGAACCAGGGAAGGTCTTCCATCCAGACCTTTAATCCCTGCACCTCACAGCCTGGTACCTGAGCGGCTAGAGTTCCAGGCTTTGGGTCTTCCCGAAGATGTCTACACAGTGGTGGAGGCATCTCGAAAGGAATCGACCAGAAAATGTGATGCCTTCAAATGGAAAAGGTTTTCCATTTGGTGTCAGAGTAAGGGTCTGGACCCCTTATACTGTTCTGTGGCTAACATTCTCGGCTACCTTTGGTTTCTCTCCAAAGAGGGGTCTACGGTCATCAACCCTTAGGCTGCACCTGGCAGCCATTTCTGCTTACCAGGCGCAGGCCGGTCAGCCGACATTGGCGCAGGAGACAGTGGTCGGGTGCTTTTTTAATGGCCTGGATCACATATCCCTTCTGGTGCGTGAACCTCCACCTCCGTGGGATTTACTGCTGGTACTGGTAAAGCTCATGGGCAAGCCATTCAAACCAATGCACAAGTGTGAGCTGTCACACTTGTCGTGGAAGATGGCCTTCCTGGTGGCTGTCATGTCTGCCAGAAGGACAGAGGAGCTCCAGGCACTTTCGGTGGACTCCCCTTATCTGGTCTTCCATAGGGACAAAGTTGTCCTGCGCCTCCACCCGAAATTCCTTCCGAAGATGGTGTCAGTTTCACCTTAACCAGGTGTTGACTGTGCTGGTATACTACCCTAATTACAGCAATTGACCTACAGGCTCCATACCTTGGACCTGAGGCGTGCTCTCATCTATTATAAGGAGAGGGCGGCAGAACTTCTTGGAGAAGTTAGCCAGCTGTTTGTCACCCTACGCTGAAGCTGCTTCTGGCAGACCTGCAGCCAAATAGACCATAGCAAGATGGATTACATCATGCATGGGTCTGTACTATGAGTTAGGCAAGGCCTACTAGAGGGATAAGAGATCATTCTACCTGCCATACTGCTGCATCGGTGGGTGCTTCCAGGGACATCCCTATCCATGAAATATGTCGGGCTGCTACCTGGAAGTCAGCAAACACCTTCATTACCCACTACCACATTGACCTTGAGTCACGCCGGGATGCTGGTTTTGGGACCTCAGTTCTCCAGTCTCTGTTCCCTAAGTAGGGGGTATGCGCCTTGCCTCCCTCCTCCTGGAGAACTGCTAGGAGTCTGCTAATAAGTGTGGATGAACAACATATCCACAATCCTAGAAGAACAGGTTACTGACCTGTAACAGTAGTTCTAGGAGTGGTACATGTTGTTCATCCACAAACCTCCTCCGGCTGTGGATGCACACAACCTGGCTTCCAGCGGGCTAAGATCTGGTGCCATGGGGCGGAGCCGAGGTATATACCACCCAGGAGGGTGGGAGGAGCTAGCTTGAAGACTTCCGGCTGATCTTAAAGGGGAAAGGGACATGCCAATAAGTGTGGATGAATAACATATACCACTCCTAGAACTACTGTCACAGGTGAGTAACCTGTTTTTTGTGGGCCCTGATCTGCAGTGTTGTGAATGAGTACAATTACAGTTCTATGTTACGTAACAACTTTCATAGAAAACAAAACTGTAAATTACAAAGCTAGAGTCTACCAGTCTGTGCAGATGTAATTAAGGATCAAGATACAGAGGATGGTCTGTGACCGAAATGCTATATGACTTGAGATCTCTCTTCATAATTGTAAAAGATAACATCTGGGGAGTAAAATATAACACATTTTATGAAAAAAGCAAAACGTTTTATTTTGTTTTTTTGCAATGTTATGGATTGTCTCTGAGCTGAGCATGTGTTTAAATTGTTTTGAATTGTTCATTTATGTTCTATCATTTCTTAAAGGGATTTATATATATATATATATTTTTTTATATTTAAGGATGTTTGTGTAGTTATGTCTGATTTTTGAAAAATAAATGAAAACTGAATTTAAGCAGTAGAAATGTAAAATTTATGTTGGCATGCAGAGTTGAAGAAAGTATTTTTGATACAGAACCGTATGAAAGTTTGTCAGAATAATTTTCATCTGTCCCATGCAGAATGAGAGAAGATGCTGCCCGAGTTTATGAAAATGTGGGTTTGATGCAGCAGCAGAAGAGCTTCAGATGAGAACAGTTCTAATTGCACTATTCACTTAAAAGGTACCACTGTCTGAGGCTTTAAATACCCTACTTAATGAGTGCATTTTACTGTTAACGAAAATCCCATCAAATAATCTTTTGAACTGCTTACTTTCTAGTGTGAGAAAGATGGGTGACTTTGGGACTTCAACAGCTTGCTGAACTAATTCATATTTTTGTGTCGTCCCAATTTGTCACTGGGCTGTTCATTGTTGGGTTACACATGCTCACCTACTACAGTGCCTTCAGAAAGTATTCACCCCCCTTGGATTTTGTCACATTTTGAGATGTTGCAAACTCAAATAAAAATACATTTATATGGGATTTTTTGTCACGTATCTACACAAATTTCTCTATAATGTCAAAGTGGATGAAACTTCTGGAATTTTTTGTACATGTAATTTAAAATAAAAGCCTGAAATGTCTTGATTTGATCAGTATTCACCCCCTTTGCTATGACACTCCAGATTGAGCTCAGATGCATCCAGTTTCCTTGTGAGATCACTCTAAAACTTGAATGGAGTCCACCTGTGGTCAGTTCAAATTGTTGACATGATTTCAGAGGAAATACACCTGTCTATATAAGGTCCACTGTTGACAGTGCATGTCAGAGCAGAAACTCTACCATGAAGACCAAAGAACTGTCTGTAGAACTCCAGTGATAGAATTGTGATGAGGCATAGATCTGGAGAGGGGTATAAAAACATTTCTAGGATGTTGAAAGTTCCCAGGAGCACAGTCAAGTCCATCATTAGGAAATGGAAAGATTATGGAACCACCCAGACTCTTCCTAGAGCAGGCCGTCCTCCCAAACTGAGCAACCGGGCAAGAAGGACCTTGGTCAGGGAAGTGACCAAGAACCCAATGACCACCCTGACAGAACTACAGAGTTCCATGGCTGAGATGGGAGAACCTGTCCAGAGGACAACAATCTCTGCAGCACTTCACAGACGTAGCCTCTATGGGAGAGTGGCTAGACGGAAGCCACTCCTGAGAAAAGGCCACATAATAGCATGCCTGGAGTTTGCAAGAAGGCACATGGCAGACTCTGAGACCATGTGGCAAAAGATTCTCTGGTCTGATGAAACAAAATTGAACTCTTTGGCCTGAATGCAAAGCACTATGCCTCGGCGCAAACCCAACACAGCTCATCACCGTGTAACACCATCCCTACCATGAAGCTTGGTGGTGGCAGCATCATGTTATGGGGATGCTTTTCAGCAGCAGGGACTGGGGCACTTGTCAGGATAGAGGAACAATGAATGGAGCCAAATACAGGCACATCCTTGAGGAGAACCTGCATCAGTCTGCAGTAGACCTTGGACTGTGGCGGATTTACATTCCAACAGGACAACGACCCCAAGCATACAGCCAAAGCAACACTGGAGTGGCTTCAGAACAAGAAGGTGAATGTCCTTGAGTGGCCCAGCCAAAGCCCAGACTTGAATCCCATTGAGAATCTGTGGAAAGACTTAAAGATTACTGGTTCTGACGCTCCCCATCCAACTTGACAGAGCTTGAGCAAATCTGCAAGGAAGAATGGGCGAAAATCCCCAAATCCAGATGTGCAAAGCTGATACAGACATACCCAAGAAGACTCAAAGCTGTAATTGCTGCCAAAGGTGCTTCTACAAAGTATTGACTCAGGGGGGTGAATACTTAAGTAAACAAGATCTTTCCGTTTTTAATGTTTCATAAATTTTTGTTACATAATAAAAATATTTTTGCCCCTTTAAATTGTTGAGTATGCACTGTGTGAATCAAGGGGGAAAAATAATTTCAGTGCATTAAAAATTCTGGTAGTAACACAACAAAATGTGACAAAATCCAAGGGGGGGTGAATACTTTCTGAAGGCACTGTAGACTCCAACGATGAGACATCATAGAACCCCTGGCTACCAGGCAGGGTCATCATTAGCTCTGGTTGCTCCTACTGCGATTATAGCAACATGGTCGGTTGCTCACTCTTTGCGCAGGTCCTGATGCTGACCTGTAGCTCTTCCCTTGCTGGCCGTTGCCTGACTGTCTTGTTGATGTTCTTATGGGTCTCTTCGGCTCTCTTATGTTTCTACTTTAGAGACAGTTGCCTTTGCTGTCAATGCACTTGTTTGTTCCCACCACTTCTGCTGTCATTGTGGTACTGCAGTTGTTTGCTGGGTTTGTGCTTGAGTTTATATGTTCTCTGCTTCCAGATCATCTACCTCGTTGACACTTGTACTGGTGCTGTTCTTTAGCTCATTGTGTTTCCAGATCCTCTTACCATCACAGTTAGTGTCATTAGCTCCTGCCATTCCTCCTGTCCTTTTGACACCATGGTCAGTTGATGGCTTTGTTCTTGGGTCCTTCTTCTAGGGCTTGTTGCTTTCTGTTTGCTGGCCTTAGCCTGCTTTGCCTGTGTGTAGCTGTTGCAGCTTTGGCCTCTATACTTTGTTGCACTCCAGAGCTTGTTGCCTTTTTACCATTGATGGTTTTGCTGTTGACTCAGATCGTGTTGCTTTCTCTGTTTTGTTGTTGTTTTGGTGAGTTGCTGACTCTACCAGCAACATCTTAGTCATTAGCTTCTCATCTATTTGGTTTTCTTGGTCTTGTCATGTCTTACCTTCTCCTGCTCACTGTTCCAACTAGCATATTGGCATGGGGGGTAGGGTCTTCTGTGTGGTGACCCAGTTTGGCGGTCCTTCTGTACGTCTGCTGGCCTGGTCCTCATTTGGTTCAGTATGCCACCATGCTGTGGTTTGGTCCTGTTCTGTATGTTGCCATTTGTCCTTCTGCCACTCTTGCTATAATTTGTTCTTGCCATCGGCATTGCCTTTACTGTTGCCGATTTACAATACTGCCATTTTGTCTGCCACTCCTTTGGCCCCACCATCTCTTGTTGCGAGGTTGCCAGTTGCTGTTTGGGTACTGTCACATGCCTGTTGTCCTTCATTAGGCTCAGTGTCAAACATTCCTGTCAACCCTATCTTTATCATATATCCAGAGTCTTCGTGCTGCCTTGCTTTACCTTATAGTCAACAAATCCACAAAATGTCACATTAGAAAGTGGGTGCTCTCGTTTAGAAAATGTGTATGAGAAAGCAAAAGAAACCAGATAGCTCCCCACTCCAAAATTCCACTGAACATAGGACTCCTGTACAGATGACTTCATTGAAGTGCCAAGTACATATCTGAAAAAGTTAAAAAGGCCCCTGACTGGTGGTGGGGTGGGGGACAAGGGTGATTTCAAGACCCTTCTAAGCTGAGGCTTGTGGAGGGGTTGCCTTCAAATGCAGCCAACCACCACTGGAATTGACACACCTTATTATTAATTGCATACACCACCATTATCATGCATGTATTGATGGAATGGACCTATTGTAAGTTTGTCGTGGTAGTTTGTTGCTGTTGTTTTCTTTCCTTTTGCCTTTTCCTGTGTTTGTAAGTGTTCACAGAGTTTGTTGCTGTGTGCACAGTAATGCGGCTTGTAAGTATGTCTAAGAAACCATGTATTGTTTTTTTACTTTAAAAACAATAAAAAGAGTCTACAAAAAGAGTCCCTGAACAGACCAACACCTGTCACCCCACCCCACATAAAGATGTGGACAATAGGAGACTAGTGACCTGCACCTTAAGAGCGACTGGGAAGGAGCAGTTCATAAGCCTAAATGAAGAGAAAGAGTTCCAGAGGTATGGCGGAGCTATGGAGAAAGCCGTTTTGCCCATGTTTGTATTGACACATGGCACCTCAAGAAGAAGGAAGCCAGAGGAGCACAGATCATGTGGGTTGGATTTAGAGCTGAGGACCTTTGAAAAGGAAGAAAGGCCAGGGTTGCAGAGGGCTTTATCTGTTAGACAGCAGAGGGTGGGATCTCTGCATGCTTGGGAGGAGACCCAGCCAAGATTCTGACATAAGTTGCTGTTGTAGGTTGTGAAAGGGGCCAGCGAGGCAAACCAGCATATGTTACTATAGACTTTGACTGGCCAGGAAACCTCTTCTGCAGCAGCCTCCACATAGAATGAGGAGGCATAAGCCGGGCCGGTGGTGCTGAGGGTTGAGGCGCTGGACGCCACACCTCATGCCATGCTGGTGATCCAGGTTCGGGAATGAGCCTGGGCCACCGAGGGTCAGCAGGGGAGAGAGAGGATCGAGCATCCAGACGACTTCTCTCCTCTCTCAGGGAGTAATCATAGGATAGCCTGGCCCTGCAGCGCCCCCTGGTGGAGACCAGAGGCCCTGCAGTACTCAAGGCTAGCTAGCACGCAGGGGGAAGACTATGAGCGGCTGCCTTTCGGATGTGGGTGGGAGCATCCACCTCATGGGCTGAGTGGCATTGTACGACCCACGTCTGGGGACCAGCAGCAGGAATCCCCCCAACAAGAGCTCCCTCCCGGAGCGTGGAACTCAACGACCTCAACCTGTCGGTCGTTTACAAACGCTTCCGCATGGTGACCCTTCCGGGCCTAATTCCCACGCTGAAGCGAGACGCCTTTCTGGCATCTTTGGACATGCAGGACGCCTACCTGCAAATTCCGATTGCTCAGGCTCACTGGAGGTTCCTGCACTTCGAGTTTCAGAGCCGCCATTATCAGTTCCGAGCTCTTTCCTTCGGGCTGTCATCGGCACCATGCGTATTTACGAAGTGCATGGCGGTCGTAGCGGCGTCTCTGAGGAGACAAGGCCACTATGTGTTCCCATACCTGGACGACTGGCTTCTCATGGCACCCTCCAGGGAGGCACTGATGACGGCCATTCACTGTACCCAGTCCCTTTTTCAATCACTGTGTATTCTCATCAACTACGAGAAGTCACTTCTGGTGCCGTCCCAGAAACTGCAGTTTATAGGAGCAGTTCTGGACACCGTCAGAGGGAAAGCTTTTCTTCCCTCGGACAGAGCGGAACACATCAGATCCCTCATCAGGGACCTGTCGGTGAAGAAGACCGTCCCTGCCTGATCGGTCCTTCGCCTGCTCGGACACATGGCTGCGGCCATTGCAACAGTTCTGCTGGCACGTCTCCACATGCGGGTAACCCAGTGGATGCTAAGGGTGCAATGGGGCCAAAGGCAAGACCATCTGCAGCATCCAATCCGAATCACGAATGCTGTGATTCGGGATTGGCAATGGTGGCTAAATCCGGGGAACCTCTCTGCGTGGGTTCTCTTCATAGCGCCGTCTTCGACTGTGACACTCTCCAGAGACGCCTCAGGGCTCGGGTTGGGAGCACACCTGGACGGTGTTTGGTCTCAGGGCCTTTGGACAGCCCAGGAGTCTGTTCTCCACATCAGCATTTTGGAAATGAGGGCAGTCCTTTACGCTCTGCAAGCCTTCCAGTTGGAGATTCCACCGGGTACACTCCTGTTACAAACAGACAATACCGCGGTGATGTATTACCTCAATAAACAAGGAGGCACTCACTCCTACCCACTTTGCAGGGAGGCCATGAGAGTGTGGGAGTGGATATTGCAACACAGCGCAAACCTAATTGCAGTACACGTCCCCGGATTGGACAAGACTGTCGAGACAGTCTCTGAGCCGCCTCAGGCCAGAGTCCATGAGTGGGAACTTCTACAGGAGGTGGCAGAGGATCTGTTTCACAGATGGGGCACTCCAGAGTTAGACCTTTTCGTGTCCCCATCCAACGCAAAACTGCCCAATTTTTGCTCGCTAGATCCAGGGCCTGGTGTTTTCTGGCGAGACGCGTTGTCCCTCTCCTGGGCGGGCAGATTCCTCTATGCCTTCCCTCCTTTCCCGTTGATCCAGAGGGTTCTCTTAAAACTGCGCAGGGAGCAAGTGACACTCATTTTGATCGCGCCTTTCTGGTCCAGACAAATTTGGTTCCCTCTTCTGCACCAGCTATCTCGGGAACCTCCAGTTCTTTTGCCAATCAGCTTCCATCTATTGTCTCAGGAGGCGAGTTCATTGGTCTACCCAGACTTACGTTCATTGAACCTGCACGCTTGGCTCCTAGAGACATAGCCATGATGCGATACGAGGTCTCGCAAGAAGTGGCAGACGTACTCTCTGCCACCAGAAAACCGGCAACCCATGCAATGTACGCCATAAAATGGCATAGATTCTGTTTGTGGGTTCAAGCGAGCGGTTTTTCGACGTTAGACTGTCCAGAAAAGCTGGTTCTGGACTACCTGCTTTCCCTTTTCCACTCTGGACTGGCTTACTCCTCAATTAAAGTGCACCTTTGTGCAATTTCTGCTTACCATGCCCCAGTAAGCCATCGGACGGTGGCCCAGCTGGACACTACTCTTGCCTTCTTAATGGGAGTCCTCCACCTTAGGCCGCCCATCAAGGATCCAATTCCTCCTTGGGGCTTACCCTTCGTCCTGGAGCAGCTTGCGCTGCCACCTTTTGAACCAGCCGAGGATTGCGAGCTACGTTTTCTGTCTTGGAAAACTTTATTTTTAGTTGCTGTTACTTCGGGGAGAAGGATCTTGGAATTGCATGCTCTTATGTGCAAAGAGCCTTATTTGGTTTTCCATCAGGACAGGGTATCCCTAAGGACAAACCCAAAGTTTTTGCCTAAGGTGGTTTCAGCCCTCACCCTTAACCAGGATATTGATTTACCAGTGTATTTCCCAAGGTACACTAATCAAGGAGAAGCCCTTCTGCACACCCTCGACGTGCATCAGTGCCTCAGATACTATCTGACCAGAACCAAACAATTTCGAAAGGCGGACCAACTTTTCGTCTCCTTTGCTCTCAGGATGAAAGGAGCTCCTGTCTCCAAACAGTCACTCTCAAGATGGCTCATCCAGTGCATCACTTTCTGTTATGACAAGCACAATAAACCCTTACCAAACGCAGTCAAGGGTCATTCCACAAGAGGGGTGGCTACTTCTTTTGTAGCGTTAAAGAACATCTCCACCTCAGCTATTTGCGCTGCAGCTACTTGGAGCTCTGTGCATACCTTTATCAGGCATTACAGTCTGGACATTGCATCGAGGCGAAGAGCAGGGTTCGGTCTAGCCATCCTTCAGGGACTTCTGTCCTAGGCTCAGGTAATATCGAGATCTCTGCCTTTCCTCCTCCCAGTGGCGCATGATTGCCACTATTGCTTGGAAATCAGTCCTAATGGTGTAACCTGCTGCAAGAGCTGTATCTCGAAGTAAGATAGTACAGTTACGTAAGAACTTACCATAACAGTAGATCCTCGAGAACAGCTCTTGCAGCAGGTACCTTCCCGCCCACCATCCCCCTACTTTTGGAGGTAGGTTGTAGTCAAGCACCCATCTTATGGGATGGGACGTTCCTGTTCTATAGTCTTGGCCTTCTGGTGGCGGATCCTCGGTCTCCTCTTCTGATGTCATCCAGCGGCCAGGAGTCTCCGGCAGGAGAACTGAGGATTATGGGGGCCGCCTCCTTGTATTGCTAAACGCGTGGGGCAGGACGGCGTCGGAGGAGTGTGGTCGCTGAAGACTGCTAGCAATAAAATTTGGTGGGGGTCCTGGCACCTGCGGCTTCAGTCTAATGGTGTAACCTGCTGCAAGAGCTGTTCTCGAAGATCTACTGTTCACAGTGGTTCTTACGTAACTGTACTTTTGAGTGAGTAACCTGTTTTTACTCATCTGTAACAGTAGATCTTAGCTGAGGGCTCTTGCAGTGAATAACATATAGGTCTGAAGCGGCGGGCATCAGACCCCCAGGAAAATTCTAGCTAGCAGTCTCGGCGGGGACCCCCCACATCAGGTGACACGCTGTCAGGCGGCGTTGATATAAAGGGCGGTCCCCCACGCCCACCTTCCAGTTCTTTCCCGCCGTTTCCTTTAGTCAGCGCCTCGTAGTTAAGTTCCACTGCTCGTTAGTCTATCACCGGTAGTTATACCGTCTTTTTTTTTTTTTTTTTCAATTTTTTGTAATATATTCGTCAGGATTCTTTTACCTGCTGTATATGTCGTCCCCTACCACGTCCAAGCACAAAAACAAGTGCAACTCGTGCGACGCATAAGGACGACCATTTTCGGTGTCTCATCTGCCTAGGCCCTGACCACCCCGTGGATTTCTGTCAGCACTGCCTGAACTTCAGTGCGGCTACCCACAGAAGAAGGCAGTAGTCCCTGGAGGCCCACATCCTAAAGAAGATGATGTCCTGCATGGAAAAGGAGTTGAAAAAGCTCAGATAGGCTTCCACCTCCCCCGAGGGCAAGGAAGGAGAAGAGAGAAGAAGAAGAGGCGGCGGCACTGGGACCATGACTCCTCATCCGTGGCGACTTTGGCTGGAGTCGCCACCCTTTAGGTAATGTCCCCTCCGGGGGACCGTTCCCTGACAGCCATCTTGGTGGTGTCTGACACAGTGTCGGTCCCGACGGGAGCCTCTGGGACAAAGGAGGCTTCCGCTCCCAGTAAGGCTGCCCTGCACGGCCTTCTGTTCAAGCTTCCAGTAAGTCGGGTGTCGGCTCTTCCGACGCCCACCCAGAGCTTGCCGCTGTTGCCTAACCCTTCAAGTGCATGGCCATCAAGATCGCCTCCCGCGCAGCCTTCTCTTGGGGTGCTGGTCCGATCAGTGGGATGTGGCTCCTCCTCCGCATCCCGCTGGTCAAGCGCCTGCCCGGCCCATCCGGTGGTCGCTCAGCGATTGAGCCCTCGCCAGATCGCTGGACTTATCCAGTGCGCTGACTCCACGGCAGCCTTTGCGGCTGCCGTCTGAGGGGCCCTCGTCTCCCCAGCTGGACCAGGAGGATCCTCCGGCCCTCCCCGGACGCCGCTGGGGACTTTTTGGCACCTCTGTCAGGCCTCCCTTCCATAGGTCTGGATGGCCTGAAGTTGGACCCTCGGACACCGGCCTCAATGCTGGACCCAACGGCCACCTGTTCCTGTCTCTTCCAGGACCTTCTACCCCAGTAGAGCCCCTGGTGCCAGATCTTACGGCATCTTATCCGACGCTGTCTTATCCAGCTCCGCAGTATCTGGCACCACAGTACCAGACGCCGCAGTATCCAACGCCGCAGTACCCAGTGCCTCAGTACCCGACGCCGGGTTACGGATACTCGCCCTACGGATACCCCCAGTATCCTTATCCCCCTTCCCCTCCTCCATTGCCCCCTTAGCTGCCGGTGGATCTGAGGGAGACTCTGGCTTCTTGGTGGGCTGAGGTCAAGGCTCAGCTCACCAGGGAGAGGGAGAGCTGCCTCCCGACGACTGACCCTGTCCCAGATCCCCGTCGCCGGGGGCGAGAGACCCCTCCTCCCCCCCACCCCAGAGACACTGCTACGGGGTCTAAGGCTGGGGGTGGCACCTTGCCCCTTGGGGGCCATGTTCCTCCCCCAAGTAGGGAGGGGTCTTGGTCTCCTTTTTTTTCGGACTCATTGGAGGACTCCGATGACAGCTCCGATCTGGACGAGTCTGACTCCTGACAAGCCCAGGCCCAGGACTCCTCTGAAGTCCCCTCCGGAGGATCCCTCATTTATGGAGTTGCTAAGAAAAATCCAGGCTCTTCATCAGTGGAAATCTCTGGAGCTGGATCCACAGAGGCAGAAGCTAGCTTCCCATTTGGATTTGCCCACGGTCACTCCCACCTTAGTTCCACCCTGGATCGAGCCTCACGTCAACCTCGTTTCCACAATCTGGAAACAACCGTCAGCTTTAGTCCCTCTTCCTCGGAAGGCAGGTAGGCTGTATCAGGCTCCTGAAGGGGTTGACTTTCTCACGTCACACCGCAAGGCTGATTCCGTCGTGATCAGCGCCGCCCACGGCCGTTCGGCTAACCCAAAACACCTGAGCTCATCCTCACCCGGTAAGAAATCCTGCCTTCTGGACCAGTATGGCAAGAAGGTCTATTCTTCTTCCACTCTGGGCATCAGAGCCTTGAACTATGTGGCTCACCTGGGGATTACCAGAAGGCTATCCTTAGCGAGGTGGAAGTCAGGTTGGACTCCCTTCCTCAGTCAGACTAAACAGGAAGTGGCAGACCTGGTCCACTCCACACATTTGGCCAGTAGACACATGCTGCATGCTACTTACGATGCGGTGGACACTTCTAGACGAAGCTCGGCATTCACTGTGAACCTGCGGTGACATGCCTGGCTTCAGGTGTCAGGTTTAGCTTCGAAGTACAATCCGCCATCCAGGACGCCCCCTTCCAGGGTTCGGTGGTGATGTCAAGGACACCATTACCAGACTGCGAGAAAAGGGCACTGCTCTCAAGGAGGTTGACTCCATGTACAGAGCCCCTCAAGCGCAGCATTGTTCCTTTCGCTGTCGAGCACGGCCTAAGACGAAACCACAAGGAAAGCGAGCCAACAAACGCCGGGCCCCTCCGGCTGCGAGACACCCCACACCCAAATGGGCTGCGGGACCTCCAGGCGCCGAGCTGCCTCACATCTCCTGACTCCCTCCCTGTCCCACAGCCTCTGGACGATCCAGAGGAACCAGTAGGTGGGCGATTCTCCCTACATCTGTCGAGTTGGGAAAGGATCACTTCCGACTTTTGGGTCCTCCAGCTTATAGCAGAGGGCCACACCATCAAGTTTCTTCAGATACCTCCCAGAACCCCCCAGGTTGTCTTACTCCCCAGAACACCTTCTCAGGGTTCATAAAGAAATCTCCTCCCTTCTGTTGAAGGAGGCAATAGAACCCGTCCCTCCCCCTCTTCGGGGGACGGGTTGCTACTCCCATTTCTTCCTGGTCCCCAGGAAGACAGGAGATGTGAGGCCTATTCTAGACCTCAGCTCCCTGAATTGGTTCATGGAGTACAAAAGGTTCAGGATGCTCTCCCTGCAGAGTCTCCTGCCCCTCCTTCAGCTGGGACAGTGGCTGTGTGCTCTGGACATGCAGAACGCGTACCTGCATATCCTTATCCGCCCTTCCCACCGCTAATACCTCCGGTTTACTTTCCAGGAGGACCACTAACAGTTCAAGGCCCTCCCATTTGATCTTTTTTCAGCTCCCCGAGTATTCACCAAGTGCCTTTCTGTGGTGGCAGCTCACCTGCGTACTCGGAGAGTTCAGGTTTTCCCGTACCTGGACAGTTGGCTCCTGGTGGCCCCATCCAGGGAGCAACTCCTGCATTCCCTTTGTTTTACCAGGCAGGTTTTTACCAGCCTGGGTATTACCACCAACCAGGCAAAATTCCATTTGATCCCATCGCAATGCCTCCAGTTTATCGGGGCGATTCTGGACACAACCACTGGAATGGCCTTTCTGCCTCCGGACAGGGTGGCCACCCTCCAGGCCCAGGCAAGCCACTTGTCCTCCTACAGGCGGGTTACCGCCCAATCGGTCCTTCGCCTCCTGGGGCTCATGGCGGCTGCAATTCCGACAATTTCGCGCAACGCGGCTCCACGTGAGAATCTCTCAGTGGACTCTTTGGTCTCAGTGGGATCAATTGGTCGATGACCTGGACCAAAAGGTGCTAGTCTCGACCCCGATGCTTTGGGATTTGTACTGGTGGTTGGTTCAGGAGAACCTTTGTCAGGGAGTTCCCTTCTGTCTTCCTTCTCCCTCCCAAAACGCTGACAACGGACGCCTCAGGCGAAGGTTGGGGAGCCCATTTGGGATCCCAGCGGGCCCAGGGCTCTTGGTCCAAACTCGAGCAGACGCTTCACATCAGCGTGCCCGAGCTCAGAGCGGTGTTGTACTCTCTACAAGCATGGCACCCTTTTCTGCTTCCTGGTCATCTGGCCGACCAGACCGACAGAAGGAGTGTAGTCTGGTACCTCAACAAACGGGGGGGACCCGTTCCTACCCTCTTTGTCGGGAAGCGATGAGGGTCTGGGAATGTGCGACCCTCCTCAACCTTCACCTCACAGCAGTCCTTGTCCCAGGGGTAGAGAATTTGTTGCAGATCACTTGAGCTGATCCTCGGCACAACCTCACGAGTGGGAATTGGATCAGGAAAGAGCAGACAACATCTTCCTACGTTGGGGAACCCCTCAGGTCGACCTGTTCACGTCCCCTCTAAATACAAAACTGCCCACTTTTGCTTGCTCGTTCCAGGGTGCGGGCGACTCTAGAGAGATGCTGTATCTCTTGACTGGAAGGGCAGAATCGTCTGTGCTTTTCCCCCAATTCCGAGGATCCTGCACAAGCTTAGCTCAGAGGGGGCCCGTATGATTCTCATCGTTCCTTTCTGGCCCCGGCAAGTTTGGTTCTCTCTTCTGCAACAGTACTCCGAGGAACCTCCGATTCCTCTTCCACTTTCACGACTGTTGTTGACCCAGGATCATGGATCCCTGGTCCATCCCGGCCTCAAGTCCCTTCAGCTGCATGCTTGGCTCCTACAGATGTAGCACAAGCCTGCTTTGGGGTTTCCCCACAAGTGGCAGAGATTTTGGTGGAAGCCAGGAAGCCGTCCACTTGTTCCACTTATGCCATGAAATGGAAACGGTTCTCCATTTAGGCTTCGTCCAAAGACCTAGAGCCTTTCTTCTGTCCTGTCGGGTGGCTACTGGACTACATGCATTATCTCTTCGACCTGGGTCGTAGTCATTCCTCTTTGAAAGTTCACATGGTGGCTCTTGCCGCTTATCATATTCCCTTTGGGGACAGAACTTTTGCTCAGCTGGAGGTCGTAAAGACCTTCCTTCGAGGGGTTCTCCATCTGAGACCCCCATCCGGTTCCTTCCCCCTTGGGATTTGAATTTCATTCTCGAGCTTCGCTGCCTCCTTTGAGCCGGCAGCCTCAGCAGACATGTAAGTTCCTCTCGTGCAAGACTCCCTTCCTAGTGGCCATTATTTCCACTCGAAGAATTTCCGAGCTTCAGGCCTTGGTGTGTAAAATTCCATATTTGATTTTCCATAAGGAACCTGTGGCTCCGTGCACCAGTCCTAAGTTTCTCCCTAAGGTGGTAGCGGAATCTACATTGAACCAGTCCATTGAACTCCCTGCATTTTTCACACAGCACTCCAGTCGTGGGGAGTATCTTTTACATACTCTGGAGGTTCATTGGATTCTGAGATACTACACCAAGGGGACGAAGGATCTCAAAGACTGACCAGCTATTTTTTTCCTTTGCCAGCAAAAGAGAGGGCAATGCTGTTTCCAAACAACGTTTGTCCAAATGGTTGGCTCATTGCATCACTTTCTGCTACGACAAATATCACAAGACCTTGTCAGGTCAGGGGTCACTCCACCAGGGGTGTTGCAGCCTCTGCTGCTTGTTTCAAGAATGTGTCAGCGGCTGACATTTGCCCAGCCGCAACTTGGACTTCTGTCCATACCTTTACTAAACACTACAGTTTGGACATTGCCTCTCACTGTAGAGCCGGCTTCGGGTTGGCTGTTCTGCAAGGGCTCGTTTTTTGAGCCCTCTTCAGCCAGAGGATCTCTGTATGAGTAGTTTCCTCCTCCTGTGTGCTTCTCTTTGTTCCAGACTGCTTGGGACTAAGTCCTATATGTAATTACCTACTGCAAGAGCCCTCTCGATTAAGATTGTACAGTTACATAGCACTTACGTGAAGTAGATCTTTGAGAGAGGCTCTTGATAATCAACTCTCTCCTCCTCCATCCCCTTAGTTTTTCAGCTCCTTTTCCAGGAAGGAAATATCCACTTCTTTTTCGTCTTTTGGCCTTGGCGGGAAAGAACTGGAAAGGCGGGCGTGAGGACCGCTTATACCGCGTCACCTGACACGGTCACCTGGCGAGGCGGTCCTCCGCCAGAGACTGCTAGTTAGAAATTTTTCCTTGGGGTCCTGATGCCTGCCGGCTTCAGTCCTATATGTAATTACCTACTGCAAGAGCCTCCCTCGAAGATCTACTGTTACGGTAAGTTCTTCCGTCACTGTACTTTCTAGGAGTGGTATATGTTGCTCATCCACATGGACCCACCTGACCTCCCCGGCTGTGGACGCACACAAACCTGGCTTCCAGTGGGCTAAGATCTTGCATCATGGGGTGGAGCCAAGGTATATACCACCTGGGTGGGTGGGAGGAGCCAGCTTGAAGTCTTCCAGCTGATCTTAAAGGGGAAAGGGACATACCAAAGAGTGTGGATGAACAACATATGCCACTCCTAGAACTACTGTTACAGGTGAGTAACCTGTTTTTACGTGCTTCTGCCTTTTTCCACCCTTTCCCCCTCCTTCTTAATCTTTACTATTTGATCCTTACAACCCATTTTCTCCCCGATGTACCTGAAGAAGTCTTTTTCCCCCTCTTTAATTCCCTTTGCCAGCCTGAGCTCCTTTGACACCTTTGCTGCCCCTACTTCCCTGGTCACCTCCTTTGCTTCCTTCAGGTACTCCTTCCTGTCTCCCCCTGTTTTCCTGCATCTCCTATAGCGACTCTTTTCCTTCTCACCCTGTCTGACACCCCTTGCTCATCCAGTTAGATTTCTTTGCCCTAGCCTTTTCACTTTGGGCCTTGCTGCAAGGAATTTGTTGCTGCCACTGTCCCTAGCTTAGAGAGTTCCCACCTCTGATTCATGTCCATATTAGGCTGAATTCTGTCCAGGATCCCTTGCACAACTTCACCCATCTTTTTGAAGTCAGCCTTTTTAAAGTTTTGCACCTTTGTGCCAGATGACTCCCTCTCCCTGCGCAGCTGCAACTGGAAACATACGGTCCGGTGGTCACCCCTCACCAGTGGTTCCTCCACCCTCAGATCCCTCACTCACTCCCGGTTAGACAGTACGAAGTCAAGGGTATTCCCTTCCCTAGTTGGTTCACTGACCTGCTGCATCAGGAAGTTATCCTGGCAGGTGTTTAGCATTTTCTATTCCCTTCTACACTTGGTGGCAGGTCTCCCCCACTCCACCCCTGACAGGTTGAAGTCACGTACTATCACCACCCCACCCTTCTTACAGTTCCTCCGGATCTGTTCCGCTAGTACCCTGTCTGTCTTTTCCAATTGGGAGGGCGGCCTGTACACCACCCACAACTGTAGTATCCTGTGTTTTGGATCTGTATCCATAGAGCCTCTGTATCCCTCCTCCCTCTTCCCTAACACACTTAGCCCCTCCTTTACATAGAGTGCTACCCCCCTCCTTCCCCTTATTCTAGCTTAGTAATAATCTGTAACCTGGAACTGCCAGGTTACTGTCATGGTTTTGGTGGCTCCATGTCTCGGTGATGGCTGCCATGTCACCCCTCCCTCTGCCATGAGAGCCTGTAGTTCTGCATGCATGTTTCTCAGGCTTCTAGCATTTAAAGATACCACCTTCCATCCCCTTTCTTTCTCCCCTCCTCCTTCCTCCTCTCCCTTTATGGTCTTCCCTGTATTGCTTGCTCCTCGCCTTATCTCACTGTTATGGGGGGGTAAACCCATATGATTTCCCATCTTGAGGCCTCTGATCACCTTGATCCCTTCTGCCACCCCCCTCTCCTAGTTTAAATTATCCTCAATATACTCCCCAAACTTTTGCTTCAGTACTTTCTTCCCTTCTTCGTTTAAGTGCAGTCTATCTTTAGCATATAGACTGCTGTCCTCCTAGGTCACCCCCACCCTCCTACCAGCCCATACCCTTTTTTGTAACACCAGGTTACCAGCCATTCATTAAACTCCTGAATTCTCAGTTTTCTTGCCATACTTGCCCTTGGGACTGGAAGTACCTCTGAGAAGGTAACTGATCTTTCTGCCCTCTTGCAAACTGAACCTAAATCCTCAAACCTCCTCTACGTCCCATCAGCCAGATCATTCATCCACAGGTGCAGAATTACATGTGGTTTATCCCTGCCCTTTATAGCATATTTTAGTACTGATTGCCCCACCCTTTCCGCCTTCATTCCTGGCATGGCTTCCACCCAGACCCGACTACGCCTCTCTTCCTTGCTACTCCACCTGACCCCTCTCAGTATTGAGCGCCCTAACACTAAGATCCCACCCCTTTCTCCCCTGTCACCCCTCCCATCCTCCCTTTCTAACCCCAGTAATGCTCAGGATATTCATAACTTTATGCAGTCAGCCTGGTGAGTTGGACTGCCCGGAGAGATGGAACACATGCAAATGATGGAATTTGTTTGCACGTGGGCATCTTTCAAATACTGCCTCTACCAACTGTAGTGTTCTAACCCCCCTTTAGATTTTTCTCTCCGCCTGAAAGTCTGGTCGCTCTGAGTCTCTGTTACCCTCTTTCGCGTGAAGAAAGATAAAAAATCATCAAAAACCATAAGTATATTTAATGTTTTTTTATTGCTTCTATTGATTGTCAGTTTAGATCTAGTTTATTATTAAAGTAGTAGTTTTTTTCCTCTGTTCCTCACGGTTCGGCATAACCGTGAGGGATCCGAGTTAGTTTAGTTTAACTTGGGTTCTCTGACTAAAGAACCTATATAATTATCGTTAAATTTTGGTCCTTACAAACTTTATTTGTAACCATTTTCATCGGTTACAGAACCGCTGAACTGGTTCATATTTCATCTCCCTGCTCGCTTCCTCCGGTTCCTTATCGGTTCCGGAACTGACTGCAAAAAAAATAAATAAAAGCTGTTTAAATAACCGCAACGGTATATATTATTTAGCAGTAATTTTTCCTCTTTGCTTTTCACCATGGCAGAGAAACCTAAGAAGAGAACCGGGGAGTCCAGCTTTAAAAACTGTTTAAAGTGTGGAGATGTGTTTGCCAAGGTGGACAAACACACCTTATGTGTAGCTTGTCTGGGTTTCGAACATCTAGACCAGGAATGTGAGTTGTAAAACTTTTCCAGATAAAACTGTGGAAAAGCGCCTTGAACGGCTCAATAAAAAGTTTCCTAGGGGTCCCTCAGTCTCTGACCAGCTGACACCCCAGTCTGTTGTGGCTGAACCCACAAGTGCTACCCCAGCCCTGATACGGGCAAAAGGGCAAAAGAGGAAAAGAACTGCTGACTTCTCCTTCCAAAGAAAACAAAGAAACTTAAACATGCAGAACCCTCTCTGTTAACCAGGGACTTCTGCGCAGGTGTCTGTAATGCCTTCAGCTCAGGAGATAGCTCAGGCATTCAAAATTATTCAGGCTCTGCAGAGCATCATCCCTCAGCCTCCTGCCCCCTCACAGGGTCCCCAGGTTGCTAGTACTGTGTTGCCCTCTGCACTGGAGCAACTATATTTTGAAGAGGATGATGAGCCTTATGAGGAGGACGAACCTATCCCTCCAGAGGTGCTCCCTTAGAAGGATTTTGGCTCACCTCCCAGGGTATCTGAGGATTTTTCCTCCCATTTTTTCCTTTGTAGGAAAAATGGCAGATGCCTTAGATATCGCCACAACAGAGCAAGTGGAGGATGAGGAGGAAATTGAGTACCTTAGTATGATGGGTTTAACACCCACAAAGGCCCTCCTCCTCCCAGTATATACATTTTTTAAGAAGAATGCTTTGAAGTTCCCTCAGACCCCTAATTCTATTCCTCCAATCGACAGGAGAATAGACAAAAAGTACCAGTTGGATAGGGAGGGAGCTGACTTCTTCTTCTCCCATCCTGACCATCAAGGGGTAGTACAACAGGTAGCCTGTGATAAAGCTAAAGTCCCTCTGTCCTCACATCCACCGGACAAGGACTCCAGAAAATTAATATGGCCAAAAAAGGCTATTTGTCAGCCTCACTGGCTATGAGACAGGCTACTTTCCAAACTTATGCTGCCCAGTATCAGAAATCCCTGTGGCAGTTGGTACTGGCAATGTCCATGAAAGCCACCTTACCCTTGTCAGATGACCTGGCTGAAACTGCCAGGTTTGGGCTAGAGGCGGCCAAGTACCAGTTCCAGATGGCTGCTGATTCGAATGACACTGCAGCCAGATGGATGGCTAACACAGTGGCTCAGAGGAGGTTTGCTTGGCTTAAGGCTACAAACCTCACTCAGGATACCCAATCGAAGACCCTGGATTTTCCATTAGAAGGAAATTCTGTTTTTGGAGAATCCATGGTGGCCTATATGAAGAAGATGGATGAATATAAGGCTACTTATAGAAGCAACTCTGCCAGCGACAGAGTTTCTTCATCCACCAGGCCCTATGGACTGGGGGGCATAGGTCGCTCTTTCATGACAAGACCTTTTTTCCAGCCAATAGCCATGCCCCAATACCAGCAGTACCCCCAACAGGGCTACTCTAGGGGTAGGGGTAGAAGGGGCTCTAGGCGAGGGTCTCAGGCACAACCTCAGCCCCAGCCTAAACAGAACTCCTGAGATGCAGGCCACCTCCTCCCTACCTGTTGGAGGCAGACTGTCCCATTTCCTCCACCTTTGGTCAGCCATCACTACAGACAAATGGGTGTTGGAGGTAGTGGGCAAAGGTTTGTCTCTGGACTCAAAATTTTTCCTCAAAAAATTCCAGGGTTTCCATCTCTCCTCCCCTAGCACGAACTTCATTGCTAGAGGCAGAGGTTCAAAAGCTGCTACAGCCCAGAGCAGTGGAACCAGTTCCTACAACCCTGAGAGGAAGAGGTTTTTACTCCAGATACTTCCTAACAACAAAGAAAAATGGGGAGTGGCGGCCGATTTTGGATCTCAGAGCTTTAAACAAGCACCTGAAAAAGCCAAAGTTCAAAATGGTAACTTTGTCTCGGATTCTGCCAACAATCCAAAAAGGGGACTGGCTGGCATCTCTGGACTTACAAGACGCCTATTTTCACATCCCCATAAAAGAATCTTTCAGCAAATATCTCCGATTCAGACTCCCATCAGGTCATTATCAGTTTGCAACCCTGCCCTTCAGCCTTTCCTCAGCACCAAGGGTGTTTACAAAATGCCTAGCAGCTGTGGTGGCATTCTTCGAAGACAGGGAGTGACTGTTTTCCCATATCTGGACGACTGGCTGGTAGTGGGCAAATCACCAGAACAGGTAAGAACCTCTGTAAAGCTCACCCAAGATCTTTTGGAGTCCTTGGGTTTCATAACAAATCAGGAAAAATATGTCTTAACCCTACATAGACTTTACAGTTCATAGGGCAGAGATCAGTACTCTAGAGGCCAGGGCCTTTTTGCCACTGGACAGGGTGCAAAACCTTCAGGCCTTAGAATTCCTTCAAATTGCACAGGCAAAAACAGCCAGGCAATTCCTGCAGCTCTTGGGTCATATGGCTGCATCCACAGGCACAGTGCAGGGTTCCAGATTTCACATGAGACATCCAGTTTCACCTCAGGAATCATTGGAGTCGGAAAAAGATCCCTTTTCAAAACTCATTCCAATGACAAGGGCACTGTTACAAGCCCTTTTGTGGTGGAAAAAGGAATCCAACCTAAGGCAAGGAGTCCCTTTTCAGAAGGAGGATCCTTCACTAGTCCTCATGACAGATGCATCCCTTCTGGGCTGGGGCACCCATCTGGGGGAGCACACAACTCAGGGTACCTGGACAGAAGCAGAGTCCCTTCAGCATATAAACTTGCTGGAACTCAGAGCAGTGTGGCTGTCACTAAAAGTTTTCTCTACACTGGTGATGGGCAAGGTGGTACAGGTCAGAACAGACAATACCACCACTATGTACTACATAAACAAGCAAGGAGGCACCAGATCAGGTCCCTATGTACAGAAGCCATGAAAATTTGGGCTCTGGCGTATTCTCTAAAGGTGTCCTGCAAGCAATCCATCTGCCAGGAAAGGACAATACCTTGGCAGACACACTGAGTTGAATCAATCAGTCCCGTCACCAATGGACACAGAACAAGCAGGTGGTGCAGGTAATTTTCAGGAGGTGGGGCATTCCAGAGATGGACTTGTTCGCATCCCACTAGAACCACCAGTTGCCTCAGTATTGCTGCAGACCACCGGCCCAGGGCACAATCCCTCTGGATGCCCTGGTACTGGAATGGTCAGGCAGGTTTCTTTATGCCTTCTCCCCCTTTTCCTCTGGTTTTCAGAGTACTACTGAAGCTCGGATCCCTCTCAGCTTCTCTGATCTGGATAGCTCCAGATTGGCCCAGGAAGCCATAGTACTCTGTTCTGCTCTCCATGTCAGTGAGCAAACCAATAAGTGTGCCTCTCAGATACAATCTCCTGCCCTCCAATCAGGGAACATTGTTGTACCCAAATCTCAAGTCTCTCCACCTCAAGGCATGGTTCTTGAGGAATTAGAGTATGTAGACTTAAACCTTTCTGAAGCTGTATTAACTATCTTGAAAGGTTGTAGGAAGCCTCCATTAAGAAAAGCATTCTGCTAAGTGGAAGAAGTTTCTTTTGGTGCTCTGGTAGGAATTTCGCCCAAAATGATGTAGGAGTCTCAGTGGTGTTGGATTATCTGACTCGCTTACATTCACAAGGTCTAGAGCCCAGTTCTTTAAGGGTTCATCTTGCAGCAGTGTCTGCATATCTTTCTGCTAGGACAAAGGTGTCAGTAGCATCAGATCACATTTTCAAAAGATTTTTTAAAGGCCTGATACATTTGCATCCTCCTCACAATGCACCAGTGCCCACTTGGGATCTTAATATATCTATAGCCAGATTAATGAGGGCTCCTTTTGAGCCCATGGCTACAGCCAATTTAAAATATGTTACCTGGAAAAATTTTTCTGGTAGCAATTACCTCAGCAAGAAGAATCAGCGAACTTCAGGCTCTCTGTGTTGACTAGGACTACATCTCCTTTCACAGAGATAAGGTAATCCTCGGAACAAACCGACAGTTCCTTCCCAAGGTCGTTTCAGACTTTCATCTGAACCAATCGATCACTCTGCCCATCTTTCACAGACCATACAAGCTCTGGTGAAAGAAGGCTCCACAGTCTGGATGTGAAAATAGCTCTCAGCTACTACATGACAGCTACTAAAGGCCATAGGCAAGACAAAAACAACTTTTCATTACATACGGATGTCGGAATGGGCAAACCAGCCTCAAAAGATCAATTTCTCGATGGATTGTCCAGTGTATTCAATTCTGCTGCACTAGAAGCAGGTAGGGAGTCCCCAGCTGAGCTGATGGCACACTCGACAAGAGGAACAGCTGCCAGTCTTGCAGCTGCTAGGGAGGTTCCATTATTGGATATTTGTAAAGCAGCTACCTGGAAATCAGTACACACCTTTACAAAGCATTACAACTTGGATGTTTCGTCCAGAAGTGATGCCAGGTTTGGCACAGCAGTCCTGCAAAGTCTGTTTCCAAAATAAGTTCTGTGCCCACCTCCAGGGGTACTGCTTGGTAGTCTGCACAAAGGTATGACTATCCTGAGCATTACTGGGTTAGAAGAAAAATTACCATAGTCTTCTTTCTTCCCAGTGATGCTCAGATATTCTTAACTCCTCCCATCCTCCCTGCTCCAGAACTTCAGCCTCTGCACTCTGCATGCTAGTGCCACATAGCCATACCCTTCTGGGTACACTTCTCTATACCAAATATATTTAAACAGAGTTTTCTGTTTTTCTTAATAGTTTTCTCATGCTGTTTGGTGAACACCATTGTTTATTTGATGTAGTTCCTCCTTAAGAGTTTTTGGGTAAATTCTCTTTATTAGGGTAACCCTTAAAAAAAAAAAAAAAAAAATTATTAATTGGCTGTTGGATTTTTTCATAATGCCTGACTTCCAGGCTTCTTACAAATCTAAAGAGGTTAGAACACTACAGTTGGTAGAGGCAGTATTTGAAAGATGCTCACGTGCAAAGAATTCTATCAGTTGCATGTGTTCCATCTCTCCGGGCAGTCCACCTCACCAGGCCGACTGCACAAAGTTATGAATATCTGAGCATCACTGGGAAGAAAGAAGATTACTATGGTAAGTAATTTTTTCTTCCCTCCCTGTCCTAACTCCTTCTTCCTCCTGCACACTGTTCCCCTCTTTTGCCCCTGTTATACTACCCTCATCAGTACTCCCTCCTGTGCGCATTCTGTTTTGACACACATTAGGTTCTTTTCCCTTCTCACCCCCTCTCTTTCCCATTTCTCTCTACTACTCTGGACTGTACTTCCACAGCACCTCCTCCCCCATCCATCATTCCCATCAATGGCCAGTACCTGTTTGAGCCTATTGTATGTCTGTCTGTGCAGTAACTCTGACCCCATTCATTTTGGCCCCATATCTCCAGTACTTGTATCTCCCCACTTTTTCCCTAGTGTGGATTGTTCTCGCCATCTCCAGTTCCTATTCCTGTCCTTTCTTCTTTTTACCTGGTTACAGTCTGTGCTTCCCATTTCCTCTTGTCTTTCTGCCAAAGGCATTTCCCTCTTTAACCTTAAAATCTCATCCTCCAGCCTTTGACAGACTGGGCACTCCCCCAGCCTCCACAGGGCGCCCATGAATATGGCTGCTCCACAGTTATTACACCCATGATCCTCCCTCTTCCGTAATGCACTATTTCCCCGCCACCGATTTCTCCCCTCCCTTATGCTGCCAGTGTCCCTCCCCTGCTGCATCACCTTTTCAAACATGAAGTCTTGCTATATTATGACAATTGCAGTATGACCGCAGGTTAGAACTGCTCCGGAGGTGAAATAGTTAACTTTCCATGCAGGCATGGAATCTTGAGCGCGAGCTCAGTTAAGGAAGCTCTGTCTGCTTTCTTTCAAACCCAAACTGTCAGATTCTTTACTCCGCCTCACTGAACAGTCACTCCGGAGATTTCTCCTTTTGCTCGGTTCATTTTCGCGGTTTTAAAGTGTAAAAATACTCAGTTTTCGTCTGAAATTAACCGCAACCATTCGGTTCAAGCTCTGTCTGTGGTAATGTAAGTAATAGATAGTTTACATACAAAATTCTATGTGGAACTTGTAAAATATTTATCGGTTCGGTTTGAACCGATCAGGTTGTGTTTTAAATCTCTAGTTCTTTTTTAGTGTGCGGTTCCCGGTTCTTATCAGTTCTAAAAAAAAACGGATTTCATTACGGTTTTTTCCATGACCCGTGACACGGTTGGGAACCGATAGGAGAGTCTTGCTTGGCGGATTGCCATAAACGGGCAAGTTTGGTTAGGCTGGCATAATGTCTGAGAAACCCAAAAGAAAAACCGGGCCCACTGGGTTGCAACACTGTAGTGTCTGTGGGGAAGCCTTTGCCAAGGCTGACCCTCACACCACCTGTGTTTATTGCCTGGGGTTTGACCACCTCGATGCAGACTGCCAGATTTGTAAGAATTTCCCTGCTGCCACCGTGGAAAAGAGAGTTGGTAGGCTCAGGGAAAGGGAGGCCAAAAAGTCCGCTGACCCGGATGGCCGGCCCGGTTCGGTGTAACCGAACGGAGGCCACCCTCTGACCAGGCGATACTTCCTCGGGCAAACGAAGAGCTGGCTCCGAGGAGCCAGTTCCTGCAAAAAGGACTAGAAAGTCTGCTGCTGTGGAAAAAGTTCTTTCCCCAACAGCTCAAGAGATAGCTAAAGCAATCCAAATTGTCCAGTCTCTTTCCCCAGTTCCTGAACTGGCACCATCTGGGAGACGTTTGGTTCAACCGGTCCCACCGGTTCAAGATTATGATTTTGAGGAATTTTATGAGCCGTGGGAGGGGGAAGAGATGCGAGGAGAGGAATATGGTCTGGAGGATCTGGATGCTCCTGTTGAACCAGATACCTCTCAGACAGACCTTTGGGTTTCTCCTCCAAGGCTTTCTGAGTCCCCTTCTCATTTTATGTTTTATAAAAAGGTTGCTGAAACTCTTCAGCTCCCTGTTGAGGAAGCTGTTGATGACCAGGAAGAGCCTGATTATGTAGAAATGATGGATATTCCAGAATCTAAGAGACTGTCTATTCCTCTTCACAAATCTTTTAGGAAGCAGACAGTAAAAGTTTTAAAAACTCCTCATTCTATACCTCCTGTAGATAAAAGAATGGACAGAAGGTATACTTTATCAGGTTCTGACAGAATTCCTTACACAGCAATGTAGCCATGTGGGGTAGTGCAGGCTGCAGCCTGTGACAAAGTAAATATTCCCTAGCTTCACACCCTCCTGAAAAGGACTCCAGGAAGATTGATGCTATGGCAAAGAAACAGTACATGGCAGCATCCTTGGGACTCAGACAAGCTAATTATATGGCTTATGCTGCCAGATGCCAGAAATCCAGATGGGATACTGTGCTGGCTCTAGCCAAACAAGTCCTTGACCAGCTTGCCAGGGAGCTGGAACAGGTGGCTATGGATGGTATTGAGGCATCAAAGGTGCAATTTCATGCTGCGGTGGACTCTAATGATGCAGCTTCAAGAGTCATGGCTACATCTGTGGCACTTCGCAGAATGGCTTGGCTCAGGTGCACCACCTTGTCACAGGATACCCAGTCTAAAGCTATGGATTTTCCTGTGTTTGGCAATTCTCTGTTTGGGGAGCAAACAGAGAATTACATGAAGAAAATGGATGAATATAGGACCACCTATAGGAGTGCACAGGCCAAGGAAAGGCAGGCCACCCTCAGAAGCAGCTTCCAAGGGCAGGGGCAGGCCTTTCATAGGCCTTTACCAGGCTCAGGCCCCTCTTCCTCCTATGCCCAAAGGGGATCTTTAGAGGGAGGGGCAGACGGGTTCAAGCAGGCCTGCTTCCACCCCTCAGCCCAAAGCTCCTGCCAAGCAGGCACCCTGATGAGGTAGCCAGGGCCGCCTCACCTCTACCTGTAGGGGGCAGGCTGGCTTACTTGTCCAGGACTGGAAGTCTCTCACATCAGACAAGTGAGTCCTGAAGTAGTAAGCCAGGGACTGGTTCTCAGCTTCAAAAATTTCCGAAGATGAGAGCCAGATCTTTTCCTCCTGCATCTCCATCAGAGGCACTCGCTTAGAGTCAGAGGTCTCTACCCTCCTCGCTCTCTCAGAGCCGTGGAAAGGGTTCCACCCCACACCAGGGCAAAGGTTTGTACTCCAGGTACTTCCTTACCCCAAAAGACAGGAGAATGGCGCCCATCCTGGATCTCAGATACCTGAACAAGCACCTTTTAAAACCAAAGTTCAAAATGGTGACTCTAGGGATCATTTTACCCTCCCTAAGGCCAGGGGACTGGCTAGCGTCCCTGGACCTCAAGGATGCCTACTTCCATATTCTCATCAGAGGCTCCCATCGAAAGTACCTTGGGTTCGAGCTGCCCTCAGGCCATTACCAGTTCAGAGCAATGCCCTTTTGTCTTACCTCGGCGCCAAAGGTATTCACCAAATGCCTGGCAGTAGCAGTAGCTTGCCTAAGAAGGCAAAAGATTGCCATCTTTCCTTACCTGGACGATGGGCTCTTAGTAGGCCAATCCCCAGATCAGGTCAACCTACATCTTCAGATAACTCAGCAACTGCTTACTTCCTAGGTTTCCTTCTGAATCTCCCAAAGTCAGTGCTGGAGCCTGTCCAGCTCTAACCTTCATAGGCGCAGAACTGAACACCCAGGAAGCCAGGGCCTTCCTCCCCTTAGACAGGGCAAACACCCTAGTCTCCCTGGCCTCCTCATTCACCCTACAGATCTCTCGACCAGCAAGGCATTTTCTGAAGCTCCTGGGACACATGGCTGCTTCCACAGCAGTAGTGCAAGGAGCAAGATTTCAGATGAGGGACATTCAGTTCCATTTGAGGGTCTTTTGGTCCCAAAGAAAGGATCCTCTTACCAAGTTGATCCCAGTAACTCAAACCCTGATCCAAGCCGACAGTGGTGGCAGGATCAGAGCAACCTGAGACAAGGAGGGATGGGGATGGGGATGGAGGAGGGAGGAGATGATGGGGAGGAGGAGGATAGGGGTGATGGAGGAGGAGGATGGGGATGGGGATGGATGAGGAGGATGAGGGATGGGATGGGGATGGGAGGAGGAGGATGGGGATGGGATGGGGATGGAGGGAGATAGGGATGGGGATGGAGGAGGATGATGGGATGGAGGAGGAGGAGGGGGGATGGGGATGGAGGTGATGGGATAGGGATGGGGATGGAGGATGGATGGGGATGGAGGATGGGGATGGGGATGGAGGAGGAGGAGGAGTGATAGGGATGGGGATGGAGGAGGGATGGATGGGGATGGGATGGAGGAGGAGGGATGGAGGAGGAGAGGATGGGGATGGGGATGGAGTGAGGAGTGATGGGGATGGAGGAGGAGGAGGATGGGGATGGATGGAGGAGTGGGGATGGGGATGGAGGAGGAGGGATGGGGATGGATGGAGAGGAGGAGTGATGGGATGGGGATGGAGGATGATGGGGATGGGGATGGAGGAGGAGGGAGGATGAGGGATGGGGATGGATGGAGGAGGATGGGGATGAGGATGGGGATGGAGGAGGAGGAGGATGAGAGGATGGGGATGGAGGAGGAGATGGGGATGGAGGAGGAGGAGTGAGGAGGATGAGGGATGGAGTGTATGGGGGAGGAGGATGGATGGGGATGGAGGATGGAGGAGAGGGGATGGGGATGGAGGAGGAGGAGGGATGGGATGGAGGAGGATGTGATGGGGATGGAGGAGGAGGAGGATGGGGTGATGGAGGAGAGGAGAGGGGATGGGGGATGGGGTGAGGAGGAGGAGGATGGGATGGGGATGGAGGAGGGGATGGGGATGGAGTGAGAGAGGAGGAGGATAGGGATGGATGGGATGGAGGAGGATGATGGGGATGGAGGGAGGAGGATGGGGATGGAGGAGGAGGATGGATGGGATGTGAGGGATGGGGATGGGGATGGAGTGAGGAGGATGGGGATGGGATGGAGGAGGAGGATGGGATGGAGGAGGGATGGGGATGGGGATGGAGGAGGAGGAGGATGGGGATGGAGGAGGAGGATGGGGATGAGGAGGAGGAGGATGGAGGATGGGGGATGAGGGAGGAGGAGGAGGAGGGGATGGAGGATGGGAGGAGGATGGGGATGGGGATGGAGGAGGAGGAGGATGGATGGGGATGGAGGAGGAGGAGATGGGATGGGGATGGAGGAGGAGGAGGGGGATGGGGATGAGGATGGGGATGGGGATGGATGAGGAGGAGGAGGAGGATGGGATATGGATGGGAGGAGGAGGATGGAGGGGGATGGAGGAGGATGGAGAGGTGGATGGAGGAGGAGGAGGAGGGATGGGGATGGAGGATGGAGGAGGATGGAGGATGGGAGTGAGGATGGGATGGAGGAGTGAGGGGAGAGAGGAGATGAGGAGGATGGGGATGGGGATGGAGAGGAGGAGGGGGATGGAGTAGGGATGGAGGAGGAGGAGGAGGAGGGATGGGGATGGGGATGGAGGAGGAGGAGGAGGGGGATGGGGATGGAGGAGGGAGGAGGATGGGGATGGGGATGGAGGGAGGAGGATGGGGATGGAGGGAGGATGGGGATGGAGGAGGAGGAGGGAGGGAGGATGGGGAGGGGGATGGAGGAGGAGGAAGGGTTGGATGGGATGGGGATGGAGGAGGAGGAGGATGGGGATGGGATGGAGGAGGAAGATGGGGATGGGGATGGAGGAGGGATGGGAGGAGGATGGGGGATGGAGGAGGAGGGATGGGGATGGATGAGAGGAGGAGGGGGATGGGGATGGGGATGAGGAGGAGGATGGGGATGGGATGGAGGAGGAGTGGGGATGAGGGATGGGGATGGAGGAGGAGGGGATGGGGATGATGATGGAGGAGGAGGAGGGGATGGGGATGGAGGATGGAGGGAGGATGGGGATGGAGGAGGGGGGAGGGATGGGGATGGATGAGGATGGAGGAGGAGGAGGATGGGATGGAGGAGTGGGATGGAGGAGGAGGAGGATGGGGATGGGGATGGAGGAGGAGGAGGATGGGATGGGATGGAGGAGGAGGAGGGATGGGGATGGAGGGAGGAGGGTGATGGGGATGGATGGAGGAGAGGATGATATGGATGGAGGATGGAGGGATGGGATGGAGGAGGAGGAGGATGGGGATGGAGGAGGAGGAGGGGATGGGGATGGGAGATGGAGGAGGAGGAGCAATGATGGGGATGAGGGATGGAGGAGGAGGGAGGGATGGAGAGATGGGGATGGAGGAGGAGGATGGGGATGGAGGGAGGAGGGAGGGGATGGGGATGGAGGAGGGAGGGAGGAGGAGGGGATGGAGGAGGGGATGGAGGAGGGAGGAGGATGGGGATGGAGGAGGGAGGAGGAGGGATGGATGGAGGAGGAGGATGGGGATGGAGAGGAGGATGGAGGAGGGGATGGGATGGAGGAGGAGGAGGAGGGGATGGGGATGGAGGAGGGAGGAGGATGGGGATGGAGGAGAGGATGGGGATGGGGATGGGAGGAGGAGGAGGGGATGGAGGAGGAGGGATGGGGATGGAGGATGGAGGAGGAGGAGGGATGGGGATGGGGATGGAGGAGGAGGAGGGGATGGGGGATGGGGATGGGGAGGAGGAGGAGGAGGGGGATGGGGAGGGAGGAGGAGTGGGGATGGGGATGGAGGAGGAGGGAGGGATGGAGATGGAGGAGGAGGGGGATGGAGGATGAGGAGGAGGAGGGGGAGGGATGGGGGGAGGAGGAGGGGGATGGGGATGGGGATGGAGGAGGAGGATGGGAATGGAGAGATGGGGATGGAGGAGGAGGATGGGGATGGGGAGGAGGGGGGAGGAGGATGGGGATGGGGATGGAGGAGGAGGACGAAGGGATAGGATGGGGATGGAGGAGGAGGAGGATGGGGATGGGGATGGAGGAGGAGGGATGGGGGATGGGGATGGAGGAGGAGGGAGGATGGGGATGGAGGAGGGAGGATGGGGATGGGGATGGGAGGAGAGGAGGATGGGGAGGATGGAGGAGGAGGAGGATGGGGATGGAGGAGGGAGGAGGAAGGGATGGATGAGGAGGAAGATAGAGATGGGGATGGGGAGGAGGGATGGGGAGGAGGATGATGGGGATGAGAGGAAGGGGATGGAGGAGGAGGGGATGGAGGAGAGGAGGAGGAGGATGGGGATGGATGGAGGGAGGAGGAGGAGGGATGGGGATGGGGATGGAGGAGGAGGATGGGGATGGAGGAGGAGGAGGGGATGGAGATGGAGATGGAGGAGGAGGAGGTGATGGGGATGGAGGAGGAGGAGGATGGGGATGGATGAGAGGAGGAGGATGATGGGGATGGAGGAGGGGATGGAGGGAGGAGGAGGAGGGATGGGGATGGGGATGGAGGAGGAGGAGGGATAGGGATGGGGATGGGAGGAGAGAGGATGAGATGGGGATGGAGGAGGGATGATGGGGATGGAGGAGGAGGAGGATGGGGATGGATGAGGAGGAGGAGGATGATGGGGATGGAGGAGGATGGGAGGAGGAGGAGGAGGATGGGGATGGGATGGAGGGAGGAGGAGGAGGATGGGGATGGGGATGAGGAGGAGTGAGGGGGATGGAGGAGGAGGATGGGGATGGAGGATGGAGGGAGGATGGGGATAGGGATGGAGGGAGGAGGATGGGGATGGAGGAGGAGGATGGGGATGATGAGGGGAGGAGGGATGGGGATGGAGGATGGAGGAGGAGGAGGGATGGGGATGGAGGAGGATGGGATGGGGATGGAGGGAGGAGGAGGGGATGGGATGGGATGGAGGAGGAGGGGGATGGGGATGGGGATGGGATGGAGGGAGGAGAGGATGGGGATGGAGGAGAGGGAGATGGAGGAGGGAGGAGGAGGATGGAGGGGAGGGAGGGATGGGATGGAGGAGGAGGGGAGGAGGAGGGATGGGGATGGGGATGGAGGAGGAGGAGAGGAGAGGGATGGGGATGGAGGAGGAGGAAGGAGATGAGGATGGGGATGGAGGAGGATGGGGATGGATGGAGGAGGAGGGATGGATGGAGGAGGAGGAGGTGAGGAGGATGGGGATGGGAGGAGGAGGGAGTGGAGGAGGAGGAGGAGGGATGGGGATGGAGGAGGGAGGAGGAGGAGGGGATGGGGATGGAGGAGGAGGATAGGATGAGGGATGGAGGAGGAGGGAGGGTGGAGGAGGAGGAGAGGTAGGGATGGATGGGGAGGAGGGAGGAGTGATGGGATGGAGGAGGAGGGGATGGAGGAGGAGGGAGGAGGATGGGGATAGGGGATGGAGGGATGGGGATGGGGATGGAGGAGGATGGGGAGTGAGAGGAGGAGGGATGGGGATGGAGGAGGAGGAGTGGATGGAGGAGGGATGGAGGAGGAGGGATGGGGATGGATGAGGAGGAGGAGGAGGAGGATAGGGATGGAGGAGGAGGATGGAGGAGGAGGAGGAGAGGGAGGATGGAGGAGGGATGGGGATGGAGGAGGAGGAGGATGGGGATGGGATGGAGAAGGAGGAGGATGATGGGGATGGGATGGAGGAGGGATGGATGGGGATGGAGAGAGGAGGATGGGGATGGGGATGGAGGAGGAGGAGGGAGGAGGATGGGATGGAGGGAGGGATGATGGGGATGGAGGAGGAGAGGGAGGGATGGAGGAGGATGGGGAGGGGATGGAGGAAGGAGGGGGGATGGGGATGGAGGAGGAGGATAGGGATGGGGATGGAGGAGGAGGGGATGGAGGAGGAGGATGAGTGGGGATGGAGGAGGAGGGGGATGGAGGAGGAGGATGATAGGGATGGAGGGAGGAGGAGGGAGGGGATGGAGAGAGGAGGATGGGGATGGGATGGGGAGAGGGGATGGGGATGAGAGGAGGAGGATGATGGGGAGGAGGAGGAGGAGGGGATGGAGGAGGAGGAGGAGGGGGATGAGGAGGATGGAGGAGGGGGATGGAGGAGGAGGGAGGAGGAGGAGGAGGGATGGGGATGGATGAGGAGGGAGGAGTGGGGGATGGAGATGGAGGATGAGGGGATGGAGGAGGGATGGGAGGAGGAGGAGGGGATGAGGGATGTGGAGGATGGAGGAGGAGGATGTAGGGATGGAGGAGGAGGGGATGGAGGAGAGGAGGAGGAGGGATGGGATGGAGGGAGGGAGGAGGGATGGGGATGGAGGATGGAGGAGGAGGATGGGATGGGGATGGAGGAGGAGGATGGATGGGGATGGAGGAGGGAGGAGGATGGAGGAGGAGGAGGAGGGATGGGATGGGGATGGAGGAGGAGGAGGGGGATGGGGATGGGATGGAGGAGGAGGAGGGGAGGAGGATAGGGATGGGGATGGAGGAGGAGATGGGGATGGAGGAGGAGGATGATGGGATGGAGGAGGGAGGATGGAGGAGGAGGAGGAGGGGATGGAGGAGGAGGAGGGATGAGGAGGAGTGAGGAGGATGGGGATGGAGAGTGAGGAGGAGGGGATGGAGGGATGGGGATGGAGGAGGAGGGATGGAGGAGGAGGATGTGGGGATGGAGGAGGAGGAGGAGGGAGATGGAGGAGGATGGGGAGGATGGAGGAGGAGGGATGGGGATGGAGGAGGAGGAGGATGGGGAGGAGGAGGAGGAGGGATGGAGGAGGAGGATGAGGAGGGATGGAGGAGGAGGAGGATGGAGGAGGAGGGAGGATGGGATGGATGAGGGAGGAGGAGATGAGGGATGGAGGAGGAGGAGGAGGAGGAGGAGGGGATGGGGATGGGAGGAGGAGGAGGGATGGGATGGATGAGAGGAGGAGGATGATGGGGATGGAGGAGGAGAGAGGAGGAGGAGGAGGGATGGGGATGGGGATGGAGGAGGAGGAGGGGATGAGGGATGGAGGAGGAGGATAGGGATGGGGATGGAGGAGGAGGAGGGGATGGAGGAGGAGGAGGGGGATGGAGGAGGAGGAGGGGATGGGGATGGGATGGAGGAGGAGGAGGGGATGGGATGGGGATGGAGGAGGAGGAGGAGGAGGAGGATAGGGATGGGGATGGAGGAGGAGGATGATGGGGATGGAGGAGGAGGAGGGGGATGGAGAGGAGGATGGGGACGGTGGGACATGGAACCTTTTTTTCAGGTAAAGATGGGGAACACATTTTTGTTTGTTTTCAGGTACAGCTAAACTCACGTCCAGGATGCTGGGGCGGCTCCACAGTGTTCCACACTACTTGGAGGGGATGCCAACACAGGGACTGGGCACCCTGATGTCGACAGCTACTTCTAAAATGGGCTAGGTGGGGTGAAGGGGCAACTACAATATAAAACAACACCATACTGTACAGTAAGCTGCCACCGGATTGGAGCCCCGATGTGCAGACAGGTGTTCATTTGGAGGGAGGGGGGGCATCCGACACCAGGGAGGGCATCCCAGTGGCGTATTATATAAATACAAATAAAAACCAGGGGATGGGAATCTGAAGGTGAGGGGTGCCACAAGACATTCAGGGAAACGTAGAAGCAGGGGTATTAAGAGGTTGGGGGGCCACTAGACACCAGGGAAAAACAGAGTAGTCAGGAGGTCAACTTGGAGGGACAAGCAAGGATTCTCGAGTGACGTGAAATTATCCTTTTGTGACTCATGATACAAAAAGATCACGTGGTCTTGAAAAGGATAGCAGTGCAGATTGCACCTAGGGGGGTCCCCATCACCAGCTAGGTGCGGTGGTGTCACCCAGGATGCCATTTTTTGTGGTTTTTGAAAAGGAAAAAAAAAAAGCCAGCCCATCGAGTGCAGTGGTTGGATTTCCGCTGCAACGTCAGCAACCCGGTTCAGTAGTAATCTGGATCATTGAGGGTAGTTAGTGGGAGAAGGATCAAGGCACCAGTGGGCTGCTCCTTCTCGGGGTTGGGTGAGTGTCCAGTGCACGCTCGACCAGCGGAGGCTGGGGATAAGTCTGCACCAGCCCCTGGTCTCAAGAGGGGCGGGCAGACACTGGACATCACTGCATATCCCTGCCCCCCAGTACCCCCCAAAAAAAACCACATCAGCTGCCTAGATGACACGCGTGCCTGGCACCATGGCCTTCATGGCCCCCACCTCTTACCGACCAATCACTAGTTCCAGTGCACCAAGCCCTGAACCCCGTCCTGGGGGGGTAAGCCAGAGAGGCAATGCCGGAAGGCACCTTTCCCATCGAAGGACTGGGCATGAGCATCGGCCCCACCTCGAGGGGTTAGTTGGGAGGTATCGGTGTGAAGGGGGGAGCGCGTACGGGTGTACAGGATAAAGGGCCGAGGTACTGGCAGCCGGAGCAGAAAAAGAATATAAAATATTTAAAAAAAAAAAGTTTAAGAAAAAACGGAAAACAAGATGGCTGTTCGTGAAAAAAGAATTATCCCTCATGAAAAAGGATTTTTCCCAGGGCGCAAGAGAACCACCTTCCAGGTTGGGGTCATTTACTCGAGCTCTCTCAACTCTGACTACACTTTGGGGAAAAATGTTGATTTAAAGTGAATTTCTACTTACAAGATTGGTATTACTAACAGTCTAACATCGAGCTGAACATTTTGATACCCGATGAACATGGGCTGCCCAAAGGCACAGCAGCCAGGTTCAGCAAAGGAGCGGCCGCCTGCAGCACACCAGGCCAGGGAATCTTCGGGAAGCACAGGACCTAACAGTGCTTAAAGATCCACTGAACCCCCATGGCAAGCGATGCTGGAGTCCATGCAGGCCATGGGACTAAAATAGAAAAAACTTAAAAACTTGACTCGCATGACTCTGCCATTAAAGAACTAACTGGCTTGGTTACTGATACCAATAAACGAATGACGACTACTCTCACAGCAGTAGCGGACTTAAAAAGACATTGGGTAGCTTCGGGGCCAATTGGAGGCCCTTGAAAATGAGCAGCACTCTGCTAATGTCCGCACTGTCGGTGTCCCAGAGGGCAACAAGGGGACCACCCTGCTCTCTTACAGTATATCAAGACCTGGGTTGCACAAAAGATATCTGTACCGGACTTTGAGTGGGCAAATCTTTAAAAATCTTACAAAGTCAATCCCAGGGTCCACCTGCAAAATTCTTCTCAGCTCCATACTATCCTGGTGATAACCCTAATACCCCACCCTCACCGTGCATGCAGGAACAGCTGTGACAGGTGTGCCTTGGCGTTCCGAACCCTAAAGCTCACCCCATTCCAAGACTAAGTAAGGTAATATGGTTACAGAATAACAGAATGGGGTGAGCATCAGGGTTCGAAATGCCAAGTCAAACCCGTCACAGCTGTTCCTGCATGCACGTTGGGGGTGGGGTATTAGGGTTGGAATCCGATGGAGGGGGCGGGGTGTAGGGATTGGGAACTTTAAGTTCACCTCATGCCTGTTCCTGCATGCACAGTGGGAGTGGGGTCTTAGGCTTGGGAACCCTAAGGTCGTATTTCCCTACTTTTTACAGTTCAACCCTAATGGTGCATTAGCAAAGTTTATGCAATGAACTTCCTTACTTTTTCATATAGTTTAGTTGCATCCTTGCCCGTAAACAAGGCCGGGGACACACTTATTTGGTTTCTGGGACTGTTAAATTTTTCATGGACGGCACAAGTCAATGATTTATTTTTCCAGCCTGCCCTTGCCCTGTACACACAGCCACAATGAAGCTAGGAGAAATAACTTATTTGGGATTTCTGGGTCTCTTAAATGTCTCATGCCCACCCACCCCCACCCCACCATGTCTTATTTGGGACTGGTAATTTTCTTGTTGGCCCCCATAGTGTCTCTCTCTCTCTCCCCCCTCTTGATAGCACAAGTGAAATATTTATTTTTCCTGCCTGCCCTTGCCCTGTACACATAGCCACCCTGAAGCCAGGAGCAAAACACACTTTTATTTGGGATTTCTGGAACTGTTAAATTTGTTATGGGTTCTCCCCACATTGTCTCTGTCTCTCAAAAGTCTGAACAGTCTTATCACCCCACTTCATGAACCCCCAGAGAAAATTTTCAAATCCGTCGGAAACCGGCATTCCGAGCCACAGGTGCGAAAACATGTTTCGGGGAGGATGTGAAAAATGACACCTGTGCTGTTAATGAGGTAGTGTAATAAAATAGTTAGACTGAAAATTTGCACTGAAGATATTGAAAATGACCATCACAGCCGGCCCGGTGGCGTTGAGGGCTGAGGCACTAGACGCCACACCTCGTGCTGCGCCGGCGACCCGGGTTCAGGAACGGACTCGGGTGGCCGGGTTGGCAGGGAGAGGGAGGACTGCCGTCCAATGGATGCCTCCTCCCTCAAGGGGTGGGAACCAAGAATGCTCCTCGCTCTACATCACTCCTCGTGAGCCGGTGGAAGCACCGACAATAGAGGGGATGGAGGCGGCTCCATCTAACGGAGTTGGGGAGGGGGGACATCGCTGACGCATGAGTGCTCTGGCATGCATCAGCACGCCATCCACGGGACGACGCCCCAGCGCTCGCGGGCCCCAGAGGTAGGGACGAAGGGAGAAAAAACAAAAACGGAAAATCCCCTCCGGCAGCCCTAGATGAAGGCCGCCCTAAGTCCACCCGGACCACCTACAGGACAGACCCCACTGTGCAAGGAGAGGAGGATGGGCACTCTAGGGGCAGATCCCTAAGGTAGGCAAGGGAGACATGAGCGGACAGAAGGAGGGGGCTCCGGAGGTAGGAAGGAGGATAAAGAAAGAAAGTAAAAAAAAAAAAGAAAGAAAATGACCATCACATTGCGAGTAGAAAATTTTTAATGCCTGCGTGTAATTCGGGCATTTTTAGGAGTTTTTTCACCAAATTTTCAACATGTCCTTTTCAGAACCCTACCTCATGAACACTGCTACTGTTATTTTGTTCAATGGTCCCAAAAGGTGATTTCGCACAGTGATCATGCCATTCTGCAAAAACACATTTTGGGCAGGATGCGAAGAATGACAGCTGTACTGTTCATGAGGAGGTGGGAAAAAATGGCAATGTTGAAAATTTGGAGTGAAAACATTACAAACTGGCAAAGTTACAAGCCTGCATAGTAACTGCACAATGCATGATCGTAACGCAGTAATATTTTGGAATTTTTTCACCAAATCTTCAACATGGGCTTTTTGGGACCTCACCTCATAAAAGTACAGTTACATAAGAACTTACCGTAACAGCAGATCTTCGAGAGGAACTCTTGCAGCAGGCTATACCATTCAGGACTATGCCGCAGGCACTAGGACCACCCAGAAAACTTCTCAGCCAGCAGTACACAGCAGGGACCGCCCCCGACGCCGGCCCCGCCTCGTCAGCCCTGGTACAAAAGGGGGCGGACCCAGCTCCACCTCAGTTCCCCCGCCAAGGCCCGCAACAAGCCCTGACAAGAGAAGGAGATGAAGCGACTGTAGAAGATGTAAATGAAGACTGATCTGCACACCTTGAGGGGAAAGGAGGGTGGGAGAGTAACGCCTGCTGCAAGAGCTCCTCTTGAAGATCTATGGTTACGGTAAGTTCTTACGTAACTGTACTATCTTACTTCGAGTGGGAGCTCTTGCAGCAGGCTGTAACATTCAGGACTGAATACCAAGCAGTCCATGCCAAATAAGCAGACGACCCCGGGAGGTGGAATATGCCGACTCCAGAGGCCTCAGGACAGAAGTCCTTGCAAAATAGCCAGGCTGAAGCCAGCTCGGCGTCTGGAGACAATATCCAAGCTGTAATGCTTGACAAATGTGTGCACTGAGTTCCAGGTCGCGGCCGCACACATGTCCCTGATAGAGACATTTCTCAGGGCGGCGAGTGAAGCAGACACTCCTCTAGTGGAGTGACCCCTAACCGGGCCTGGTAGGGGCTTATTGAGTTTCTCATAGCAGAAAGAAATGCAGTGGACTATCCACTTCGATATAGTCAGCTTGGTCACCGGTTTACCCAAGCATTGTGGTGCAAAGGCCACAAAAAGCTGCTCCGATTGACGGTGCACAGCTGTCCGCTTGAGGTAATATCTCAATGTCCTGTGGACATCCAGTGTGTGAAGAAGAGCCTCCCCTCTATTAGATGGGGAAGGAAAATAAACTGGAAGGTCAACCAACCAGTTGAGGGTCAACTCCGAGACCACTTTCAGAAGAAACTTAGGATTTGTTCCAAGGGAAACCCTTTCCCTGTGGAGAATTAAATATGGCTCTTTACACATCAGAGCCTGAAGCTCGGAAACTCTTCGAGCTGAAGTAACAGCAACCAAATGACAAACCTTCCAAGAAAGGTAACGCAGCTCACAATCTGCTGCAGTTCAAAGGGAAGGGGGGAGGGTGAGCTTCTCCAACACAAAAAAGGAGATCCCAGGGTGGGACAGGGTCCTGGATGGGAGGTCTCAAGTGTAGAATTCCTCTTGAAAAGGTGCAGGCGACATCTAATTGTGCCAATGCCTTATCTCCAATGAGAGCATGATAGGTGGAGACAGCCCACATATGCACCTTGATAGAGGAGTAACTCGGGCCATTTTGATACAAGGAGAGGAGATACTGCAACGTTGAGTTCACTGGATAAGTGACGGGGTCCAAATGTTGTGACGAGGCCCATAGACAAAAACGCCTCCACTTCATAGCATAGGCAGAGTGGGTGGAGGGCTTTCTCGCTGAAACTAGGACTGCCGCCACTTCCGGGGAGACCCCGTATCTGTGTTGAGCTATGTCTGAAGGAGCCAAGCATGTAGGTGCAAGTACCGAAGGTCCGGATGGACCAGCAAGCCCTGTTCCTGGGACAGCAACTGTGAGCATATGGGCAGCGGAACTGGAGGCTCCGTGGATAACCGCTGCAGGAGTGGGAACCAAATCTGCCGAGGCCATCTGGGGGCTACGAGAATCATGCGGGCCCCTTCTGCCTGTAACTTCAGTAGGACTCTCTGAATGAGAGGAAAGGGCGGGAAGGCATAGAGAAACCTCCCTGCCCAGCAAAGGGATAGCGCGTCTGGCCAGAAAACTCCAGGCACGTGCTCTCGCGAGCAAAACATTGGCAGTCTGGCGTTGCGTGGTGATGCAAAGAGGTCCAGCACTGGATGACCCCACTTGTCGAAGAGCTGATCTGTTACAGATTGTAGCAGCTCCCACTCGTGCACTCTGGAATGAGACCTGCTTAGGCTGTTGGCCAGATCGTTGAGGATGCCTGGAACGTGCACTGTGGACAGCAGAATGCACCGCTCCAGTGACCAGACTCTCATTACCTCCCTGCAAAGGGGATACGAGTGAGTGCCCCCTTGCTTGTTGACGTAGAAGACGACTGCCATATTGTCTGTTTGAACCAGAAGAGAGCCTGGCACCAGGCCCTCTTGAAAGGTCTGTAAGGCACAGAGAACCGCTCGCATCTCCAGTACACTGATGTGAAGGGATCGCTCCTCGGGTGACCAAACTCCTTGCGTTTGGTGAGCACCGAGGTGCGCCCCCCACCCCAGGTCCGATGCATCTGTTGTAGGAGTCTGACCTGGTGGCTCCGGATGAAAGCTGACCCCTTTCTCCAAGTTCTGGGGGTCCATCCACCAAAGCAAAGTTCTCCTGACTGGCTCGGAGATCCTGACCATGTAGTCTAGATCGTCGTAGCCTTGGTCCCACTGTACTCTGAGCATCCATTGTGGGATCCGCATGTGGAGGCGGGCCAAGGGAGTTACAGGAATGGCCGCCACCATGTGCCCCAGTAGTCTGAGGAAGTTCCATGCTGGAATCTGAGGAGTTATTGAGATCTCTTCGGCAATCTCTGGTAGGTGATCGCCTCTGTCCTGGGGGAGGAAGGCCATGCCCTGGATAGAATCCAGGACCGCTCCAATGAAGACGAAGCTTTTGACTGGGCTCTGGGGACTTTCGTGAGGTTCAGGGTGATCCCAAGCTCGGAATAAAGTATAAGCAAAGCCCCAGTTTTTCACGATTCGCACGATGAGCAAACCGCGGAAATATCCGCTGAATTTGCCATCACCCGCAGAATTCGCCGCCCATGAACAAACGTCCGCTTATGTTTGTCGGCGGGGTGTCAATCCCCCGTCGGCTTCACGCTCCTCCAGTCAAAGTGATATGGCCACGCTGGGAGCCCACCCCAGCGTGGCAAACGCGTTCCATATTTTTTTTTTTTGCCGACGGAGGTGCCTAATCCTCTGGGTCGGCTGAACGCCTCTGTCATCGTAGTGCCACGCTGGGAGCCCACCTCAGCGTGGCAAGCGTGTCAATTATTTTTTTTTTTTGCTGACGGGGTGCCCAATCCCCGTCCGGCTGAACGCCCACACCCCTGAAAGTCAGCAGCCACGCTGGAGCCTCACCCCAGCGTGGCAAGCGGTCCCGGACGCCTTTTTTCCCCTGTAAACAAAACTGTCCCACGGCGCTGCTCTGACCCCTCCCACATCCCGCACCCACCCACTGCGCGCACCCAGCCTCCCCACACCCCCACCCATACTTACCTCCGGCGCGACGTATCTTCGTGGACCGGGAACACGCCTGCACTCTTCAAAGGCGCATCGCGAACTGAGGAAATGCCGTAAGCTGTATAATGGGCTAGATAGGAGGGGTTCAACTTTATTGCATATCTCGGTATTTTTGATTTGCACAATTTTAACATGGGTTTTGGGACTTTTCCAGACGATGTCATTGTCATATGCTATTCGATGTTCGGCGGGTGATTTCGGCAGTGATCAGTAAATCACCCTTCGGACCGAATACCTCACCATGACAGTGACATCATTCATGAGAAGGGGGCCCAAAACCCCCATGTTGAAAATTTGGTGCCAAAATTCCAAAAAATGACTGTTTAACGAGCGTGCGTTGCGCAGTTCCTACGCAGGCTCGTAAGTTCGCGAAATTTCAATATTTTCACTCCAGAGTTTCAACATTGCCATTTCACCACACTGTCTTATGAGTAGTACAGCTGTCATTTTTCACATCTCACCCAAAATGTGTTTCCACCCTTGTAGCGCAGAATGGCGCAGTCGGTGTGCGAAATCAATGTTCCGGACAGATTAATAAAATCACAGTGATACTGTTCATGAGCAGAGGTCTTAAACTGGCTATGCTGAAAATTTGGTGACAAACACCCATAAAATGACTGTGTTACGGGCGTGCATTGTGTCAGATATGGCAAAAAAAAACAAAAAGGAAAAAAATTAAGGGTAAAAATGTGTTGCAGAATTGCCGCAGAAATTGGTGTTGAGTGCCGCAGAAGTTCTGCGGCAAATGAGAACCCTGCCGCAGAACTTTGCTCCGATGTGCCGCAGAAAAATCGGGGCCCTGAGTATAAGTGTCTCCGAGGGCGCGAAGCAGGCCTGTCCTTGACAGGGCTGTAAGCAGCCAATCATCTAGGTATGGAAACACGTAGTGTCCCATGCGCCTTAGAGCCACAGCTACCACTGCCAAGCATTTGGTAAAGACTCGCGGAGCGGAAGAGAGGCCGAATGGAAGAACTCGAAACTGGTAGTGTTCCCCTTGGAAGCGGAACCTCAGAAGCTTCCTGTGGGGAGGGAAGACCCCGATATGCATATACGCATCTTGCATGTCCAGGGAGCAGAGCCAGTCTCCTTGGTGGAGCAGAGGAAGCAGACCTTGGAGGGTCACCATCCTGAACCTTTTGTACTCTATAAAGAGATTTAGAGAGCCGAGGTCCAGAATGGGACGAAGATCCTGTGTCTTTTCTGGGACCAGAAAGAAATGGGAATAAAACCCCTTTCCCTGCTGATGCAAGGAGACTACCTCTATTGCCCTTTTTTGCAAGAGGGTCTGAATCTCTCCTTCTATTAGTGGGATGTGAGAAGGAGGATAATGGGAGAGCTTTGTCGGAGTATTTGGGGGAAAACTCCGTGAACTCCAGTGTGTGTCCTCTCCTGATGATATCTAGGACCCATTGGTCTGCAGTAATCGACTTCCACCCTTCGAAATGAAGGGAGAAGCTGCCCCCGACCGTCTCCCCGGGTCTTCCTGCGGAAAGAGGGGTCGGAAGGGAGTCATTGGGTGGAGCCAGGTGTAGGCAGAGAGGCCTGGGAGGACTTGGGCCCACGGGTAGGAGCTCCTCCAGGCTGCTGGTTACCGAATCTCCTACGGAAGCCTCCTCTCTGCCCCTGCTGGTTACCACGGGCATGACCTTGGCCACCTGAGGACTTAAGAAAAGGCAGTTTCAGTTGTCTTCGCTGGTCGCCACGGTACATCTGGCGGACCGAACAGATAGACTTCCCCGACTCTTGGAGACGAGAAATCAAGGCTTCCGTCTCCTGCCCAAACAGCACGGTACCCTGGAAGGGTAAATCCCTGATACCGGCCTGCAGATCCTGGTGAAAGCCCAAGACTCTCAACAAAGCGTGGCGCCGTAGGCACACCCCGGAAGCGGCTGCCCTGGTTGCCGTATCTGCAGTGTCATACGAGGCTCTCAGAACATGGAAGCCTACGTCTGAGCCCGACTTCATGATGTCCAGAAGCTCCGTCTTCTGATCAGAATCTGGAATGGCCTTCAAAAGCTCTTGTCCGCTCTCCCATAGTGCATTCTGGTACTGGACCATATGCGTCAAGAAGCTGAAGGACCGTATGGAATAGGTGGAGGCAGAATAAACCTTCTTACACATCCGGTCCAAATAGCAAGACTCCAGGTCGGAAGGCTGTGAGCTGAGGTGTTTCGGCTGCCTGGATTTATCATGGGCTGCCGTGATCACCGAAGAGTCCGCCTGAGGGTGTTCAGCAAGGAAAGCTTCTGCCCTCGGGGCCTTGTACAGCCTATCCAACTTTTTTAGAACAGCCAGGACTGAAGCTGGATGTTTCCAGGTAGTCCGCGTGAGGTCCTGGAAAGTATCCACCAAAGGAGGGACCACCTGTGGTTTCGGCTCCTTCTGCCTCACGTACTTCGCTAGTCTCCAGCGTTCCGGGTCCAGGTCCTCCGTCTCCCACTCGTTGGAGGCCTGGATATGCCTCATAACATCCATGAAGGTGTGATCGTCTGGAGGCGAGCGAGGCTGGTCCTTCTCTCCCGGGGACCACTGCAAGCTGAGAGAGGAAGATGATGACGATGAAGATGACGGAGATCGACTACAAGATCTTGAATAGTCTGACCTCTCCTTATGACCAGACTCCCACTGTCGTCGGTAACTGAAGGACCGACTCCGGTCCCGGGACCAGCGACGGAGCAGACAGAGACGTCGGTCAGAGGACTGACTTCGGAAGCGCTCCCATCTAGAAGACCGGGAAGGACTCAGAAAGCGTGACCTAGACCAACGACGGTCACCAGATGCCGTGGAGAGTCATCTGTGGTCTCCGGACCGGGTGCGGGAACGAGCCTTGAAAGGAGCTGTAGGCGGTCGCTCTGGTGACTTCGGCGGGGAAGACTCACCTCCTGGCTATGGTTTATCCGCTGGGTCCGGTACCAGAGTCTGGGCCGGCGACGGGGGAGTCCATTTGTAGACCAGCCCCCACCAAAAGGAAAACAGCTCCTGCAGCTCGTTCTTCGTAAGATTTTGGCCCTGCGGAAAGGAAGTCTCCTGGACGACGGCCCTTGGGAGGGACTTTGGCGACGAGGGACGTCGGGTTTTCCATCGCTCAATACCTCACCCTTGCCCCTTCAACTGGCGCCGTGGTGGTACCGATAACGGGTGCCGCCAGGAGGCGCTGGAGAGTCCTTGGCCTGGGAGCAGTTTTATCAGGCAGCGCTAGTGCCTTGGGAGGTGGGGCCGAGCCTCACCTCCAAGGGCTCTGTGGTAACACCTAGCAGGGTTACCCTTCGGCTTGGCCAGCTTCTCCTCAAGAACCGCCTTAGCCTGAGAGGATTTTGACGCCTCCTGATCCCGAAGGGCGGGCCTTCTTGGGAGAGGGCCGCGAGAGAGACCAGGACCGCGACCAACTACGGTCTTTACTGTGGCACTTTTTCTCCTTGCTTCTCCCCTCGGAGGAGTGCAGATCCATTTTCTGCTCCAGAAGAAAAGCCTTCAGGGCCTTGAGACGACTGATGCAGGTCCGGCTAGTAAAAGCCTGGCAGGCGGAATAGGTTGTGGTGTCATGGTCCGGCTCGAGGCAGAAAACGCAGCGGCGACAGACGTCCTTGGCCGGGATCTGCCTCCCACACTCGCACTTATTTTGGTGATGTTCCGGTGAGGCCGACGACGGGGAAAGGAAAATTACGTACCTACCGTAATTTTTGATCTCTTGGACGAGTCTCACCACTCATTCACACTAGTGGGATTAGCCGGAGGCACTAAGACCCATCGGGAACAAACTTTTGCTGGAGGGTCGGTGCGGTGATGCGCCTGCAAGCAGCGCTCGAGCGGTAATGACTATCTGCGCCGACCCTCCAACCGCCTAGTACCTTTTTTACCAAGGAGGCAGCGCAACTCAACGAAAGAGAAACCAATATTAAAAAAACGGACATAAGATAGTCCGTATGACCCGTGTAAGAAGGGTCAGCAAAGAAGTCCTCACGCCCAAAGATTTGAGGGAGTGAAGACCAATAAGCGTGAGCTCGGATGGAGGGAGGGAGGGGATGAGTGGTGGAGACCGCCCAAGAAGATCAAGAATTACGGTAGGTACTGCACTTTTCCTATCTTCCTGGACATAAGTCTCCACCACTCATTCACACTACTGGGAGAGTACCAAGCTGATAATCCCCCAAAAGGCGCAGGAGAGCCAGAGCTCACGCTGCCTAAGATAGAAGCCCATTAAGGATAGTTCTGCCGAATGCGGAATGTCGCCCAGCATGAACATCCAGTGCATAGTGCTTAACGAAGGTATGCACTGAGCTCCAGGTGGCGGCGCTGCATAATCTCTGCAATTGGAACATTGCTATTTCCGCTTAGGGACGCCATGACCGCCTCTAGTAGAGTGAGCAGTACACTCTACCTTCTAATTTAACTTGAGCCATGGAATAGCAATGACAAGGCATGCCACTAACCATGAAGAGATGCATCTAATAGCGACAGGTTGACCCAGCCGGTGTCGCTGAAAGAAACTAACAGTTGCTGAGTCTTGTAACATCCTTGGTTCTATCTAAATAGAACCGAAGGCTCTCTTAACATCCAAGGAATGAAGAGCCTGCTCCTTCATTTTGGAAATTAGCTGAGTAAGCTGGAAGTACCAGAGGTTGGTTTAGATGGGAATTCTGACACAACCTTGGGAAGAAATTTAGATGAGTACAGAGAACTACCTTGTCTTTATGGAATACAGTATACGGAGGGTCCGAATCAGGGCATGTATCTCAGAGACCCATGGCTGAGGTAATGGCCACCAGGAAGGCAGTCTTCCAGGTAAGAAATTTTAGCTCACAGGTAGCTAAGGGTCCGAAGGTCTCGAGTGAGCGTGTCCAGCACCAGGTTAATGTCCCAGGCTGCAACTGGACGCTAACAGGGTCTGTATGAGAATCCTCTAAGAAATCTCTTCACTATAGGTAACTGAGCCAGAGTTAAGGAAGAAACCGGCTCATGGAACGCTGAGATGGCACTAAGGTGAACTTTAACTGTGGAGTACTGAAGACCTAAGTTTGACAGGTCCAAAAGATACTCCAGAACCTTGCCAGGAGGACAGGAAAAGGGATTCCAAGAGGATTTTGCACACCAGAGAGAAAACGCTTCCATTTAAGGACGTTGGAGTGGTTGGCTTCCAAGCAGCCAGAAGGATGTCTGAGACTCCTACGAGACGCTGAACCGATCTACTTCTATCTCTTCAGGAGCCAAGCATGAAGGTGAAGTGATTTCAGGTTGGGATGACCAACGAACCCTGAGTCAAAAGACTGATTTGCAAAGGAAGTGGTCTCGAGAGGCTGCCAACATACTGTTGAGTAGAGGAAACCATAGTTGCCGAGGCCAGGAAGGGAGCAATGAGAATCATCTTGGTCCCCTGAGACTCAAACTTGAGGAGTACTCTCTGGATTAGAGGAAGCGTGGAAAGGTGAAGAAAGCGATTTGTCCACCGCAGCCTGAACGCATCCTGACAGAAAATGCCAGGCCCTGGATTTCTGAGCAGAAGAGAGGCAGTTTTGTGCTGAGTGGGATGCAAAAGGTCCAGGTCTGAGTCCCCACTTGAACAGGGACCGAGCTACGGCTGGATCGAGAGACCACTCGTGAGGGTCTGCCTCCGCTCTGCTGAGGTGATCTGCTAGGTCGCTTTGTATACCTGGCAGATAAACCGCTGAATCAGAGACTTGTGCTCCAAGCACCACTCCCACACCCTCATTGCTTCCTGCAAAGGGATAAGAATGAGCACCGCTTTGCTTGTTGATGTAATACATCACTGCTTTGTTGTCCGTTTGAAGGAGAATGTTCTTGTGACAAAGGACATCCTTCAGAGCTCGGATTGCATAGAGGACCGCCCTCATCTCCAGGACATTGTGTGGAGATGAGTTCTAACTGAGTCCATACACCTTGAGTGTGGAGGGGAGACAGTGAGCTCCCCATCCCATTAGCGATGCGCCTGTGGTGATGGAGATCTGATGATCCGGGGAGCAAAGGGAATCCTTCCAGGAGATTGTCTCTTGAGACCACCAGGTGAGAGACTTCAAGGGCTCCGCCACCTTGATGGGATAAGACTGGGGTGAGAGGTCGGGGACCACTGAGTGGAGAGCATCCATTGGGTGGTTCTCATGTGCAGTCGGGCCAGAGGGACAGTGAAGACCGAGGACGCTATGAGACCCATCATGCGTTGCATCGAGAGAGCTGTAACCGATTGGTTCTCCCGATGTAACGGGCCATTCAAGGATGCTAGTCTCTGTCCTCTGAAGGAAAGCCTTCGTTGAAGAGGTGTCGAGAAGGCCCCTATGAAAAGGAGCCTTGGGAGGTTGCAGCTGAGATTTTTTCAAATTCAGCAGAACTCCCATGGACGTGAGAAGACGAGAAGTCGCTTGCACGGCTTCCAAAGTCCCTTGGCCAGAAGGGCTTGTATAGAAGCCAATCGTCCAGGTAGGGGAAACACTGAGTCCGACTTTCCTGAGATGCGCGCGAGAACTGCACAACACTTTGTAAAATCACAGGCGCCGAGGATAGCCCAAAGGGCAGGACTCTGAACTGATAATGCTGACCCAAAGCTACAAACCCTGAGGAACTCATGTGGGTTGGGTGGACGGGATATGCTGGTAAGCATCCTGCATATCCAGAGAGGCCAGCCAGTCGTGTTGATGCAGCAAGGGTAACAGGGCACCTAGGGAATCATCTTGAATTTCTCCTGGGGAGGAATTTGTTTAAGTTTCTGAGGTCTAGAATGGGGCGATCCCCCGATTTCTTTGAACCAGAAAGTAATGGGAGTAGAACCCTGTGTTTCGTGGATGCGGGGCACCAGTTCTATTGCCCTGTTGTTCAGAAGGCTCTGGATCTCCTCGTGAGGAGGTCTGACTGAGAGGTCGACAACCTGGGTTGTCGCTGGGAGGACAATTGGGGTTTCCAAGAAATTGAGAGAATAACCTCACTATATCCAAGGACCCATTTGTCCGGGGTTATGGACTTCCACTGGTTGTAGAAGTACATCAGACGACCTCCCACCGGAGGAGAAAGTTCCACCGGCAGAGTGGATGGAACTTGGGCCAACGACTATAAGGTAGCGCTGGGAGCTTTAGCCCCTGCGCTTTCTGCCGCGCCTTCTTTTGAGGTTGGGCAGGTTGGCTTTATGGAAGCTTCCCCTGCCTCTGCCTCAAAGGACTGACGACTATGAAACTGACGCCTGTTCACATGCCCCTGAGAGGGGCAGGCGGAGGTCTGGCCAACTTAATGGCCGATCTAGTCTTCTGAGTGGCCTCTAAGGCTTGCTCCACCTGAGGGCCAAAAAGAAAGGAGCCATCAGAGGCAGCGCCATCACCTGCTGCTGAGCATCATTCGTGAAGCCAGAAGCACGAGCCAGGAATGGCGCCGAGTACAAATCCTCATGCGCTGCTGAGCGAGAAGCAGTGTCGAAAGCGCCCATGGCGGCTTTGACCTGTTGGTTATTGGACTCAATACTTAATAACGGTCAGAAGAAGCTCTGACTTGGAATCCGAATCTGGAAGAGCTTCAACCATTCTTTTCATAGAGTGCCACAGGATATACTCATACTGAGAAAAATAGCCTTGATAACTGGCAACACTGATACTTAGAGTGGAGGCAGCAAAGACTCTCTTACCTAATGTATCAATCTTACGTAGACTCTTTGTTAATAGGTCGAGCTGTAGTAGTTTGAGGAAGAAACGACTTGGTCATTCTCTGCCAGGACTACAATAGGATCCGCAAAGGCTTGGGATGCCAAATGGGACGTATCCTTGGGAGCTGAATACTTTATCAATGGATTTAGCCACTGAGGGAATAAGAGCAGGATTATTCCATACCATTTGAGACAGCGCCTCAAGGAAGGCTGGATCGGAGGAGTCAAACCAGAGGGACTCCAGCATGAAGATACTGGAGTCTTAATATCGCCCCAGGATCGATGTCTGTAGTCTGAGAGAAAGAGGATCCCAGGTTCTTCAACAGAGACTTAAAGGACAGGTCCTCACCACAGGCTCTGTAGCAAAGAAAGATCCTGTTTCCTCCACTTCATCACCCAACCAAGGTCTGGGTCAGGGCTCAACATCATCTCCTGATGGTCCAGAAAGGACTGTTTGGACAGGAAAGGAGAGAAAATTAGGAGAGGAGGAAATAGCAGAAAACAAGGAGAGTCCCCTGAGGGCTGCCGGCGCTTGAGACGCAAACGGGCTGAAGACGGCACCGAGGAGGCGACGGGCGCCGAAGAGGCACGCTGCCCTCAAGCGCCTCAGCGGCGCCGCAGACGACGCCGCGAACGGCGCCGCCTTATCCAACGGTCATTCACCGGGCGGGCGCTCCAGACCCCGCGGCACCGTAAAACGGGCGCCGAAGGAGCTACCGGTATTCCCGTGGAAGGCGCCGGAAAAGCCCCAGGAACCTGGAAAAGCTAGAGAAGAAAAAACCAGAGATAAGGGCATCGGTGAGGCCCCGCGCCGCAGCCATGGAGGGGGAAACATATAGCACGGAGTCGCTGGCACCAAGAAGGCGCCAGGCGACTAGGAAGGTCCAACCGCCTACCTGATCGCTGGAGAGGCCCGAGGGCCCGAGGCAACCGAGCCAGGCAGAAGAACCAACCTCCGAGCCCATTGCTCCATAAGAGCGCCCACTGATGAAACTGCTCATCTGGAGTCCTACCTATAGGCGGAGGGACTGCTGTCGAGGACGACGACACCGGAAGTTGGCGATTCAAGAAGGAGACCGCAACTAGCAACGATAACTGAGCGCCGACGCGCAGACATACATAGAGGGCGACCTCGAGTGATGCCTTCTTTTGACCTGTGGGTCAAGAAGAGCTCGAGGTTCGAACGGTGCCGAATGCGACTTATTTTTATGCCGAGCGGGGAACCGCCCATCCCCCCGGGCATCGGACTGACCGTTGTCGGAACGAAAATAGAATAAAATTAAGCGATACTACTTATCGTGATAAAGTTACAAAAAAACAAACTGAAAACTAAGCGCTAGTTTGAAGTTTGACTCCCGACAGGCGAGCGACGTCGTCACTGAAGCGCACTCGACGGCGGGAAAAAAGGAACTGAGGCGGTTGGAGGGTCGGCGCCAAGATGGCCACTACCGGCCGAGTCATTGTCATGGGTGTCAGGTCTCAGCGCGCCTGCTTCTCGCCTACCCTCCAGCAAAAAGTTTGCTCCCGATGGGTCTTAGTGCCTCCGGCGCTAATCCCACTAGTGTGAATGAGTGGTGGAGACTTATGTCCAGGAAGATGACATCCGTCGGAGTGACTACAAAAACCGCCGAAAACAGTCTGACGTCGGTAATACTGGAAAAACCATAGAAAAATGGTGAAAAAGCAGGTTTCTTGAAGAAATTCTGCTGAATCTGGCAAGCCAAGAAGTTGATCTTCTCTCTTCACGTGCGGGACATGGCGGGAAAAGAACTGAAGTGGAGCTGGGTCTGCCCCCTTTTGCACCAGGGCTCATGCCGGGGCGGTCCCTGCTGTGTACTGCTGGCTGAGAAGTTTTCCGGATGGTCCTAGTGCCTGCGGCATAGTCCTGAATGTTATAGCCTGCTGTAAGAGCTCCCACTCGAAGTAAGATCACTGGCAGTGTCATTTCGTTAAACGGTCTCGAAAGGTGATTCCATGCAGTGACTGCAAAATCACTTTAGGGGTCCGATAAACGAGATGACAGTGACAGTGTCCATGAGGTGGGGTCCCAAAATGTCCATGTTGAAAATTTGTGAAGAAATTCCATAAAATGCCAGAGCCATAAAGTACGGTTATGTAAGAACTTACCGTAACAGTAGATCTTCGAGAACAGCTCTTCCAGCAGGTTACACCATTAGGACTGAAGCCAGCAGGCGCCAGGAACCCACGGAAATTTTCTAGCTAGCAGTGTCCAGCGAGGACCACCCCCGACGTCTGCCTCACCTCCGACGTCAGGCATCATACAAAAGGGGGCGGTCCCCCATAATCCCCAGTTCTCCCGCCGGAGACTCCCGGCTGCTAGATGACATCAGAAGTGGAGACTGAGGATACGCCTTCAAGAAGGTATTCAGAGCGGTGTTACAAACACCTAATCCTAGGTAGTGAGATAACGGAAAAACTACCTCCAGAGGGGATCATGGGAGGAAAACTACCTGCTGTAAGAGCTGTTCTCGAAGATCTACTGTTACGGTAAGTTCTTATGTAACTGTACTATCTTACTTCGAGAAACAGCTCTTGCAACGGGTTACACCATTAGGACAGATTCCCAAGCAATACTGGAAATCCCTCGCAGGTGGGAGGAGGCTAGGTAGAGATTGTGAGTTGGACAGATGCCTAGGATAGGAATCCCTGAAGGACTGCTAGACCAAAACCAGCTCTTCGCCGTGAGGCAACGTCCAGGCTATAATGCCTGCTAAAGGTGTGCATGGTGCTCCAAGTAGCTGCTGCGCAGATGGCTGAAGTGGACACGTTCTTCATGGCCGCAAAGGAGGTAGCCACCCCCCTTGTGGAACATCCCTTAACCGAGCTCGGTAGGGGTTTGTTACGTTTCTGGTAACGGAACATGATACAATGGATGAGCCACCTGGACAGCGATTGTTTAGAAACCGGAGCTCCAAGCATCCTATGGGCAAAGGAGACGAAAAGCTGATTCGATTTACGGTGGTGCCTGGTGCTGATCAGGTAGTATCTTAGACACCTATGCACATCTAGAGTGTGCAGCAGGGCCTCTCCTCTATTAGAGTATTTAGGAAAATACACTGGCAGGTCAATGTCCTGATTGAGGATGAGGGCTGAGACCATCTTAGGTAGAAACTTTGGATTTGTCCTTAGGGGCACCCTGTCCTGGTGAAAAATCAAATACGGTTCTTTGCACATGAGTGCGTGAAGCTCAGAAATCCTTCTGGCCGAAGTAACAGCAACTAAAAATAACGTCTTCCATGTCAGGAGACGCAACATAGACACTGACAGCAGATAAGGACCGCTAGGCCCATCTAGTCTGCCCATTTCCCTACCTACAGGATAGGCCGCAGACCCTAGTTAACCAACAGCCTATTTCTTCCTACCCCCCACAAGAATTGCCTTATGTCTGTCCCATGCATTCTTGAAATCTCCCCCAGTTTTAGACCCCACAACCTCCTCAGGAAGGCTGTTCCATGCATCAACTACCCTCTCTGTGAAATAATACTTCCTCATTGCCCCTGAACCGCCTCTCCTATCTTTAAATTGTGTCCCTTGTTCTTGTAAGTCTCTTTTTCTGAAAGATGCTACCCTCTTGGACTTTGTTGATTCCACTGAGGTACTTAAAAGTTTCTATCATGTCCCCTCTCCCTTCTTTCCTCAAGGGTATACATATTAAGCTCCTTTAGTCTCTCCTCATACGGCTTCTCTTGCAGACCCTGCACCATTTTAGTTGCCCTCCCTGACTACCTCTATCCTGTCTATGTCCTTATGGAGATGAGGTCTCCAGAACTGGACACAGTATCCGATGGGGTCTCACCAACTGTCTGTACAGAGGGATAACAACTTCCTGTTTTCTGCTGCTGATACCTCTCCCTATACATCCCAGTATACCCCCAGCCCTCCCTACTGCCTTCTCACATTGATTGCTAACCTTAAGGTCATCTGATATGATTACACCCAGGTCCCTTTCCTTTTCTGTTGTTGCTACTACCTCCCCACCCACTGTGTATTCTTCCCCTGGGTTCTTGTTTCCCAGGTGCATTATTTTGCACTTCTTTGCATTGAATCCTAACGTAGCTCGCAATCCGTGGCTGGTTCAAAAGGTGGCAGCGTAAGCTGCTTCAGGACGAAGGGTAAATCCCATGGAGGAATGGGATCCTTAATCGGAGGCCTACGGTGTAGGACGCCTCTCAGGAATTCTCGTGCGGTGTCCAGCTGAGATACAGACCGTAGGCCTACAGGAGTACGATAGGCTGAGATAGCAAAGGTGTACTTTTATTGAGGAGTAGGCCAAGCCTGCTTGAAAAAGAGATGGGAGGTAGTCTAGAACCGAACCTTCCGGACAATCCATCGGGGAAAGTCCTCGTGCTTGAGCCCAGAGGCAAAATCTGCACCATTTCATGGCGTATGTGGAATGAGTGGCCGGTTTTCTAGCAGCCGCTAGAACATCTGCTACCTCTTGCAAGACCCCGTAGCGCATGATTGCTATGACCCTAGGAGCCAGGCGTGCAGGCTCAGAGAGCGAAGGTCCGGATGGTCCAAGGATCCTGCCTCCTGGGACAATAAGTGACAGCTGATTGACAGAGGCACCGGAGGTTCCTGAGACAGCTGGTGCGGCAGATGAAACCAAATCTGCCTGGGCCAAAAGAGCACGATTAGTATCGGTGTCACCTGCTCTCTGCAAAGTTTAAAAAAGGACCCTCTGGATCAACGGGAAGGGAGGAAATGCGTAGAAGAATCTGCCTGTCCAGGAGAGGGACAACGCGTCTCGCCAGAAAACACCAGGCCCTGGATCTAGCGAGCAGAAATTGGGCAGTTTTGCGTTGGATGGGGACGTGAAAAGATCCAACTCTGGTGTGCCCCATCTGTGAAACAGATCCTCTACCACCTCCTGGAGTAGTTCCCATTTGTGGACTCTGGCCTGAGACCGACTCAGACTGTTGCGATGAAGTTGTCCACTCCTGGGACATGTACAGCGATAAGGTTTGCGCAGTGTTGCAGAACCCAATCCCACACCCTCATGGCCTCCCTGCAAAGTGGGTAGGAATGGGTGCCTCTGATTGTTGAGGCAATACATCACTGCGGTATTGTCTGTTTGCAACAGCAGAGTACCTGGTGGAATCTCCGACTGGAAGGCCTGCAAGGTGTAAAGGACTGCTCTCATTTCCAAAATATTTATGTGGAGATGAGCTTCCTGGGGCGTCCATGAGCCCCGAGACCTGACCCCGTCGAGGTGTGCTCCCCAACCGGACCCTGAGGCATCTGTGGAGAGTGTCACAATCAGAGACGGCACAATAAGGGGGACTCCCACCAATAGGTGCTTTGGTTTGAGCCACCATTGCCAATCCCGGATAACAGCATTCGTGATCCGAATTGGGAGCTGCAGAAGGTCTTGCTTCTGATCCCACTGAACCCATAACATCCACTGGGTCAATCGCATGTGGAGACGGGCTAAAGGGACTGTCGCAATGGCTGCAGCCATGTGTCCGAGCAGGCAAAGGATCAGTCTTGCTGGGACCATCTTTGTCAAGATGTCCCTTATGAGGGACCTGATGTGTTCCACTCTGTCTTGGGGCAAAAAAGCTTTCCCCTGGACAGTGTCCAGGACTGCACCTATGAACTGCAGTCTCTGTGATGGAACCAGGTGTGACTTCTCCTGATTGATGATGATGCCCAATGACCCGAAGAGGGAACAAGTACAGTGGATCGCGGATATCAGAGCCTCCAGAGAGGGGGCCATAAGGAGCCAATCATCCAGGTATGGGAACACATAGTGGCCTTGTCTCCTGACAGCCACCGCTACGACTGCCATGCACTTCATACATACCCAAGGTGCCGAGAACAGTCTGAAGGGGAGGGCTCGTAACTGATAATGGCGACTCAGAAACTCGAAACGCAAGAATGTCTTGTGCACTCGAGCTATAGGTATGTGCAGGTAAGCATCCTGCATATCCAGAGACGCTAAGAAGGCGCCCTGCTTGAGTTTGGGAATTAAACCCGGAAGGGTCACCATGCGGAAACGTTTGTAAAGGACCGAAGCGTTGAGGTTGCTGAGATCCAGAATCAGACGAAGGTCCCCGGTCTTTTTAAGAACCAGAAAGAAGTGGGAATAATAACCTGCACCTCGCTGGTTCCGTGGTACGTGCTCTATAGCCTCCTCTCCCAGAAACACGAGCACTTCCTGCTGCATGAGCAGTGTGTGCTGACCTGAATAACAGTAAAGCAGGAAAGGTCTTGACGGTGGGTGGTTGAGGAATTCTATAAAGTGTCCTCTCTCGACCAGTTGGAGGACCCACCGGTCGGCGGTTATTGTCTGCCATCCTGAGAGGTGTCGAGCGATGCAACCCCTGACCTTTTCTTCCCGTTGATCCAGAGGAGGGGCGGGGGCCCAGAAGGAGTCATGCTGTGGCTGCATTACTCCCCGCAGGCTGGGTCGGTTTGGTGCATCTCTGACCTTGGCCTGGGGAAGACTTAGGCTGGGCCTTATGGTTGAAGTTACCCCTTTGCTGCTGGACAGAACGTGGCTGCTGCCGGCCACGGAAAAAGATTCTGGTTCCTACGAAAGGAACCAGATTTGGGCCTGTACATAGCCTGTACAGTCCTTACTGTCTTCCCGGCGTCCTGTAATTTGGTGATCACCTTTTCGGAATCTTCACCAAATAGGACTTTGCCGTTGTAGGGAACGTCCAGGATGTTTTTCTGGACGTCTGGGGTAAATCCAGAGACGCGAAGCCATCAGTGTCTCCGGAGACAGATGCCGGAGGCTGCTCCCCTTGCTGCGGAGTCCGCTGAATCGTAGGCAGCTCTCAAAACTTGGGTCCCCACATCTGACCCAGTGTGAAGGAGGTTCAGAAGTTCCTCCTTCTGCTCGCCATCCGGAAGTGTTTTGACTAGGTCTTGACCCTGTTCCCACAGGGCATTCTGAAACTGAACCATGTGTGTCAGATAGTTCAGTGACCTAATGGAGCATGTAGTAGCCACGTACATGCGCCTACCCAGTGAGTCCAAGTGCTTGGACTCCTCGTCTGGAGGCTGTGTACTCAAATGTTGCGGTTGTTGAGACCTGTCATGGAAGGCTGTAATGACAAGGGAATCAGCTAGGGGTTGCTGTGCCAAGTACAGGTCCTCTGCAGGGGTCCTGTACAGGCGGTCAGCCTTCTTTGGCACCGTGGAGTGCGGGCATTTCCACGCGGCCTTGGTGACGTCCACGAAGGTGTCCACCAAGGGTGGCACCACCACAGGATTAGGGTCCTTCTGCCAAAGATAATGAGCTAGGCAGTGTCATTCGGGGTTTAGGTCTTCAGTTTCCCATCCCATGTTCTCCTGGATGTGCCTCATGATTTCAGAAAAGGAGGGACCATCTGGAGGTGAGCTGGGGAGGTCTCGTGGGTCAGGCAATGGGATGCTGATTGGAGAAGGAGACCTGGAAGTATCAGAAGTGTCAGGTCTAGAATCATCCCCCTGTGGAGTGGAATATCTACATCTGGGTCGCTTAGGACTGGGGGACCCTGAGAGAGATCTTGAAGGGGGGCCTTCTCCTGTCTTTGGATCTGCCCCTAGGAGGTGTAGTAGGCTCCTTGGGGATCAGAGGTCTTCCTACTGGTCCCTGTGGTGGAGGAGGAGGAGTTGGGGGGGAGTAGGAGGAGTAGGCTTCACTGGGACCACGTCTTTCTTGATTGTGTCCCACCAAAAGGTAAAGAGGTCTTTAACCTCCTGAATGTTCATACCAGACGACAGATCTGGCGTCGGGGTTGGTCTGTCGCCGGTATCAGGCACTGGGTCCAAGGACATCACCGGATCAGGTGAAGGCTCCTGTGGAAGCCCGGCATCCTCGT
>JADMNL010000027.1:11637500-11712500 GCA_016271365.2 Neoceratodus forsteri
CTAAGCCCTTTTTTCTACCAGCTTCCTGAATGGATATCTCCAATTTTGAAGAAGTGTCCCTGATTTTGGACCTTTGTCCCTGATTTATGAGGCAGGAGGTTGAGAGGTATGCTGGGGAGCTGGCTTCTTGCTCCTTTCAACTGCCTTCCAAATGCTGGATAAAAAAAAAAAATTAGACACCATCACTGGGCCCCTCACCACACCGTGCAGCAACATACGAAGATATGAAGAAACATCAGCCTGAAACTCCGAAGCAAGAGGAAGGCGCTCTGGCCACATACGTGGTGGTAATAAAGAAACACCAGCACCTTCAGATTCAGCTGGAATCGTAAGAAAACCTTGTCAGGGTCAAAAACCTGTACACTGTGGATTGTCTGATGGCCTAAAGGGACAAGACTCCATAGTTTTCATGGAACAATGGCTTTTCAAAGTGTTGGGATTAAAGGAACTAGTACTTTTTAGAGTGGGCTCATCACATATGTCATAGCGCTATAGCATGTAGCCTCTGCCTCAGAACACCCTCAGGCCATGCTTATGTCTTTAGCACTGTGGTAAAACCTCAGGGACAACAGATACAAGCTTAAATGTGTTATTTGGATGGGTCTTTGCTCACCTTTACTCCTTTTATCACTGCTCCCAAATTGTTCTGTACACTGTCTTGATACCGTGCATTATTACTGCACCTTAAGTTTCACTGTAATTTACATATTTATTTATCCCCTGCAGGAACTCTGACAGACCATGGGAGGGACTTTTCTGTTGACATCAGTTCCAATACAGCTCTGCCAAGCTGATTACAGACTTTGGGATTAGCTACTTAAATTTTTTACTGGAATCTGACACTGATTGTATTTGATCATCTGTCAAATTATGGATTTGTTAAAGTAATATGTTAACCCCATAATTGTATGCTATCCTACTGTATATAATGGGCGAACAGGTGTCTATGGTTTATTCTACAAAGCAAGATAAATGTGTAGATTTTAAAATTACAAAAACTTTTTTTGCATTATGGTTTTAAAAAATATATCCTGCTTTCAGATAGTCAATTGGTTTCAAGGTTTTTAAATCAATTTTGAATTATATGTAAAGCAAGTTTGTAACAGTGGGTTTTAGTGGGGGGAGAGGGTGTGTGTGTGTGTATCTAAAGCAATTTTGTAGCTACGGGTTTTTGTAGACAGTTATATGTGCATGTGTATGTCTTTTTCACATATATATACACATACATACACAATATATATATATACACATACATACACACACACACACACACACACGTTATATATTTATATATATATATATATATATATATATATATATATATATATATATATATATATATACACACACACACACACACACACACACAGTATATGGAATATGCGGGCGCCTGTGGATACTGAAGTTATTTGTACAGTAGCCTGTGACCTTGAGTAACCTCACGGCGGCTAAGCCACAAGTGAGGTTTACCAGAGATGACAAGCTACTGTACAAATAACTGTATCCAGGCACTCTCAAGATATTAAATTTATGCAACAGGCATTTGTAATGTTGTTTTTGTGTGTGAGGGCTTATTTTGTGTTAGTTTTATTTGGTTTTGTGCAGCACTCTAATTTTCCGGTAGTTTTCTTCCAGTGCTTTAGTTTCTGAACAGGATGGTGAGCTGCTGTTTCAACTGGTTGGCTCGGTTTGTGTATTTCTATTGGTTGCTACTGTGTGGTAGTCGCAGCTGACTGGTGCAGTGTTTCGGTTCAGTATTTCATTGGCTGCGAATTTGTGTGGGGGCAGGTTGAACAGCTTCTAAAACATGGCAGTGAATGTGTTCAGCTGGTGGTGAATTGAAGGTCTGTGATTTATTTTTAGAATTTTTTATTTTGGTCCATCATTGTTAAAGTTGTGAGGAGGATGCAACATGTGGACATATTAGTAGCTGTGGATGGGAGAGAAGAGCAGGTGCTTTCTCGGTGGTTTGCACCTAGTGACAATGGGTCTGTGGAAATTGGGAATTGCCATGTGAGGAAAGGTTGAAAGAACTCAACATGTACTCGCTGGAAGACAGAAGGGTAAGAGGGGACATGATAGAGACCTTTAAGTACTTGAAAGGCATAAACAAAGTCAGGGAGGGAGGGAGGATTGTTCAGCTTGGGGGGGTCACTAGGGGGCAGTCTGAAGTTGGAAGGGGAAGGTTTAGGAGGAAGATGAGGAGGCACTACTTCACAGAGAGAGTGGTGGCGGGTTGGAACGCACTGCAGGAGGAGTTAATCACTCAAAGGACAGTGGACAGCTTTAAGCAGGGTTGGGATAGAGTCAAGGGCAGGGTTAGTACAGACAAAAACACAAAGGGGAGACCGTGATTTGGGGTGGGGGGGGCAGCTGTAGTGATATGAAACTAAAAGCTGCACAATCAGGCGGACTTAAAAGACCTGTGGGTCTTTTTCTGTCGGCAATTTCGTATGTTCGTATATTCACCCCTTAGCTCCTCCTCCATCACCCTCTTGTGCACCTAATTCCTCTTCACCATGTTTTCCCTTCCAGCCAGTTTCCCCCCACAGATACCCTACAAGCTCTTCCTGCCCTTAATCCTCACAAGGTCAAAGGCCCGGATGGGCTGGACTCTTAGCTGTTGCACCATTCGGCCCATGCCATAGCTCTCCCTCTTTCCGATCTGCTGAACCTCTCCTTCACACTTGCCATGGTTCCCGATGCCTGGAAGTTAACCACTGTCATCCCTCTTACCAAGGGTGGTGACTCCTCTAACCCTGGTAATTTTCACCCTAAATCTCTGCTCCCTATCTTTGCTAAACTCCAACAGCACCTGGTTCTGGCTCAGCTGTCTCCATTCTCTGATTCCACCTCCTTCCTCACCCCCTTCCAGTCTGGCTTCTGTAGGGCCTATTCCACCACAACCTCCCTTCTCCAGCTTACAGACATCATTCTCTCTGGTATGGATCAAGGAGGCATCACCTCTGCCACCTCTGTTGACCTGGCCAAAGCTTTTGACGCTGTTGCCCACTCCCTTCTTCTCAATAAGTTGGGAGCAGCTGGTCTCTCAGACTGCCACTCGCTGGTTCTGTTCCTATCTCATGGGAAGGTCCTAGGCAGTCAGGATTGGTAACTCCCATCTCTCCTCCCCATAAATACAGGCATCCCTCAAGGTTCAGTACTAGGACCGCTACTCTTCTCTATATCCCTCAATGATCCACCTGCTGCCTGCTGAACTTCAAATATCCACATGTACGTGGATGATACTGTTTTTTATGCCTCTGGTACATCTGCCTCAGTGTGGCAACCAGCCTCCAACTGGATTTCAACAATGTCCGGCTCTGGTTTCATGCAAATAAACCGTCCCTAAACACCAAAACGACTGTCTCGATGACCTTTGACACCAAACAAAAGCTAGCTAGGCTAACTGCCACTCTTACCTTTCATACTCTCGATGGTTCCACATTAGAAGAAGTTGCTTCCGTCAAATACCTAGGGTTTTGTCTTGACAGGAGCCTTGACTTTGCTGGTCATGTGGATGCTATCCACAAAAAGCTGCTTCCCAAACTGGACGCTCTCTACAGACACTGCAGCTGCCTTCCTCCTCCTTTGCTCTTGCCTGTCCACCAAGTACTCATCACTGTGACCTCTACTCCTCTCTCTCCTTCCCTTCTCTCACGAACAGACGCTTTGTCCATGGTGCCTCTCAAACTGGCAACTTCTGGCTTGGCTCCCTGCCTTCACTCCCTTCTCTCCATCCCTCCTACCCCATCCAACTCACTATGTAACTCCCCCATTAGGACTCTTGCTCTCCCTTCCAGGTCTTCCACCACAGGGACAGCTGCCTTTTCCTATCGCTTTCCAAGCATTTGGAATTCCCTCCCCTTAACAGATCCGCTCTGCCTCATCCTCTCATTCATTATCCCATCTACTACAGCTTTTCATCTCCCCCTCCTGCAGCTGCACCTGACCCTCTTCTCCCCTTGCACTTCTGACAAAATTATTCACTTTTCCCCTACTGTCATTAGAAGTACGAACATACGAAATTCCCAGTAGATACAGGTCATTTGGTCTATCTAGTCTGCTTGAGTGAGCAGCACTTCAGTCCATTAGACTGCAGCTGCCCCCTCCAGGTTTGTACCTTCCCCTTGAATCTGTTCCACCCCCTCTTGAAGCCCCCAACACTCTGCAGCGATACAACTTCCTCTGGCAAAGCGTTCCACCCTGCCATCACCCTTTCTGTGAAATAATGCCTCCTCCATTCCCTCTTGAACCTGCCCCCTTCCAACTTCACAGTGTGTTCGCTGGTTTCCCTTCTGCATTTCAGACTGAACATACAGCTGGTGTCTACTCTATTCAAACCCTTCCGGTACCTGAAGGTCTCAATCATATCCCCTCTCTCCCTTCTTTCCTCCGGGGTATACATATTGGGCTCTCTCAGTCTCTCCTCATATGGTCTGTCCCCCAACCCCAGGATCATTTTTGTTGCCCTGCACTGTACCCCTCCAATAGTCCGATGTCCCTTTCCAAGTAGGGATGCCATAATTGCACGCAGTGCTCTAGGTGCAGTCTTACCAGGGACCTGTACAGGGGCAAGATGACCTCCACACACCTGGAAGTAATCCCCCTTGCTATGCAACCTAGCATCTTGTTTGCCTTCGCTGCTGCCTTCCTGCACTGAGCAGAGTGGTTCATTTCCCCAATTATCAGCACTCCCAGATCCTTCTCCTCCTCGGATTTTGTTAACGGGACACCTTCCAGCCAGTAATTGTATCCTGGGTTCTTGCCTCCTAAATGCATCACTTTGTACTTCTTGACATTGAAACGAAGCTGCCAAGTGTAAGACCATTCCTCCAGTTTTGCCAAATCCTCCTGAAGTACTTTTGCTCCTTCCCCCATTTACCTCAGCTCAGATCTTTGTGTCATCTGTGAAGAGATGATCTTGCTCTTAATCCCTACTGCAATGTCGGCTACGAAAATGTTAAACAGAACCGGTCCCAGCACCAAGTCGTGTGGTATACCACTTGTTACTGCCCTGGGTTCAGATGCCTCCCCCCTCACTACTACCTTCTGCGGTCTACCCTGCAGCCAGTTCTCGACCCATCTGACCAGTTTCTTCCCTTCTCCCAGACTCTTCAACTTGCAGGTCAGCCTCCCATGTGGCACAGAGTCAAAGGCCTTGCTGAAATCCAGACAGAAGACATCCATCGCAAGTCCCCTGTCCAGTGCCCTCGTAACCCAGTCGTAAAAATCAACCAAGTTCATCTGGCAGGATCTGCCTGAGACAAACCCATGCTGCCTGCTGTCCTGGAGGTTACCCTCAAGAAATGTCACCAACCACCAGGATTGTCTCCGTCAGTTTTCCCACAATTGCAGTAAAGCTCACTGGTCTGTTGTTCACTGGTTCGTCCTTGGGGCCCACTCTTATGGAGAGGTACCACATGTGCTTCCCTCCAGTCCCTTGGCATGCATCCAGAGTTCAAAGAGATATTGAACAGGTCCGCCAGTGGCCCTGCCAGTACCTCTGCCAACTCTCTCAGACCCTGGGGTGGACTCTGTCTGGGCCAGGTGCCTTGTCCTCTTTCAGGGACTTAAGGCCCTCCCTCACCCTTTCCACCATGATTTTCCCATCCGTGGTAGTTTCTCCCCCACCCTCCATCTCTCACCTCACCTCACCTCTCCTCTCAAGTATGGATCCATCCCTCTCCTTGGTGAAGACTGAAGAGATGTATTCATTAAGTACTTCTGCCTGCTCAGACCCCTTTTCTATCTACCCACTTCCCCTCCTGATCCTAACAATCTGATACTTGCTCTTCCTCTTTTCTCTGATACATCTGAAGAAATCCTTTTCCCCTCCTTTGATCCCCTGCGTTAACCTCCGTTCCCTAGCTACCTTTGCTGCCCTTACCACTCTGCTCACCTCTCTGGATTTCTTCACATATTCTTTGTCTTTTGCTCTGTTGGATCGCTTGCGAGTCCAAAATGCATCTCTCTTTTCCTTCACCTTCTCCACTCATCCAGCTGGGGTTCTTGGTCCTTTTTTTTTTTTTTTTATCAGTTTCTGTATTCAAATCAAGATTATATCCCTTCTTCCCCTTCCCCCAAGACGCATCTGGAAACGAACCATTGTAGCTCAGTGTGCCTTTCCTGGTGAAACTTTTCAAAATAAATAAAGGTAAAAACTCATTAACAAAAAAAAAAAACCTTATGTGCTTGATACTGCCATTTTTTATAGTCTTTCAAAATGTAATCACCTTCCTCTCTGTGTAGTGTGATCAAGCGGTGTTCGTTCCAGTAAAGAATATGTTGCCAAAGGTATAGAATGACAAACGTTTTGTTTAAACAACATGTCAGCTGTGGGATTCAAGATGAATTTCATGAGTTTTCTGTAAAAGGAGCAGCTACGTTTAAAGCGAGGGACCGAGCGAGTTGGTGGCTTCACTCGACTAGCAGCAAGCATGAGCAAGCGCTGCTGAGCAACACTCACTCAGGCTTGCGTCTAGACTTCTGAAGCCACCGACTCGCTCACTCTCCTCGCTCTACACTCGTCTAGGAGCAAGCATGAGCAAGTGCTGCTGAGCAACACTCACTCAGGCTTGCGTCTAGACTTCTGAAGCCACCGACTCGCTCACTGTCCTCGCTCTACACTCGACTAGGAGCAAGCATGAGCAAGTGCTGCTGAGCAACACTCACTCAGGCTTGCGTCTAGACTTCTGAAGCCACCGACTCGCTCACTCTCCTCGCTCTACACTACTAGGAGCAGGCATGAGCAAGTGCTGCTGAGCAACACTCACTCAGGCTTGCGTCTAGACTTCTGAAGCCACCGACTCGCTCACTCTCCTCGCTCTACACTCCACAGCTTCTTTTATAGAAAACTCACTAAATACACCTTGAACAATTGACATGCTTTTCAAACAAAACGTTTGTCATTCTATGCCTTTGGCAGCATATACTTTACTGGAACGAACACCGCTTGATCACACTACACAGAGAGGAAAGTGATTACACTGTTAAAGACTGTAAAAATGGCAGAATCAACCAGAAAACTTTTCTTATGCATTTCTACCAATCAAAATCATGGCAGGATTAACCAGATCACCTAAATAAAACCGCAGTTTGTCATACCGAGGACTACTTTTTGTCCCCATGTAAAAACATTTCTAGCCATTTTATAAGATGGTTAATCCACTACAGAGAGTGCAGTCGTTCTCTGATATACGCACACCTTGGGTGGTTGAATGCACGAGGCCACAGGCGTGCATCTATCAGTCCACGACTGCATACCCTGTAGTGGATTATCTATTACAAACTGTCTCCATGACCTCTGGCTCCCAGCAGAAGCTTACCAGGCTCACCCCCTCCAAACATTCCAAGTCCCTGATGGTGCTGCAATAGGGGATGTCTCCTACTTTAAGTACCTTGTGGTCGGGCTCGACCACCATCTCGACTACTCTGCACACACTGATGCTACCAACCTTCAGCTTCACCGCAAGCTTGGTGCACTCTCCACAGGAACAAAGCAAACATCCCACTTCCTGCCCACTTAGAAACTGAATATGACCCTCCCATTTTTTACCATGATGACATATTCTACAGTTCTGCTCCCAAATCCACCCCAGCCAGAACTGAACCCCTCTTTCACTCCTTTGCCATTTTGCTTAAGACTTTCCCCCACATACCCACCACTGCTCTCTTTATTCCTCCCTCTCCCTCCTCCCTTGATGCCCAGCACCTTGTCCACTGTGCCTCCTTTACATCCAAATTGTAGTTTGGCTCCAATCCTCTCTCCTCTTACCTCCTACCCATTCCACAGTACTGTTTCCCATTCCCTTTCTATCTCCCACAGGAAATCTACTGCTGACCAAGCTGCCTTCTCAGGTTTCTCTAAACTTTGTTCCTCTATCCACTCTGCTTCTTCCATGTCCTCATCTAAAGGTCTTTGTAACTTTTTTTTTTTTTTTATCTCTGACCTGCAACAGTCCCCAACTTTGTACCTTACGATCCTCCACCCACTGACTGCTCCTCTCCTGATCTGCTTGAAGCCCTATATAGCCATGTATTATGTCCCAGTGGGTACTGTTCACTGCTTCTGTCCGAGTGCAATTCTATCTGCCTTAGGCAGATTGTGTTTTTTACACTAATCTGAATACTAGTATGCACACCTGTAATGTATTGCAATTTTTTTTTTTTTTACACCTACAGTATGATGAAGCACTATGTTGCTTGTCATTTAATTCACTTTTTTAACCTACTGTAGTTTCTCACCCCCACCCCCAGGAGGCATCTGGAAATGAGCCATTATCAGTCGAGTATGCCTTTCCCAGTTACATTTCTGGAATAATAAGTAAAACAGGACTCTTGTTCTTCCCAGGATGCACTGGCAAATGAGATGCCACATAGCAGATAACTTTTCTGGTACAGTTTGTTTAAATAAAATAGCAGAAAGTACACAGGAACGTCTCCCTACCACGCAATTGGTGAACTGTAGCCCCCACTGCTTCTCTTAGTAACTTAATTATACTTGTTAATCGATAAACCAAAACATAGTAATCTGGTGGCAAACTCCAATTCACTCGTGGCAGTTCAGGATGCATGCAGGAAAGACACGCCAAGGTGTGTCGATATGAGTCAATAATTGCATGCCATGAGTGTGTTGTTCAGCATGAGGTGCTTGTGCCACGTGCCTTTAAACATGCGAGCAGAAAATGCTGTTATTGGCCATTATTACACATCGCTGAAGTGTCTTACTGCACTTCTAACATAGGTTCTACTAAAAATGTGTCAAAATTATTTTTTAGAATTTTTAACAAAATAAACTGTTGTAAGAAATATTAGCATAAAAAATATATAGTTCCAGTTGAGGCGTGCTAATAGTACTGCCAAATCTGGTGCACAGGTTAAACAAGTACTGGAGCATAGTTATGGTCAGATAATTACACTCTTGTACTTGCGTTTATTCCAGTCAAGTGGCTGGAATGTTCTTCCAACCACCAAGGAAATGTTCTTTCAGCCACTATGTTCATAACCTCACTGCAACTAATACTGTGTTGCCCAAGGGACACCAGCCCATGGTCCAACAAGTGACACCTCACAGCCCAACAACATAGGTATAAGCTAATCTAAGCCATAACTATGCTTACTTTCCCTTTTTTCAAAGCATTCCAAAGGCAAGATGTTTAAAATGTCATATCTAACTTGAATTTCCTTTTTTTTTTCCAAAATGTATTTAATAAACACTCTTTCTTTGGCAGTTGCCAAATTAATCGAGCACCTTTCTAAGCTTTAGATTTTGTGCATGCACACATATGCATACATGATGCCAGGAGCAAGTTCTCGTCATTCAAATTGGTCTCTGAAGGCTTGCATGCATTAGATAACCTGAAAAGGGCCATGTGTAGACCTGAAAGGTTGTGCACTGAAAATTACTCAGTCTAATAAATGGCATCAAATAACCAGCTTTGCCCATCTCTATGCACCAAAAATGTATTTCAGTCACACTTTTACCTGACTGGATCTAGCACAATCTTTATCACGTCACTTATCATCTAAACATCTAATGGTTTCAATAGATCAGTTTAAAGTTTTAACATATGTTAATACTGCTGCACAGTCCCTTCCTTAAGGGTGTAAGAGTCATCATATGTGCATTCGTAAGGCATGAGCACCACAAACCAAAGGCGATTTGATTCCGATACCTCACTGTAAGTGAAAGAACTCTCACAAATGTTAACAGCAGTCTCTGCAGCAATGTATTACTGATCTAGGACATATTAAGTTTAAAACACTTTCCCTCGTACAAGCTCATTTTCAGGGTACCGGAGAGTGACACTCTTTAAATAAGATGGTCTCATGCACAGGAGAACAGAGTGATTCAGCTGGTCAGCAGCACTCCCTTCAAATAATAACAGTGTGTTAAACTCCATGAAAGAAATATTTTTTTCTTCAGTTACCTCAAATTCTTCCCAAAATCCTTGTTTAACTTTATCTGTGGTCTCCGCCAATTTGCTCAGTTCTTTCACACGACTTTCAATTTCAGCTGCATTGATTCGTGTTGTATTTAGAGGCTGGTAATGAGACAAATACACATACATTGACAAAAATCACAGAATACAATACATTATACTTAAGCAATAACAACCAAGAAGTCAGTCATTTCTGAGGGATTAATGATCAGTCAAGGGGATGGGTGTCCTCAGGCAACCTTCCTCCAGCCAACTCTTAATCCAAGGAATCAGTGACATCAATGCTGTTATTGCGATTATTAGTCTAATTACAATAACTTTCATATTTAGAGTTTTTAACTTTTGCCATTTTTGTGATGTGACAAGCAGTACAGCATAAGTGTTTTATGATTAAGATATTGAGAACTGCACTGGTCAGCTGGCAGCCAGATAAAAACACATTAATGACTGATCCAGTGGCCAATCAGAAGCATCACTAGGCTCACGAATAATTAATTAGGCTTGCAATGTACCTTTATAGTGTCCTTCTGACCCATTAACACAAAACCCTTTACATGCAAAACAAGGTCTAGCACAATAAAAGAAAAATGAGAAGCCCAAGATAGAATGAGTGTTAAGCAGGAGGGCCGAGTTTTAGTTAGTTCGTTTTTGTTTACATGGTAAGTGCACTAGGCAAAATCTGCCTATTTTCAGGCACAACCCGGGAGAATACATTACACTTTACATACAGCAGTACAAGAATGGTGTACAGGTAAGTCATACAGTAGTACAGATAATGAAATGCAGGTAATTTAGGACAACATTATAACAAAGAACCAGATACAAAAAAAATGCAAATAACTACTTCCTAAAAATAAATTGAGCATACAGTAATACAATGATAAAATACAGTGGTATAAGAGCAAACAGTAAATTGCATGGAACAGAATAACTACAGCATGTCAGACAAAAGAGAAAAAGTGCTAAATGCCTAGAATAGCACGACAACAATGTAGGACAAGGAGCAGAAGTGCTAAGTGTGTACAATATATAGTTTATAATTAACTCAAATGGAGTTTTGGAAATAAAACCAGCATGGGACAGTATACGGCACTAGTAATAATGTTCGGGGGGAGGGACAGGAGGCACGTAAATAGGCTTAGGGGATTTATAAACAAGAACATGCATCATTGGATCTAAGGTGATGGAATAATTATTTTTTGAAGATAACATGGGATTTTGAGATTTGGAGGTGATGCGGTAAGGAATTCCAGAAAGTAGGGGAAGTGTGGGACAAATGCCTGGTGGCCCATCTTAGCAGAGCATTTTGGAACAGCCAGGAGGACCTGGATGGATAGGGATGGTCAACTGGGGAAAACACTGAAGCCAGTGAGGTGGGTAGTGAGCATCTAACGATGCTGTCTGTGAAACAGCTTAACATATAAGATCGCCTGGAGAAGGGGAATAACAGTTTAGGTATGCGTAGAGTAGACAGTGATGGGTTAGACGAAGAGCAGAAGATGCAGACCTACACACATTATTAAAGGCAACATCCCATTTTTGGAGACAATTGGCATTGGCCTGATAGAATGAAAGTAACGCACAGCATAGCTTTGGGAGTAGAACACCCTGAGCAATTGCAAGTCTAGCTGCTAGGGTAAGGGCATGGCGAATATAAGTCAGGCCAAGCTTGGAGATGACATACTTACAGATGTCATTTACGTGTTGGGAGAAGTCTATGGCTGGGTCAAGTGAAACTCCGAGGTATTTGAAGGAGAGGGTTGAAGAGCCTGGGGAGTCATCCAGACAATGGATAGCTAGTTCGGGGGCCAGGGGGCACATCTTTCGCTGGGATCCGAAGAGCACAGACTGGGTCTTGGTTTCACTGAGGACGAGACAGTTCTTGGTGGGCCATGTTTGACTAGACTGAAGGTCAGCAGAAAGTTTGGAACTGATATAATTCATGGACATTGAACCAAGGTAGAGTACTAGGTCATCGGCATACAGTAGGGTCCTGCAGTGAGAGGGGGAATTTGGTAGGTTGTTGATAAAACACTGAAAAATGTAGTAGACCCAGAATACAGCATTGAGGAACACCTAAACGCATGCGGATAGGGGAAGAGAGGGTCTTGTTAAAAGGGACGGAATGTGAGCGGTTGCGGAGGTAACTAGAGAACCAAAGAACAGTAGAGTGAGAGAAACCAAGGGATCCAAGTTTATGTAATAGGAAGGAATGGTTAACCAGATCAAAAGCTTTGGTTAAGTAAATGAAAGTAACACCAGCAAGCAGGCCTTTATCCATATGGGACTTGACTTCACTGGCAAACTGTATGAGGGCGGTGGAGGTACTATGACTTGGCCTAAAACTATGCTGGGCTGATGAGAGAAGATTAGAATTTAGTAAACAGTTTGAGACCTGGGAGTGTACAATCTTTTCAAGGACTTTACTGAGGGTCGGCAGGATGGCAATAGGGTAGTAGTATGTGATGGCTCTAGGATCACCCTTTTTAAACACAGGAACAATCCTGGCAGATTAATCCTAGTTTCAGAAAAGCGGAGCGCAGGGTGAGAAAAGAGATAAATAAGAAACAGGGCAGAGGTTAAACTGCTAGCTGAACATCAACAAGAAGAAAAAATTACTTACCACAGTAATATTGTTTCTTCCAAGGACTCTCCCAGTATGATTAGACATATGCAGTCAAGCCAGAATCTCTGACTGCCCTGGAGCTGTAGTGATGTAATGTGGAATGTATGCAAATAGTGGAACCGGAATGTTATTCAAACTGCTGCCTCTGGGTGGGCTGTGTTCCATCTAATAAATTATCTAAATAAATAAATTCCTATCCAAAACAACAACCATAATAATACCCACCCCCCTGGTGAAGAGGACGGGGTTTCCAAACAGGATAAAAAGAACAGAAAGGGAGAGCTAGGTCCCCCAGTTATCTCTATGTGCATCAAAAAAAAAAAAAAAAAGGCAAGTCAAGCCAACGATTAATGGCAACATTAAATCCCTACTGAAAGTATTGCTGAACCTGATCCAGCTTTTGTAAGGGGAGGTAGGGTGGGAAGATTTATACTGGGAGATCCCTTGGAAGAAACAATATCACGGTGGTAAGTAATTTTTTCTTCAAACCTCAGGAATCTCCCAGTATGATCAGACATATGTAGGACTACCAAGCAGTGGCTTGGGAGGATGGTACAGAACCTACTTAGGAAAAAGGTTCTGCAATACTGCAGTGCCAAACCTTGCACCACTTCTGGACTGAACATCCAGGCTGTAGTGTTTTGTGAAGGCGTGGACTGTATTCCAGGTAGCCGCTTCACAGATTTCTAGCAAGGGGATTCCCCTTGCAGCTGCCACAGATGCAGCAGTTCCACGGGTGGAATGTGCCCTGAGGTCCTGTGGTGGCTGCGTCTCAGCCTTACTGTGAAAGAACTGGATGCAGGATACTATCCAGCATACAACTGATCTCTTTGAGGCAGACCTGCCTTTCCCAGCCTCATCATAGGTGATAAACAGTTGTAAGTGGGAACCCCTGAGGGCCTTAGTACAACTGGTATAGTAGCTGGGAGACCTCTTTGAATCCGAACTATGAAGCTTCAATTCCCCTGAACTGGACTTGGCTGTGAAGAATACAGAAAGGGTGATGAATTGGTTCAAACGAAACTCATATACCACGTTGGGAAAAAATGTCCTGTTAGTCCTGAGGACCACCTTGTCCTTATGGAAGATTATGTAATTAGGATCAGTGCAGAGCGCTTGGAGCTCACACACTCTTCTTGCTGAAGTAACTGCCACCAGGAAGGCAGTTTTCCAGGTGACATACTTCAGATTAGACATAGCCACTGGCTCAAATGGAAGTTCCATGAGTTTGGCTATGCACAAATTCAGGTCTCAAGGAGCGACTAGCTCCCCAACAGGAGGGAACAGATGTGCCAAGCTTTTAAAAAAACGTTCAAAAAATAGCGCGTGCAGCTATTGTTCTCCGAGCACCCTGCAGACAAATAAGCAGAGACTGCTGCCAAATGAACCCTGAGAGTTGCAAGCCTAAGGTCTGTAGGTATACCAAGTAGTCAAGCAGTATAGGTAAACCTGCCTTAACAGGACTGACATGCTTAAGACTTGCACCAGCTGGCAAATCTTTTTCAATTCTGAAGCATAAGTCTTTCTGGTTGAAGTTTTCCTGGAAACTTTCAGGACCTTAAGGACCTCTTCTGACAGTTTAAATTCAGAAATTCTAGCTCCTCATGAACCAGCTTCAGATGAACGGTCTGGAGGTTCGGGAATACTACCGGACCCTAAACGGCTATTAGAAGAATGCATCTCTGGGAAAGGCGGATGGGTTGCTTGGTGGACAGGGTGAGTAGTAGAGGGTACCATGGCTGCCTGGCCCAATCTTGAGTTTGACACACTCTCAACATCTGTGAAAATGGTGAAAAAGAATACAGGAATTTCCCTGTCCAATCCAGGACCAATGCCTTCATGGGCACTGTGCCCAAAGAGGGAGGCCTGCAACAATAAAGAGGAAGCTGATGGTTTTCTTTTGAGGCAAACAGATCTATCACTGGAGTGCTCCAATGTCTGAAAACTGTGTCCAACACTTCAACAATTGCTTGTTTAAAGCCCATTCGTGATGCTTCTGACCGATTCTGCTGAGTTAATCCACCAGTATATTGTCCTTCCCTGGAGACTGAATAGCAGACAAATGCACCCCCCCCCCAGGAAATATGCTAGGGACCAGATTTTCATGGCTTCTGTGCACAGCCTTGAGGATCTTGTACCCCCTTGCTTGTAGAGTACTACATGGTGGTTGTGTTGTCTGTCCTGACCTGAACTGACTGACCCCTCAACTGAGGAACAAAGGCCTTTAGGGAGGGAAGAACTGCTCTCAACTCTATAGAGATTGATATGCAACTTGGATTCCAGAGAAGACCAAGTTCCACTGATTGAGAGGTCACCTGTGTGTGCATCCCCACCCTAGGAGGGAGGCATCTGTTAGAACCACCGTGTAATGATGTTGCTGAAAAGGGATGCCTTGCCTGAGGTTGTCCCTTTCTTCTCACCACTGAAGAGCCAGGAGCAGAGTTTTTGTTACTGGCACAAGCTTTGAAAGAGGGCCCTCATTTGGGATCAATGGGACCTCAAGTGGTATTGGATGTCTGTCATCTGAAACCTGGCACCTGATACTACTGCGGTAGCCGATACCATGCGTCACAGTAAAGCTAGGAACTGCCTTGTAGTCCTGGGCTGACCCAAGACAAAGGAGTTTGCTAGGGTTAGTACGTTTGTTACTCTCTCCTGAGGGAGGAAGGCCTTGCCTTGGACAGTATCCAGTTCTGTTCCAATGAATTCTAGTGACTGAACTGGTTCCATATGTGACTTTTGGGTACTGATGAGGAAGTCCAAAGATTCTAGAATACGCTGGGTGACCATGATGGAGTCCTTCAACTGTTGATACAACTCATCTACGACTAGCCAGTCGTCAAGGTAAGGGAATACTACGATTCCTTGCCTCCTGAGATAGGCTGCCACCACTGCTAGGCACTTTGTAAATACTCATGGGGCAGAGGTGAGCACGAAGGGGAGTGCTGAGAAATGGTAGTGCCCTGAGGGCAGAGTGAACCCAACGTATTTTCTGTGGCAAGGCTTGATTGGGATGTGAAAGTAGGCATCTATCAGATCCAAAGATGCCAACCAATTTCCTTTCTTTAAAGATGGGATAACGATGGCAAGTGTAACCGTTCTGAACTTGGGCTTTGCCAAGTGTTTGTTCAGGAATCTGAGGTCTAGGATTGGCCACCAATCCCCATTCCTCTTCTTAGTCAGGAAGTGTCTGGAGTACATGCCCTTCCCCCTTTGGGAGAGAGGGACGGACTCTATTGCTCTGGCTTGCAGAAGCTTTACCTCCAACTACAGCAGAACTGCCTCTGCAGGAGTTGATGGCTGGAAGACTCTGCGACCCTGAAGTTTTAGAAACTGCTTGAAATGCAGACAGAGACTCTGGCTCAATACCTCCAGAACCCACTTGTCTGTAGTGATGTTTGTCCAGTCCTGGAGGTAATAAGCCAGCCTGCCCCCTGCTGGAAGAAGGGTGGTGGCCTGTCCTGGGTAGTCAGGGGTTCTGTCCAGGCTAAGGTCTGGGAGCTGCTGTTGAAACACCCACCTAGAAGGCCTCCTGCCCCTGTAGTAGCCTCTGGCCCAAGTACAATCTACATGCATGGAGACTGGGAAATAAGCTCTGGGGTAATATCCCCTACCCCTGCCTCCCCTTCCCATGGATGTAAAAGAAGTGGAGGCTCCTTCTCTTGTGGAATTACTTCTATAGGTGGTTTTGTACTCTTCCACCCTTTTCATGTATGCCTCAGTCTCGTCACCAAAAAGGGAATTGTTTTCACAAGGAAAATCCATGGCCTTTAACGGAATGTCTGGGGCAAGATTAGTTGTTCTGAGCCAAGCAAACGTCCTCAGAGACATTGATAGGGCCAACAACCTGAATGCAGTGTCGTTTGCATCCACAGCCATGTGAAATTGGTATTTGGTGGCATCCAATGCTGTTCTGGCAATGTCAGTGAGATTAAGTGCCACCTCACCTGGGACTCTGTCAGGGAATGCTAGTACAGAGTTCCAAAGGGCCTTCTGATATTAAACAGCATATGCCATATAAGCTGCCTGACTGAGGAGGAGGGGAAACTAAATAATCCTTCTTCTCATGATGTCAATTTTCCGTGAATCTTTATCCAGGGGATTAGATGAGAGGAGGACTCCAGCTTTATCACAGGCAGCAGCCTGTACCACACCCTCATGGTCCGGGTAAGAATACAAATCTTCAGCAGCAGACCTATCAACTTGGTATTTTTTCTCAACCTTCTTGTCCACCTGGACAGAGAAAGGTGTTTTTAGAATTTTTAGAGTGGCTTTCTTAAGAGAATTGTGGATAGGAAGAAACAATCTATTAGTGATCATATCTAAAAATTCTGCCCCCTCATCTTATTAGTCCTGCTTCCAGTTGCAAGATGGCGGCCACGCTGGGTCAGCCACTGAGAGTTACTAAGAGTAACTAGTTTTAAGTTTAGTTTTTAAATAATTTATAGTTTAAAGTTACGTTTATTAGCCTTATTTTGATTTATCGTTAATCGTATTGTTAATCGCACTGTTAAATCACATCTGTATGCCGTCTGGATAACTTGATTTCATTTCGTTTCTGTTGGAACCAAGGACAAACTGTGTGGATTAACCTTTGGTCTGCTGCTTGATTTCTTTTTGACCCTCACCATCTCATTATTTTGCCAGGATATGTGGAGCTTGTTGCTTCGTTTGAAGACCTTGTTTGGGGAACTTGTAATCAGGAAAGGAGTTCACTGTTGGAACCGTGGATTGTCTCGTAACATCTGCAACAAGGAAAGTCTCGTTTAATTAGTGGGCTCAAATCAAGGCTTGCTTTGGCGGCTCTGATCAAGCGGAGAGTTGTCAAGAGTCTTGCGGAAGCGATGGCACCCTTTTTGGTCTTCGACCAGGCAGGAGTCGCCTCGTGTGCTCCCTAAGGAGCTGGGGGGGACTGGGGCTTCACCTAAGCTGCCTTAGGGTTCGGCTGTTGGGCTGACTATTGAGGCGTCTGTAGCCGCTGGTCGTCGACCGGCTGGGGGTGTCTTTGTTGCTTTAAGTGAATGGGCTTATGTGTCTGCCTGTGACTGTTCCCCTGAATGATTGCCTGCTTGGAGTTTTCAACCTTCGATCGCGTTATGAGGATCAGCTGCCGGTGGACTGTGTTGAGAGCTGTTTTGGCCTTCCCTGCTTGGATTTACTCTGATCCCTGTTATGTGACTGATCTGCTGGAGAATTTACCTTGCCTTTTCCTTGTTTGGTTTCGATTCCGGTTTTCGTCTGTATTTGGATCCGCTGGAGAACTGACTCGCTTGTCTCTGCCCTGTTCCTGGACTTAGGGGTGGTGAGAGTGTGGTGCACATTCATTTACTTTTATATAATTATGGTTTACTGTTTGGATTCATTCTATAAATGGTCCCCCACCATGTGAGAGGTGGTATTGGGGGAGTATATAACATTTTTTCTGACGATTTGCTGGATTGTTGCACGTGAGAGGTGCTTCATTGAACTTTAAAATACAAATTTTTTTTTTTTTTTTTTCCCGTTTGGGTTTAGTATCCAGTGGTATATGATAATATTATCATTGTGTTTTTAGGATTATTTGATGTTATCTTATTATATTTTTGTTATTTGGGTTATTTTTGGTTTGGGGTTTAATTTGGGTTTTATTTTATGCTAGATTGTTTGTTTTATTTTGCTCCCCCTCTGTGAGAGAGAGTGGAGAGTGTTTTATTTATAGTTTTGATATTTATAAGTTTTTGTTTTGTTTTATTTTTGTTTTTTGATTAATGACGGTTCGGCATTATTCCCCCACTAGGCTCAGGAAATTACGTCCTTTTGAGTGTCCACCACTGTCATCTGACACCTATTTTAGGTGTCATGCGTTGGGTATTCTGAGGAGGCGTGGACGAAGGTGGAGAGCTGGGCCTGGTGAGGGACAGGAAGGGGGAGGTCGGATTGGGGTTTTAGGGTCCAGGAGACGCCCTGGGGCGAAATGGGGTCAGGATAGAGGTTACTCTTGTCTTGTCCCCATACCCAAGGGTTCCGAAGTAATTGGACAGGTGCCGAGGTCTTTCCCAACAGCTCATCCTGCCTTGGCGGTGTTATGCAATGCCAGATCAATTAAGAACAAGACAGCTATTATTGCTGATCTTGTTGGATCATCTGATCTGACTTGCATCACCGAGACCTGGCTGGATGAAAATCCAGCCCCTATATTGGCCTCGGTAACTCCAGCCGGGTTCTCGGTGATACACCGTCCAAGGCTGGATCATAGGGGCGGGGGTGTGGCCATTATGTTTAAATCTGAACTTGTGGATGTGCCATTGGGAAACACCAGTTCCTTTGAATATATCCTGGGTGAGGGTGCAGGCTGTGGGATCCTCATCTACCGTCCACCAGGTGACAGTGGAGAATTCCTGCAGGAGATTACAGACTTCACCGTCGACCTGGTGTTGAGGTTTCCCAGACTGATACTTCTGAGCAACTTCAATGCTTGGGTCAACTAACTCTCTCATTTTGGTCAAAATCTCCTCCAGCTGATGAACATGCTGGGCCTGACACAGGTTGTAACCTCCTCTACCCGTATAGGGGGTCATTCATTGGATCTGGTCTTTCTCTTGGGTATGGAGATCACTGATTTGGGGGTGAAACCAGTCAGTTGGTCTGACCATTACACCATAAGGTTCAGTTTCAGGGCCCACTCTAATAGGTCTGCCCCTACGGAGATGGTTCAGTACCACCCTTTAAGGGGTGTAAACCCCAATGACCTCATGGCGGTGCTGGATCTATCGAGCTTGTCGGGTGAATGCATGAGTCCAGATGATCTTGTATTAGCCTATAATAAGGCTGTGGGAGATGCTCTGGACAAAATTGCACCTGTTCGTGTTCAGCCTCTCACCCTCCGTCCAGGAAGCCCGTGGTTTGATGGCTCCTTGAAGGAGTTAAGGCGAGCAGGCCGAAGGCTGGAGAGAACCTGGCGGAAGTCGGGCCTTGATGCCAACAGGCTTAGATTGATGATACATTATAATAGCTATCAATCAGAAATCACTTGTAAGAAGGCAGAATTCCTGTCCAGAGAGATTTCTGCTGCACAAAATCGACCGGCTCAGCTTTTCCGGACTGTGGACAGACTGTGCAATCCAGTCTGTCCTCAGCCTAGAGAAGATGATTTTTCTCAGCTAAGATGCAAGGAGTTTGCTCGTTTTTTTGCGGATAAGGTTGTCGACATCAGGTCCGGCATCGGTCCGACCTCTACTACGGAGGATTGCGGTGGTCGATTGGAAGTGGCTTGCCCTCGGCCTGCCTGGTTAGATTTTCACCGTCTGGAATTCGGGGACATTGTGAAGATCATCCAAACAATGCGATCAACTAATTGTAGTTTGGATCCGGGTCCTACACCGCTTTTAGTAGGTTGTGTAGAAGTTATCTACCCAATCCTTGCAGACACTGTCTGGAAGTCTTTGGAGAGGGTTTTTTCCTGACCCCCTTAAGGAGGCGGTAGTTCGACTACTCCTTAAAAAATCCTCCTTGGACCCAGACTGTCTAGCTAACTACCGACCTATCTCCAACCTGCCATTTGTTGGTAAGGTTACTGAAAAGGCAGTTGCGTTGCAATTGGATGATCACCTCATATCTCACAATGTCTATGATACTCTCCAGTCTGGTTTCAGGAAAAGGCATAGTACAGAGACTGCCCTTGTCCGGGTACTGAGCGGCCTCCTAATGGCCAGAGATCTAAAGGCATGCACATTCTGGTCTTTCTCGATCTATCTGCTGCATGTGACACTGTAGACCATGGAGTGCTATTGGAGCGCCTGCAGGTCTTTTGTGGGCTGTCTGGTACAGTCCTCAATTGGTTTCGTTCTAACCTCATGGACAGGTTTCAGAGAGTTGTCACCGGAATTTATTCCTCTGGCGCTCACTCCCTGCCTTGTGGGGTACCACAGGGCTCCATTTTAGCTCCCATGCTGTTTGCAGTGTATATGCTGCCATTGGGAGAAATCATCAGGCGATACAGTCTGGGTTTTCACTGCTATGCAGATGATACTCAGCTGTATTTGTCCTTTCTCCCCGATTAGGGTGATGCACTCTCTGTACTTAATAACTGCCTTGATGAGATCAGACTTTGGATGAGTTCGAGCTGGTTGAGACTCAATCCGGATAAGACTGAGGTATTGGTTGTGGATCCAGGTCGTCCGGGGGTGGGTGTGGGAGCTGGACAACCATCAGATTTATTACTTGGTGATGTACCGCTCTCTACCTCTGGACAGGTGCGAAATCTAGGCGTTATTTTTGATGATGGTCTGACCCTGAAATTTCAGGTGTCTGCTGTTATCAAATCCTCTTTTTACCATCTGAGGAATATCGCCTGGGTGAAACATCTGATTCCCCCGGAGGACCTTCCAACATTGGTCCACGCCTTTGTCACTACTTGTCTGGACTACTGCAATTCCCTCTACCTAGGGCTACCAGGGGTTGATTTCCGCCGCCTCCAGCTGGTGCAGAACGCGGCAGCCAGGCTTCTGACTGGGACTTCTAGAACCAGTCATATTACGCCTGTGCTCCACGAACTGCACTAGCTGCCTGTTTGGTGGCAGATCACCTTTAAGGTTGGTGTACTAACCTTTAAAACTCTACATGATCAGGGACTCTGTTACCTGAAAGATCTCCTGATTCCCTACTGCCCCCTCCGTCCTCTCCGTTCCGCCAACGAGGAACTGCTGGAGATTCCCAGGGTTCGATTAAAGTCATCAGGATCTTGTGCCTTTGCTTTTTCAGCACCAACCCTGTGGAATTCTCTACCTCGTTGGTTGAGAGAATGTCCAACCGTCGATAACTTTAAAGTTGCTTTAAAAACATATATTTTTAGTTTAGCATATTCTTGTTAGTTGTGGCTGACTTAAATGTTTGGATTTTATTATTTTTAATATTTTGTACAGTGCCTTGGTCTTGAAAGGCGCTTTATAAATAAAATTGCATCGAATTGAATCTTCCACAGACTCTTGAGAGGGGAGGGCTAAAGTGTCAGTCATCTATCTGACAAAGGAAAAGTGGGATGAAAAATCATCATGCCCACGAGGGGGTACCACAATCTTGTTGTGGGGATACCTCAGGCTCAATAGGTTCCCCCAAATCCGGATCCTCCTCAAAGTAAACTTCCTGTCCCTGGTCTGTGGGAACTGGTAGTGGTGGGATTTGAACAGATGAACCCAGAATAGAACCCGTAGTTTGCAAGGCCTGAATGACCTGCAGGGCTTTAGCAATGTCCTCAACAGAGGGCATTTTGTTTTTATCTGCTGGGAGCTCCCTTGCTTCTTCAGCAGGAGGCACAACACTTTTTTCTATATGTTTCTTTTTTGGCAGACAGACTCTGAAGCTTACTCAGTAGGTCTATTATGTTTACTGTGTTCAGACCTCTTCTCGGTACTTTTGGGGTATGAAGAATCTTTTGATGTCTCTCTTTTGTTTTAGAGTGAGAAGAGGAGGCTTCTTCAGGGTGCTTAGGTGACACTGAGGTGGGAGTAGAAGTCATCTCCTCTAACCTTTTGCCCTTTTCTTAATGGTTTTAGGACAAAATCTACTACACACTTCACAGAAAAAATGTGACTGGGACCCAGGCACTCCAAACATAATTCGTGGCAATTGGCCTTAGCAAATATATGGAAACACTTTACACAGTTTTTAAAACCTGCAGGTCCCGTCCTCTTTTTAGGTCTTTCTGACATGTTAAATCTCAGTAGACTAATAGAAACCTCCCAAAAAGGGAAAATATATAAAAATCGCAGTCGGTTCCGTGACGAGAAAAGGAACCGCGATCAAGTAAAAGTAATTCTATTTTTGTAACAAACTTGATTGGTTTCTGAAAGAAAGGGAACGGAGCACAAATAAGGCAAATCAGTCTTAAAAACAAGTAAAAGTAAAGAGCTTTTAAGTCAAATTCGTCGAGTTAAATAGCGCTTAAAACCGCTAAAACTGCTGCAAAACTGACAAGGCCTCACTCAGCTCTTGTGAACAGAAAAAGAACTGCTAGGAACAGAGAAAAAAAAATACTGCTCATTATAAAAAAAATTAAAAAAACGCTACTAGAGGTAGAGAAATAAACAAAATAGTGAAATAACACCTTTTTTGAAAGAAAGAAATAAAACTTGCAGGGAAGTTGCTGAGGAAAGCTCTTTGGGCCGTCTAGTTGACCGAAAAGAGAAAATGAAACTGTCAGTTGGAACACAGTCCACCTAGAGGCGGCAGTTTGAATAACATTCCAGTTCCACTATTTGCATACATTCCACATTACATCACTACAGCTCCGGGGCAGTCAGAGATTCTGGGCTGACTGCAAATGTCTAATCATAATGGGAGATTTCTGGGGTTTGAAAAGGTGACTTTTCTTGCTGATGTTCAACAAAAAGAAAAGGCGAGTTTTTATGGAGAAATGTACGACTCAGATTGAAGATAACGTGCACTGAGAAACAACTTGACATAACTGTACTGCACAGAAGCCAAACCTGCCACTGCCAGAGGTTATTTGGGAAGGAGGTGGGCTGTACTACAGTCTCAAGAAACAGGACCTCAGAACCTACTGCTACAATATATTCTATACACCACAATTTGTCACAGCAACTAAGTGAGGAGCCCGGTTTATCCCAGACCGCTGTATGCTGTGTTGAATGCATTTACTATTTTTAAACACTGTTCTCATGATTTGTCACAGTGTCCATTCAAATGGCTACAAACATTATAGTAGGATCACTTTCTTAAGGAAAAAAACTCAAAATAAAGAAAATGGCTCGCTTGGCAACATGAATGCAGAAACGGGATCAATCACAAAATGTTATGAAGTATTTCAATAGAAATCTTTCAGGACCGTAATTGTTCTTTTAGTTCTGCACCATTGTAACTACAGTGTGGCTAAGAAATCATCATGACTTTCTACAATATCTTCCACAGCACTGCACTGCTTTAATCAATTGCATCTTTCACTGGAACAGGGCTAGCTATTTCCCCAGGCTGCAGTTACACTTCAAAGTTCACCCTCCACAGAACTTTTTTTTGCCTGAAAACCGAATGCAGCAATCCCAGTCAAACAAAGTGTATGTTAAGGATGACAATCATTCCGACTGACAAGCTGGAACTGCATGGACATACATAAATGAAGAGCCACACAAGAGAGACAATGGCATAGAACAGCATGGTAATTTAAGGTCAGAAGGGACCTTCGGTACATCAAGGCCACGCCCCTTGCTTTATAATAAGCAGGGATGAACAAGTATGCTGTGCTGATCAAAATTCTAAGAAGCATACTCTAAGAGATCAAATCTGAGAGACAGGTTTTGGGCATTGTGCACTGCGCTGATGAATGAGGGGGTCACAAAATAACTCAAAAAGCACAACTACAACACATAGAAGGCAGCACAGTTGGGTCATTTGCTTGTTGTTTTTAGATGCACTTCTCAGCTTTTACGACCACCCCAGCACAATTACAAAAGGGAAGTGTGCAAATTAGGGATGTCATGATAACACTATATGATATCACAATAATATCCACAGACAATTTATCATTAAAAAAAAAAAAAAAAAATCACAATTGTTATGCATCATGAAATACTAAAATATATCATGATAAACTTTCTCATCTCTGCTGCTCCAGCAGTGTATTCTTCGCCAGGTGCAATCGAGATTCCCCATATTCCCCCAGTTCCATTTTCACAATTTATTTTTTTAATTAGAAATTATGCAAATTACCATGAAAATCATTATATCATGATATTTTACACAAATACCGATACTGAAAACTTGATATTGTGACATCCTTAGTGTAAACGTAAAAGTGAAATTAAACCTACAGTATTTACAAATAGGCAAGTTATAATAACCAAGCTGCCTGCTGTCTTTCTGCATCACACTTTGAGATTTTGTGACCCTCTCATCTAACGAATAACACAAAAAACTGTTTCAGGTGTAGGTCTATTCCAAGCAAGGTAAATCAGATAAAAAAAAATACAATACTACAGCAACACTGAAAACTTAAAACAACCATTCAACCTTGGGGAGTCAGATAATTACTATTTAAAGTACAGGAGAAAAAAAGAAATGTCATGCTGACGGGAACTGATGATTCCCCCGTAGCACACAGGCAACCTTTTGATGATTTAATGATGATGTGAAACAAAACACAGCTCTTCTGATACAGTATTACACAAACATGGTGAGCCACAAAATCTCAGCTAATGTGCGGCACAATTACCTGCTTTAGCTGGAGTACAGTGCCAAGCTTTTCCACCATGGGATTTTTCTTGTAATGTTCAACAAGATCCGTCAGCGAATCAAATTTCTCCCCTCCACCAACATCATATTTCATGTCCTGTCAAGATAAATTTGTCATCAATTAGAACAACCCTTTTCAGACTCTACAGGCGTCTGCAGTATTTCTGCAGATCCACAGTGGCACAGAGCATAACGTATTCGAAGCAAATATCATCTTGGTCATTTGTAATTGTGATACCCAGGGTCCCTTTCCTTGCTGACTACTCTTAAGGGTGTGTTACCTATATAATATGTATGGCCTATGTTGCTGTTTCCCAAGTGCATTACAGTACATGTGTCCCCATTTAAGGGGAGTTTGAACAGCTCACACCAATCCCTAATATGGTTAAGTGTGTCTTGTAATGCACTGGATCCTCCGTTATCTTGGATTTTGGCCCCCAGTCGACAATCATCTGCGAATTTAGTCATCCAGACAGTTTTATGTTCATACTTAAGTGACGTCACATATATATTAAAAAGGCTTGGACCCAAGACTGACCCCTGGGGCACCCCGCTCGTCACCTCAATCCAATCCAAGACCTCTCCTCTAATGGTAACTCTGTTTTCGCTCCGTCAACTATGAATTGATCCATCTGACAATGCTTTCATGGAGGCCCAAGTTCCCTAGTGTTCTGATCAACTCTAAATGAGGCAGTCAATCAAAAGCCTTGGTAAAATCCAAAAATACCACATCAACCAATTTCTTCTTATCCAATGCCTTATTGACTACTGTAGAAATGCGGCATCTTTGTCTGGCATGATCAGTTTTTTTTGTTTTTTTTTAAAGCCATGCTGCGTGTCATCTCCTAGATTATTCTCCCTTATAAAACTTCTCCATGTCTTCCTTTATCATTCCTTCCAACACTACACAGCATAGATGTCAGACTTACTGGTCCATAATTTGCTGGATTCTCTTTCAACCCTTTTTTATAAATGGGTACAACTAATGCTACCCTCCAGAGGGTTACAACGTCTCCTTTGTCAAGGGAGAGTTGGAAGATGTGGCTAATTGGGAGTGAGAGTTCTGCTGCTAGTTCCTTTAATACTCACGGATCGATTCCATCTGGTCAGCGGGATTTATATGGGTTTAATTTATAGTGTCTTTTTGTTACTTCTACTGGATCAATTATAATCGGCTATTTTTTGTCTTCACCTTCCCCTCCACTGTAATGTCCTGTTTTTTTTTCGCAAAAGGCTGTTGCAAAAAATACAGGTTACTCACCTGTAACAGGAGTTCTAGGAGTGGTATATGTTGTTCATCCACACTGTCTGGCAGGTTCTTTGCCGCTTTAATTCTTGCCGGAAGGTCTTCAAGCTGGCTCCTCCCACCCACCCCGGTGGTAAAACCCTGGGCTCCACCCCATGATGCCAAATCTAGCCCACTGGAAGCTAGGTAGCGTGTCGAAGCCAGGGAGGTTGGTTGGGTTGTGTGGATGAACAACATATACCACTCCTAGAACCCCCGTTACAGATGAGTAACCTGTATTTCTACAGACGTGAATATGTTGTTCAATCCACACTGTCTGGCAGACTCCTAGCAGTTCTCCGGGAGGAGGGAGACAAGGCGCGCACCCCCTACTTAGGGAATAAGGACTAGAGAACCGAGGTCCCAAAACCAGCATCCCGGCGTGACTCTAGGTCAATGTGGTAATGGGAAATAAAGGTGTGTGCTGACTTCCAGGTAGCAGCCGTGCAGATTTCCTGGATAGGGACGTCCCTAGAAGCAACGGTATGATGGGTAGAATGAGCTCTTATCCCCTTGGAAGGCTCCAAGCCTGCCAACCTATAGCAGAAATCTATGCAGGAGGTGACCCACCTGCTTATCGTCCACTTGGCTGCAGGTCTGCCAGGTGCGGCTTCAGCATAGGTGACAAACAGCTGGCAAACCACTCCCCAAACTTCAGCCGTTCGCTGTTTATAATAAGCGGGCACTCTTCTAGGGTCCAGAGTATAAAGCCTATATTCAGCCTCCAAGGTGTGATTGGGGTAGAACACTGGCAGAGTCAACACCTGGGTAAGGTGAAACTCCGACACCACCTTCAGAAGGAATTTCGGGTGGGGGCGAAGGACAACTTTGTCCCTGTGGAAGACCAGATAAGGAGACTCGATAGAAAGCACCTGGAGCTCTCCCATTCTTCTGGCTGACGTTATAGCCACCAAGAAGGCGGTCTTCCACGACAGCTGGGAGACATTGCACCTGTGCATCGGTTTGAATGGCTTGCCCATGAGCTTAGCCAATACCAGCAGTAGATCCCAGAGAGGTGGAGGTTCTCGCACCGGAGGGGATATGTGATCAAGGCCTTTGAAAAAGCACCCGACCACCTTCTCCTGTGTCACCGACTGCTTGCCGGCCTCCGCCTGGTAAGCAGAGATGGCTCCCAGGTGCACCTTGACAGTCGTCGACCGAAGCCCTAACTGAGAAAGGGACCACAGGTAGTCCAAAATACTAGCCAAGGGACAGGAAGAGGGGTCCAACCCTTTGTCCTGACACCAAATGGAGAATCTCTTCCATTTGAAGGCATAGCGTTTTCTGGTCGACTCCTTACGGGACGCCTCAAGGACGTTTAAGACCTCGTCGGAAAGATCCAAGGCCTGGAACTCTAGCCACTCAGGAACCAGGCTGTCAGGTGCAGGGATTGAAGGTCAGGATGGAGAACCTTCCCCTTGTCTACTGAGATCAGGTCCGGGCGGGCCGGAAGCCACCTCGAGAGCCTGAAGCTGAGGCTGAGGAGATCTGGGTACCAGAACTGGCAAGGTCAGTCTGGGGCTACCAGAATCACCTGTGCCTTATCCCTCTTTGCCTTAAGAAGCACCTTGTGGATCAACGGAAATGGAGGGAAGGTGTAGAAGAGGTCCTGGGTCCACAGCCTCGAGAAGGCATCCCCCTGCAGCGAGCTCTGCTGAGGGGGAGGGCGGGCATGAAACAGCCTCGGCTTCACATTCTCCCTGGAGGCGAACAGGTCCACCTGAGGGGTGCCCCAACGGGAGAACAGTTCTTGCACTACCTCCGGCAGGAGTGACCACTCGTGAGATGCAGCGCCTATCCAGCTGAGGGCATCAACCAGACTGTTGGAGGCTCCTGCCACATGGATGGCTAGGAGATCCGCCTCCAGGCTGATCACGAGAGACCAGATGTGGACAGCCTCCTTGCACAGAGGCCAGGAGTGTGTCCTGCCCTGACGGTTGAGGTAGTACATGGTCGTGGTGGCTCGAAGGAAGTCGAGCTCTGCCACGATGAAATGAATCACTTGCGATGGCACGAGTTCCGATTTGGCCTCGTTGAGGAGGCCAATCTGAGAGCAGACCTGGAGGGCCAGATCCCTGGATTGTTCCACCTCCAACATGGAGGGGGCTGCTATCAGCCAGTCGTCCAGGTAAGCGTACACCCGGACCCGTCAGCGCCGCAGGAATGCTGTCACCACTGCCATGCATTTGGTGAAGATCTTGTGAGCTGGAGAAAGGCCGAAGCGCATGGCCCGGAACTCATAGAGTGATCCCTCTGCTCTGAAGCGGAGGAATCGCTGATGAGATGGACGGATTGGGGCATGAAAGAATGCGTCCTGGAGATTCAGTGAGCAAAACCACAAGCCTAGTTCCAAGGATGGAATGATTTGAGCCACAGTGACCATCCTGAAAGTGCGCAGCCTTAGGAATTTGTTCAGGTCGTGCAGATCGAGAATGGGGCGCCAGCTCCCCATCCGTTTTGGGACCAGGAAGCACCTGGACACAAACCCTGGGTCTGGAGGAGGGTCCGCCACCTCCCTGATCACCTCCTTTTGGAGAAGCAGGGCAATGTCGGCTCGACAAGCTGACAAGGAGGCTGTGGAACCCGTTGCCCCCCATGGGGCGACGTCTCGATAGGAAGGGGACTGCTCGAACTCCAGAGGCAGACCCCTGCCAACCACTTTTAGCACCCCGCGATCTGTGGTGATAGTGGACCAGGTGGAAAGGAAGTGGTGGAGCCATCCCCCCACGGGGGGAACCCGGGGAGGAGTGACGAGGCTAGGGTCGACACCCCTCAACCCATCACTGGGCAAGCTTGGAGGAAGGACCAGCAGAGGGGCCTCCTGGCCTTTCCCTCCAGGCTTCCTATTGGAGGAAGCAGCAGACTTGGCCTTAGGGTGCCAAGTGTGAGCCTGCTGGCTCTGTTGCTGGTACTGCTGGGACAGACGTGCCACAGGATTGGAAGGGCGAAGGGCTTACGCTGCTGCTGGCGCCCTTTGTCCTTCTGGGAAGACGTGGCCAAGTCCAAGGTGGCGCTGAACTTCTCGATCCTCTGGAGATGGCCTTCCACCTCGGCCCGAATAAGTCGGTGCCCAGGAAGGAAATGTCTGCAAGCTTGTGCCGAGTGTCTACCGTGAAGGTGGAGATCTGCAGCCAGGCTCTGCGGCACCTAGTTACTGCGGCTGCTACTGACTGGGCCCAAGAGTCACCGATGTCCAAAGAGGCTTGGAGCTGCTGTTTAGCCACCGCCGTTCCCTGATCCTGAACTTGCTCAACCGTCGTCTGAAGGTCAGCCGGGAGATGGGGAATCACCTCATCCAGGGAACCCATAAGTCGCGTGAGAAATGTGCCATCAGTACAGCCGAGCTAGCCTGTCAAAGGCCTAGGGAGGAAGCAGCATACACCTTCCACCCCGAGTAATCCAGCTTCCTGGATTCCTTATCGGGCGTTTTGTCCACATCCCTAGCGTTCCCGTAACGCCGGAAAACACTATCAGTCACCAGCCCCTCCGCAGAAGGGTGCTCCGAGAAACTGGATAGTGAACCGGTGGGAACTGTATACTTGCGAGCCATCCTGGCCAAAGGCATGGGACAAGAAGCAGGCTGCTGGCACAACTCCAGGGCTGGGCTAACAATGGCTTTAGCCACCGGGAAGGCCTCCGTAGGAGAACCTCCTTGGTCTAGTATCTCCATGAGGGGATACCAGGCCCGTTTCTGGACGGGTTCGAGCTCCATCCCAGTAGACTCTGAGATGAGTCGAAGAATACCCAGGAACGAGGATGGGCTCTCGTCCACCTACTGATCCCCAGCGGATTCCAGGTCAATGGGCCTGAAGTACAGGGAGGAGTCGTCGTCAGACTCCGAAGAGTCTGCAAACAGCTGCCGAGCGCCTGAGCCACCCTCCACCTGCCCAGGTCGATCGGGACTGAGGGTGACTGACAACCTGTGGGGCAAGCCCTGACTCGACCGAGAATCCTTGGTCGGGGCCCCAGCCTTCGGTTGAGGAGGAGGAGATGGTGGTTCCACCACAATGGGTGGAGCAGCCAGTTTTGGCCAAACAACCGGCGCCAGGGTCGGCTCCTCGATGACGAGGGGTTGCTTCAGTCGCTCCAGTGACAGCCACTTAACTGCCTGAGAAGGCGACGGAATCGCCTTGTTACCAGTCAATAAAAGTTGCTACCACATCATGTCCTCATAGCGCTGACGTAACTTATGTTGGAGCCTATCCTCGGAAGAGGACGAGGAGGATGAGCGGTGGCGCTGCTTCCCATGGTGTCGAGACAGAGACCGCCATCAGCGGGATCTACTCGACTTGGAAGAGGACCGAGACCTTCGGGGTCGCTGAGGGTGGGCTCAAGAGGGGGCGAAGAAAACCCGCTCATCCCCTGGTTCAGGGTCCTTTACCGGGGACTTCCGCACAGGAGGCATGGGCAAGTCCTCGGTTACCACTGGGGAACAGGTGAAGAAGGGTTGTCTGCTTCTCCAGTCGACAAACCATCTAAACGGGCCAAGAAAAATCTTGACCGCGTCAACGGATGTCTCAGTCGGCTGACCTGATGGGGACAGTCGGCTGACCTGATGGGGACACCGTGAAGCCAGTAGCCTTAGCCGCAACCTCGACCAAAGTCGAGAGCTGACAGTCCAGTGAAAGGGATCTCTCCCGCTCCCACGAACGTCGATGGTGGGACTTACCTTTTGGTTCTTTTTCTTAGACTGATTGGAATGTCCTGATAGCCCTTCTCCTTTGGTGGAGAGGGACTGGCAAAGCTCCTTAAAGGAAGCAGTACAGGAGGAGCCCAAGGAGAGTGGGATAAATGCCATAACCGAGGAGGAAGATGAAGCAGCCTGGGCCGCCTCCTCCTCCTCCTCGAGGGCGATCAACTGCTCCAGCTGCTCCGCGGAGCCCGCAGCCACTGACCAACAGGCCTCCTTTGACTTGACCGGCAGGAACCATTTCTCGGGACTCCCATGTTGCAGTCTGGCAGCGCAGTCCTCTAGAACCGACACCGAGAAGGACTTGCACAGATCGAATGCCTGCTGATAGTGAGCAAGACCCAGGCAGTAAACGCATGTGGAGTGCGGATCAGTCCGGGACATCTTCTGCCCGCAAGGGCACCGACGGAAGCTGGGAGTGGATTTGTCCATCACAGCCACAAGAGAAGGAGACTGAAGTCTTGTAAATTTTAAAACAATTTTCGGTAAACCTGAAGAGGTAGGATCCAGGCCTAAAACACAGAGCGCTAAGGAAGGAACCTGAGCTTCCAAGTGGTGAGGAAGATCTGGTGTCATGGGGCAGAACCGAGGGTTTTACCACCCGGGTGGGTAGGAGGAGCCAGCTTGAAGACCTTCCGGCAAGAATTAAAGCGGCAAGGAACCTGCCAGACAGTGTGGATTGAACAACATATCCACATCCCTAGAATATTTATTTTGAATCTCTGCCATTTCTTTATTTGTATTTATGACTGAGCCATCCAAGCCAAGCAGGCAACCTATTGTGTTTCCAGAGTTTCTTTTCCCATTTATATAGGCATAAAATGATTTATAATTATCCTTAGCTGAAACTGCTAATTTGATTTAACATTTTGCTTTCTTTATTTCTTTTTTATCCTGCTTCTACATGTTTCTGAATTTAACATGGTTGATTTCTTGTTTATCTTTTTTTAGATTCTTAAACAATTTTTGTTTTCTCTTATTTTTTTTTATTTTTTTTACTTTGCCATTTATCCATCTAGGTGTAATGTGACCCTTTCTATATTTTCTTTTTAGGGGGATATACTGCCTTGTACAGTTTTCCTACTTGTTTTCTAATATTTGCCACGTTTCAGTTGTATTATTTTCCTTAAATTCCTGCTTCCAATCCCATGTTTCTAACTCTTGTTTAATAGCTTCAAAGTTTGCTTTTTTTGAAGTCCATAACAGTGGTTTTACCCGAGACATCTTGATTGCTTTCCAAAATATTAAATCTTACCATATTATGGTCACTATTTCCCAATGGAGCTGTAACTAAGCAATGTTGCACATGTTCTTTGATGTTGGTTATAACCAAGTCCAATATGTTTTCTCCCCTTGTGCACTGAGTGACCATCTGTTCAAACCCCATTTGATCAAACATGTCATATACATTTTTTCCTGTTTATTTTCTGCCTTTTTTATGTCCCCCAGTATCCCTGGCATATTTAAGTCCCCTAACACTATTATTCTATCTGCAGGGTTTAAGTTTAGGAAGAAATTTTGTAGGTTGATATCATCTTCCTGTTTGATACATGGAGGCCTATAAATTACACCTAGTAATACTTTTGGTGTTTTTAAAGGGGTGATTGTAATCCACAATTGCTCTAATGAATCAGTGGAGATAGTAAGGTCTTCTGTCTGTAACCTCTTATCTCCTGCTCCCAAGTTTGCCCTTGGTCCCACCAAGTTTCTGTAACTGCGCAGATTTCAATCTGCTGGGATTCCATGATGTACATGAGCTCATCCATTTTATTACTAAAACGCCTTGCATTTACTAATGATGTTTTCCATCTATTTGGAGTATTCTTGCTGGTAGCTACTTCCTTGGGTTGTGAAGTTTCATGCATCATTTCCTTATCCTCTACGCCTCCACCCCACCCCCCACTTATTCGTTTAAATGAGTCTTTATGCAGTCACTGAATCTGCGAGCCAACAGTCGTTTGTCTATTTTATTTGGGTAGAGACAGTGAGGACTTTTTACTCTCATCCCCAAAAACATTCCAATTGTTCCCAAAAAGTATAGCCCTTTAGATGAGACCATTCCCTTAACCAGCTATTAACCAGGCAGATGTGTCTATTTTTTTGTAATGTCTGCCATTAATTGGAAGGATACCAGAAGTAACATCTCCCCCTCTGGACACAATTTTTGATGTCAACTCCTCATCTTTTACCTTTTCTACATATTCTGCCTACTATTATGCTGTTCACTCTCTGTTTCTTGCCTCCTGTACATACTATTTCTAGATTTATCACAGTAATTAAAAAACCTTGTACATACTGTATGTAACCTATGTAAATTTTGCTGTTCTATAATTTCTGTATGTTTACTTGTATGTACTATCTCGTTCCCTCTACCCCCAGGATGCATCTGGAATCGAGCAGTAGTCTGCTCAGTATGCCTTTCCTGGTAAAACTTTTGAATAAATAATCTTCATAGACGTATTTTATATTTCGTCTCCCAATATCATTAACCCCTGCATGTAGCAACACTAACGGTTCCTTAGTATTTGACATCAATCCATTCAGCATCACTTAATTTAGCCCCAAAAGGCTACTGACAGTGGTTTACTCATTCCTTCCTTTACATAGCAATGTATCTGTGCCTCTAGTTATTGACTCTCCTATCAGTAAGATGTCCCTCAGATTATTATTTATTGGTTGCATTTGTTTCCTTGCTTTCAGAAACGTCTCCTCCGTTAAATAGTTGTTTAGTTTCCTGTCCCTTTACTTCTGAAGATCTAGCTGCTTTTCTATCTGGGGGGGTTAGTGAGCTTTTCTTTATAGGTCGTGGTATTTCTGTTCAGTTACTTGGCCGGGTATGAACCCGATTTTTGTAGGCAAGTCTTGTGGTGATTCTTCAGGTCTCTGTAACAATAGAAATCTGTTCTGGAGGTCCACTGGGGCGCTATTAAATATCTGCCTTCCCCTTCTTTTACTACGTTTGGATTGAACCAGGCTCCACTCTTCCACCTCCTGCATTTGATTGTGCTTCGAAGGGCCTGATCCAAACTCAGAGTTCACATTTTCTGGGTGTTCGTTTTCTCCCACAGCTATCTGTTCAAGTTCATCTGAGGTTTTGTCTATAAATTGTTCTAGGAGGCTAATTTCTGTTGTGTAGGACCCCCAATTCATTAAGCAGAGTTGTAATCATTATACATGTCTCACATTTAAAGCCCTGTATGGCTGAATCATCCAAGAACAACAGGCAATCCACACATTGACTACATTTCTGATTTAAAATGCCTGCTTGTTCCACAGTTTTCTCCATGTCTTTGGCTCTCAGTTCCCCCGTCATACTCTTTCTTAGTACATCCATGTTTTTATTTGCCATACTACTTTCTGCCCACAGGTTTAGTGTAGATACCAAGCCTTCCCTAGAATCCTACCAGTTTCCTGCTAAGTAGCTATTGTTATCCTCGTGGCCCCGCTTTACCTCCTTACACTCTGGACACACCTGACACATGCACAGGACGACATCTCCGCATTACCGGCCCTGCTTTGGCTTGCCCCGCCACAGCATGTACTACTTTACAACGTGAATGACCCAGTCACTCAGCAGTCACTGTCCCACTCATAGTGATTTCCAGAGTTTTTGGTGCTCATTTCGGGCGAAGGCCACTCATCCGTGGCCCTGGTCTCACTAAAAAGCAAACTTTGCAGCCAAATACAAAAACTAGTAGGTGTATAGAAGTTGGTAGTTCGCCCTGTGAATGCAGCGAACTAGTGAACTTCTATTCCTGCTTCTGTTACACTATGCAGAGCTCCCTCTACGCTCACAAGCACATTTCAATTAAAAAACACTATTAATAAGGAAATTTGCATGAATATATGATCTTTATCCCCCCCAGCTCTATAGCTTACTCCCTACTTCAAGCCATAATCCTCTGTTGTGATATCACAATCTGTTACCATGGGAGTAACAGATGTTACAAGTAAGCATTAAGCCACGATGTAGGTGGCATCTAATGCTGGAGTGATGCATGGTTGGGAGGGTTGTGGCCCGAGGCCAGAGGCCAAGGGTGAACAACCGCCCAACCATGCATCAATCGCATTATATGCCACCGGAGGGCTGAATGCGCTGTAACATGGGCCTGGGGAGGAGAGATTTCAGGAGCCTATTCTCTCGTTGGTACAACTAGATAAGACGAGGAGTCGGTGTGCTGAGCAAACTTTTCCAGTGCATTTACAGATCGGGTAACAAAACGGCATTATGATGCTGATGCGGTCAAAACAGTCTGTACCTGTAATGATAGCAACCGGCGCGGCTGACATGCTTGTCCAACAGCTGTCCCGATGTACGCGGCTATTTGTGTCATCACCCGTTGGAGGTCTCCGGTGGACACTTCCCTCGCCGCGGTGTGCGCACGGTCACAAATTAGCATGCGGGCTCGCTCACTTCCCGTTGCCTCCTGCAGACTCCTCCGACCATACACCACTTGCCTGCATGGGGTCTCTGTATCAGACTGTCTTATCTATCCCTCCTGTGCACGCCTGCTTGTCCCTTCCCCCGCTTCCGTCTGCCTCTAGATCGTCTCACTCTTCGTCTGCCACGCTTCCCTCTCTAACACTCGCTGCCCACCTGTGCCCAGTGCTGCTAAGCTGGGGGTCTGGCTGCTTCTAGTACTACCTCATCATGCACAGCATATACTGTGGGTTAATACCCGCTCCGATTTGGGTCCCGCGATGCCATTGCTCCAATCGCTGCTGCCCATTCCACCTCTCATTAATGCCATGTTACAAGCAGTGCGCTATTACTTCAGGTAGGAAGAAAGCAGCAGGAATAGACAAACTCTTTAGGAGCAAAGATCCTGTTTTCATACAGATGATTTCAGTAATAAATAATGGGGAGGAGGAATACAGCACTAATGGGAAATACAAGCTGGACTGTGTGTAAATATTAGGATTTGTTAAAGTTCTCTTGAACGTGTCACCAGCTCTTTAAAACTATTATTGTGAAAAGCATCTACATTCGGACACACAACAAACTGTGGATAAAAGGTTTAATTTTAACTCTCACTACGTTAACAATCCAGGGACTATACAGTTTTAGTGTATTGGTACAACAAGCAGAGTGTACACATAGTTCTCTCTGACAGACACACACACACACACACACACACACACACACACACACACACCTCTCTCAATGAAACGTATATAGGTCAATCAAATGTGCAATATTTATAATAAATAAACTAAGTTAGTTCTGAAGATAATTACCAGTTTTAGTTTTCTTAAAAGTATCTATTACCAAAGAACCCCTATAAAAATAAAAAACAAAGGGGGAGGGGGAGACACATTCAGTGGAATTTGCCACTGAAGATCCAGCAGGTGATCTTTGACCTGTACAGGATATAAACCTCTGTCCTGGACGGCATACTACAGTTTAAGTCTGTAGGCATCCCACACCCATATATTATTTTTGCATAAATAATGCAAATACTGCAAAGGAATACTTGTACAAAAGCCGTGTAATAGTGTTCTAGAGTAAGATTCTTGGTTCTGCCAAAAAAGAATGGCACATTGTTGAAGCCCCTGTAAAAAGGATGTTCTCACTGGGGCCGAAATGTCAACAGCAAGTAGCACACCCACTGCCTCCATCACCCCTTGGATGCAGCAGGTGCTCTTTCTTTAAGCTGCATCCAATTTGCAACACTTGGGCACAGTTCCCGGAAGTATAAGCCCAACTGCGGGGTATGTCTGCCAACAAACACTAAGGCAGCAGAGACCAAAAATTATTCTAGTTAGGGACCACCCGATGGCCCAGTGGGCAGCACAGCATGCTCCTACATCAGTGACCCGTGTTCGGACGCGAACACAGGAAGCCTGATGGGTAACACCAAGGGCTGAGGAGGCACTGTCGCATGGCACTGCTCCCGGTCAGGGAGGGATGGCCTCGGTTTCTGCTCATCTAGCCACTCCTGCATTGGGCCAGGGAGCTTGCCTCTTGTGCAGGGGCACGCTGGAGGGTGCAAGGCCATATCTAGGCACACCCCGATGTTGTGGAGGAGGCGGAGTCAAGAAATGGAAATTACGTACCTACTGTAATTCTTGATCTTCTTGGACGAGTTTTACCACTCATTCACACTAATGGGACCTGCGCCGGAGGCACTAGGACCCAGCGGGAGCGAACTTTTTGCTAGAGGGTCAGGGTCGGAGATGGAGCCGTGAGGAGCGGCAGTGCGAGCCTCAGCTTATGCGGTAATGACTATCTCGGCGTCGACCCTCCAACCACCTCAGTACCTTTTTCCCCAAGGAGGTGCAGCATAACTAACCTAGAAGGATAGCCTAACTAAAAACCAACATAAGATAGTCCAGTACACCCGTATAAGAAGGGTAAAAAGCAAAAGAAGTCTTCACAGCCTAAAATTGAGGGAGTGAAGACCAACAACAGAGGTGAGCTCAGGGGATGGTGGCTGGGCGTATGAATCAGTGGTGGAGACTCGTCCAAGAACATCAAGAATTACAGTAGGTACATAATTTCCATATCTTCCTGGACATAAAGTCTCCACCACTCATTCACACTAATGGGAGACTACCGAGCTAATAATCCCCTGAGAGGGTGGCAGGAGAGACCAAGAGCTCACAATTTTAGGACAGAAGTCCATGAAGGATGGTCCTGCCAAATGACAGATGTCGTCTGGCATGGACATCCAGGGCACAGTGTTTGACAAAAGTATGCACTGAGCTCCAGGTGGCCGCATTGCAAATATCTGCAATGGGCACGTTGTGGATTTCCGCTAGGGATGCCGTGACCGCTCTAGTAGAGTGAGCGTACACTCTGCCCTCCAGCGTAACCTGGTGCCATGGGATAACAGTGGCGAAGGCATGCCACCAGCCATGCTGAAATACATCTGATAGCGACAGGTTGACCCAGTCGGGTCTCGCTGAAGGAAACAAACAGTTGTTGAGCTTTGCGAAAATCTTTTGTTCTATCTAGATAGAAACGCAAAGCTCTTTTGACGTACAAGGAATGAAGAGAACGCTCTCCTTCATTTTGGAAGTTCACAAAGTAAGTAGGAAGGACCAAAGGTTAGTTTAGATGGAATTCTCAAACAACCTTAGGGAGAAACTTAGGATGGGTCCTAAGAACTACTTTATCTTTATGAACCACAGTATACAGAGGGTCTGTGACCAAGGCATGTATCTCAGAGACCATGCAGGCCAAGGTAATGGCCACTAGGAAGGCCGTTTTCCAAGTGAGAAATTTTAACTCACAGGTAGCTAGAGGCTCAAAAGGTTTTCAAGTGAGCATGTCTAGCACAAGATTAAATGTCCCAAGCTGCGAATGGACATCTGACAGGAGGTCTGGTATGTAGAATTCCCTTAAGAAACCTCTTAACTACAGGTAACTGAGCTAGTGACAAGGAAAAGTACTGGCTCATGATAAGCTGAAATGGCACACAGGTGAACTTTGACAGTACAGTATTGCAGACCTGAATTTGAGAGGTCCAAAAGGTACTCTAGAACTTTATCTGGTGGGCAGGAAAAAGGATTCAAAGAGGATTTTGCACACCAGAGCGAAAAACGCTTCCATTTGGCTGTGTACGTTTCCTAGTGGCTGGCTTGCACGCAGCCAGAAGAATATCTAAAACTCTGCAAGAGACATTGAACCTGTCACTTCTATCTCTTCAGGACCCAAGAGTGAAGGTGAAGTGATCTCAGATTGAGATGGACCACAGGCCCGAGTCAGAAGGTTCATCTGAAGGGGAAGCGGTTTCGGAGGGGTTTCCGACATACTGTTGAGTAATGGAAACCATATCTGTCAAGGCCAGAAGGGAGCAATGAGGATCATTTTGTCTCCCTGGGACTCGAACTTGAGAAGTACTCTCTGAATCAGAGGAAGAGGCGGAAAGGCGTATAGAAAGCGTTTTGTCCACTGCAGCCTGAACACATCCTGACAGAAAATGCCAGGCCCTGGCTTTCTGGAGCAGAAGAGAGGCAGTTTTGTGTTGAGTGGGATGCAAAAAGGTCCAGGTCTGGAGTTCCCCACTCTGCGAATAGTGACTGAACTATGGCTGAGTCGAGAGACCATTCGTGAGGATCTGTCTCTGTTCTGCTGAGACAGTCTGCCAGTTCGTTCTGCACCCCTGGCAGGTAGACCACATGAATTAGAGCCTTGTGCTCCAAGCACCATTCCCACACCCTCATCACTTCCCTGCATAAGGGGTAAGAGTGAGCACTGCCCTGCTTGTTGATGTAATACATCACTGCTTTGTTGTCTGTTTGAAGGAGAATGTTCTTGTGACAGAGAATGTCCTTCAAAGCCCGGACCGCATAAAGGATGGCTCTCATTTCTAAGACATTTATGTGAAGCTGGGACTCATGCCGAGTCCACGTACCTTGAGTGTGGAGATTCTGACAGTGAGCTCCCCACCCCATCAGGGACGGGTCCGTGGTAATGGAAATCTGATGATCCAGAGGAGCAAAGGGATACCCTTCCAGAAGATTGTCCTCTTGCGACTACCAGGTGAGTGATCTCTTCAGAGGTTCTGTCACCTTGATGAGAAAGGACCGAGGGTGAGTGGTCGAGGATCACCGAGTACTGAGCATCCACTGAAAGGTTCTCATGTGAAGGCATGCTAGCGGTACAGTGAACACCGAGGATGCCATGAGACCTAGCATCCGTTGCATCGAGATAGCTGAAACCGAGCTGTTCTCTCCGATGTATTGGGTTATCTGAAGGATATCGCTCTTCCTGTCCTCTGGAAGAAATGCTTTCACACAGAAGGTGTCCAGAAGAATTCCTATGAAAGGGAGCCTCTGGGAGGGCTGCAGCTGCGATTTTTTGAGGTTTAGCAGGACTTCCATGGACATGAGAAAGTGTGAGGCCATGGCTATGGCGTCTAGAGTTCCCTGCCTGGAAGGACTTGCTAGAAGTCAATTGTCCAAGATATGAGAACACTTGTATTCCGATTTTTCTGAGATGCACTGCGAGAATTGCACAACACTTTGTAAAAACTTGCGGCACCCAGGATAGCCCAAAGGGCAGGACTCTGAGCTGATAATGCTGTCCCAAAGCCACGAACTTTAGGTATTTGTGATGCTTTGGGTGAATGGGAATATGCTGGTAAGCATCCTGCATGTCCAGGGAGGCTAACCAGTTGTGTTGATGAAGCAAAGGCAACAGGGTTCCTAGCAATATGATTCTGAATTTCTCTTTGGGAAGAAATTTGTTTACTTTTCCTGCGGTCCAAAATGGGACGCATGCCCCCGGTTTTCTTTGGAACCAGAAAGTAATGGGAGTAGAACACTGTGTTCTGTTGATCCAGTGGAACTACTTCCACTGCCCTGTTGTTCAGAAGGCCTTGTATCTCGGAGGTGAGAAGTTCTGACTGAAGTAATGACTGCCTGGGCTGTTTGGGGGGGAACGATCCGGAGGGTCTCTAAAAGATTGAGGGAATACCCCTAGCGGATTATCTGGAGGACCCATTTGTCCGATGTTATAGACTTCCACAGACTGCAGAATTGAGTCAGATGACCTCCCACCGCTGAGGAAGAGTCCCCCTCGAGCAGCTGAGGTGGGACTTGGGCCAACAACTCAGAAGGCGGCACTGGTCGCTTTGGGTCCTTGCGCCATCTGTTGCGTTTTCTTTTGAGGCCGAGGGGCTTGGTTTTTTATTAAAACCTCCCATGCCTTTGCCCCAAAAGGACTGATGGTTATGAAACTGGTGTTTGTTAATGCCCCCTCGAGAGGGAGCGGGAGGAGGTCGCGCCAATTTAATGGCTGACCTAGTCTTCTGTGTGGCCTCTAAAGCCTGTTCTACTTGAGGGCCGAAGAGATGCACACCATCGAAGGGCAACGCCATGACCTGTTGCTAGGCATTATTCGTAAAACCTGAAGTGTGCAACCAGAAATGACGGCGAGTACAAATGCCTGCCGCCGCCGCCCGGGAGGCAGTATCAAAAGCGTCCATAGCTGCTTTAACCTGTTGGTTGTTGGACTCTATACCCCTGGTTATGGTTTGAAGAAGCTCTGAATTAGTGTTCAACTCCAGTAGAGCTTCAACCATTTGTTTGAGCGAATGCCAAAGAATATACTCATATTGAGAGAAGTAGCCCTGGTAGCTGGCAATACGCATACCTACGGTAGAAGCAGCAAAGACTCTCTTACCTAAAGTATCTATCTTTCTAGATTCTTTGTTTATAGGTCGAGCTGTAGTAGTCTGGGAGAGGATGACCTTATCATTCTCTGCCAAGACTACAATAGGATCTGCAAAGGCTTGGGATGCCAAAATGGGTTGATCCTTGGGAGCAACATATTTCCTATCTATGGACTTAGCCACAGAAGGAATGAGAGCAGGATTATTCCATACCATTTGAGAAAGCGTCTCAAAGGAGGATTGTTCCAGGGGAGTTAAATCCATAGGGATGTCCGGAACATGAAGGTACTGGAGTCTCAAAAGCTTCCCAGGATCGATGTCCATAGTCTGGAGAGAAAGAGTGGAATTCTAATTTTTCAGCAGAGACTTAAATGACAGGTCTTCAACCACAGGCTCTGCAGCAGGATCAGAACCTGCTCCTTCCACATCATCACCCAGTCTAAGATCTGGGTCAGGCTCAATATCATCTCCTGACATTCCAGGAGGGACTGTATGGACAGGAAAGGAATGAAAATCAGCAGGAAAAGAAAGGAAAAAAATTTGAAGAGGAGAGGCCCCGAGGATCGGCAGGCAAGAGCCAGGCCTCGGTGCTAAAGAACACGGCGCCAGAAACGCTTGCGGCGCCAAAGGCTACACAGCAAAAGACAACAGCGCCGAAAACCACACAGTGTCAAAACCAACCCAGGACCCGAAAACCAGGATTTGAGGGAAAAGAAGACTAATATCAGGAGATAGAGGCATCGGTGTGGCCCCTGCACCGAGCCATGTGAGGGGGGAAAACACCCAAGCGAGAGTCGACGGCATCAAGACGCGCCGCATTTAACTAGGGAAGCCCAATCGCCTGCTCGACGCTCAAGAGCCACAGAGCCCGGGTGACTGGGCCAGGCAACCAGACCAACCTCCGAGCCCACTGCTCCATCACAGAGGCCCACTGATGAAACTGCTCATCGGAAGCCCTACCAGAAGGTGGGGAAGGGCTCCGATGTCGAAGAGGTCGCCAACCAGAATCAGAAACCGGCGACTCTGAAAGAGGAGACCAGCAACTAGCCCCAATGACTGACTGTCGACGTGCAGACATATCAGATGGGCAGTCTTGAGTGATGCCGTCTCTTTCTCAACCTACAGGCCGAAGAAGAGCTCGAGGCCGAACGGTGCCAAGAATACAACCATTTTCGTTTATGCTTCCGAGGGGACTGCCCTTCCCCTCGGGCACTGGACCGCCCACTGTCAGACCCCTTCCAGAGAAGGCGGTGGACCGGACCCAGCCCGTCTGACTGAACAGCTTTCATACGAAGTCTCCCTACCGTCACCTGACCCGTCCATGGTCGACTCCGTCCAATGTAGGCTAAGACTTCTTTCTTAAGAATAAATTACTGTAGCGGTACTTTATTCAAAAAAATGATATAAAATAATACACTGAAAACAATGCTGCTAGTTTCAAGTTTGACTCCTGGTGGGCGAGCAATGTCGTCACTGAAGCGCACTTGACGGCGGGGAAAAAAGGAACTGAGGTGGTTGGACAGGCGACGCCAAGACAGTCATTACCGCACGAGCTGAGGCTCATGGTGCCGCTCCTAGCGGCTCCATCTCCAGTGCCAACCCTCTAGCAAAACAGTTTGCTCCCATTGGGTCCTAGTGTCTCCGGCGCAGATCCCATTAGTGTGAATGAGTGGTGGAGATTTTATGTCCAGGAAGATCAAGGAAAGACCTGCAGTAGCCACTGGATGATTTCCCAATCACTGCAGCCCCCGCACGACCTACAGAGCCCTAGGAGACCCTGGATTGTTCTTCAGGGCTGGAGAGGACAGCCCTTCATCCTCTGACCTCGCTACAGTTTGGGGGGGGTATAACCGTGGGGAACCTCCCCCTAGATAAGTCCCTGGGACAGTGGGTGACCGGGGAGAAAGGAGCAGGCTGCGCAACTGGGAAAAAAAGTAACATGGAGAAAAGAAAAAAAATGTTGGTTTAGTACCTGGCTGCCTGCATGCCTACATGTACGCCTTAGCTCCAGGACCTTCAGGCCCAAGGCAGTCCCACTGAAAAATTTCTCTGGATGCATCACAAGCTCAGGGGTTACAAGTTCCAGAATCTCAGAATGGCTGGGCTGGGGGCTGGGTGCATCATGCAGGTGAGACACTGAGCTCCTGGGGAGGAAGTATGAGGGGTCCCTGGCCTTCACACTTCCCCTGCTGGCCAACCATGGAGCAGCACCAACATAGACTGTAAAAGCAGCAGCCACTTGCCTACCATCTCAGCTGCAGGAAGGGGCCCACAACTGTCAGGAGAAAATGGTGGTTGGGGGAGAAGAGACACACTAAGAAAACTTAAAAAAAAAAAAAAAAAAAAAAAATTCAGTTTGTCTATGCAGTGGTAGGGCTACCACTCACAGCACTGGCAACTAAGAATGAGACCAGGGTTCGGTGGGGACAGGGAATCGAGTATCCCAGAGAATGCTCTCCTCCTCCTGGGTGGGTGGGTAGCAGGCTGCACTGCGATACTGCCACCTGCATGACAATAAGTGGCAATGCACACAGTGGGAGGATGCTGACTGGTGTCATGTACAGACATGGCATTTACTCCGCAAGCAAACATGGCGCCCACATTGCCCGCATCCAGTTGGAATGGGGGAAACAAACTCGGAGGCAGCACAATGATAACAACAATGTCTCCCAGTCCCAGATGAACCTACTGGTTATTCCTCACCACTCACTTCATTGACTGAAGGGGGAATGCCGTCTATCTCAATGGAATCCACCACAGCAGCAAAAGCTGCGCTCCATGGAGTACCTGTGTGAAGACATAAGCGCCAGAGATAGCAAGGACAGGGCTGGGATGGCAGGCAAGTTGAAGGGGCAGCACCAGAGACAGGGAATCAACATAATAAAAATAAATAAAAACAGAAATGCTGGGATCTTTACTACAGGGTTAACAGAAACACTTTGCTGGTTTTAGAGTGGGATAAATGCGCAGCATTTGATAGGCAATGATTAGTTGGCACATTACCTGACAGCGGATCATGACATGCGTTACTTTGGGCTTTCCATCATAGCACTCTCCTTTGTCATCTCCTGTCCGGACAGACAGTACAAAGTCCCCAGGATGACTCTGACTTTCCCGCACAAGGAAACTTCCATTTTTCCCTTTCTCTGTGAGCAGTTTTTCGGCCTCCTTTCCGGAGAGGTGACCATGGAACCACCTTAAAGAAAGAAAAGATGAAACAAATGAGCAACTGTCCTGTATAAATGCAGAGCATTTAACATTGTGCCTCTAAACACATGGCTCTTCAAGGCTATTCAGGGTTGCAGCTAGCTCTGGCAATGGTGTATGAATACATATTCTAGTCTGCTATGATGTATAACTTGATTTTTTTTTTTTTTTTTTTTTTTAAATAGGGAGTTTCGAGCTGGCCTGATGGTGAACAGGGCTGAGGCGCCATGGGAGCCTTACCTTTTCCCATGCCAATGACCCGAGTTTGGGAACAGACACAGGTCACCCGGGGGTCAGCTGGAAGAGGAACAACTGAGCATTCATAGGACTGCTCTCCTCCCTTGGGAAGGGGAGGGATTTCATGACCTGACGCTTGACTGCCTCCCAGTGGAATCCAGGTGGTGCCACTTCTGAGACACAATGCAGGAGGGCCCCACGTTCAGAGCACCGTGGGCATCTCCGCAGAGGTGAAGCTTGCACAACATGCTCATTCCACATCCGTGGCATCAAGGAAGAAAATGAGGAAAACATGGAGGATGGGCTCCATGCAGCCCTGCCCATCATGCCATCGCCCGCTTGGTCTCTCTGGGGCCGGGGACTGTCTGGATTTGTGTGTGGGGGAGGGGGGACATCCCTCCCTCCCTTGCCCTGTTGAGGAGGGCAATCCGTGAGGGATAAGATCCCCCGACTCCAGGGGAGGTTGGAGACTGCTACAGCTGATGGGGACAGGGCTGAGTACAGCTGCCGCACCTGCCAAGAAGAATAATCACTTCTATAGGAAAAATAAATATTGGGGGGGGGGGCTTCATTCTGGGCCGGGTCTGTGCTGCTGGCTGCTCCCAATGCCTAATCCTTACCTCCTACTGTTATAATAGGACTGTTGTGCTGTTTTAACTAAACATGACACTAACGAATAAAACTAAATGCTGCTGTTATTTGCATACTCTTACTACATAATTCCTTCATGACACCAGCTGAAAAAGTACCAGGCCCAGGACTCGCTGGAAGGCACGGTGCATATCACTAAACTGGATCATCTAATAAAATAATTTGGCATGACTTTTGGAACTTATGAAGAACCGAGGTAATGGAACTGAGAGCGCTACTACTGACAGTGCCTTGATAAAGCTCAGGGTAACCTGCAAGGCTTGTGACTAAACAAACAGATTACATAATGTAAAAACCAAGAAAATAATGTGTTGTGTTCAGTGAAATGCCAAAATCCAAAATGTGTTATTCTGTCTCAGATTCTGGTATTCCAACTATTCAGAAGAGTAGTGCTACAAGATTAATCTGCAGAGCAGTGGTACTGCAATCAGAATACCAGCATGATGAAAATTGTATTCTGCCTTGAAAGCTGGTATGCAAAACATTAATTTCAAGCCATGTATATGTAAAATGTATAGAGAGACCTTTTTTTTAACAATTTAAGTACCCAGGATAGCCAGCTCAGACATAACATCTCATTTCCAGTGGAGTCCTGCCTCTACCCATTACCGCAGCTTGGTGGAATGGGGCATGGGAGGTTAAGTGGTTTGTTCAAGGTCACAGAGTGAATACTTATTTCTTGTGGAGTTGGCATCTGTCATATCCTAGCTGCCAAGCCACTGCTCTAACCATTAGACCAACTGTCTGTCACTGGTCAGCCAAGTCGAGCAGACGTATTCCACCAGCCTACCAGGGAAGTTGAATGCATTTTCAAAACAATTTCAAAAATACAAAGTCTGACAGCTGCATGACTTTTGCATATCAAATCCTACAATCTTCTTCTTTCTGCACTGGTTTTACCCCGATTGCTCCCTGCTCTCCCACCGTCAGCACCTCTGTCAGCCTCCAGCAATCCCAGCAAGTCCCTACATCCTGCAGAGGAGTAAGTTCCCTGGTACACTACAGAGGGTGCTGTGGCAGTGGAATGTGGTGCTGCCCACCCTGGACTGAGACACCCTGATTAACCCAATCAAGGTGCCCATGACTGTTCCAGAGCTGGCAGCACAGCAGTGCAATGCGCTGCTACTGGGCCATTGGAAAGCCTGTTAAACAGCTGCAGACATACAAAGTCTGACAGCTGCTAGGTGAGAACCTATTTAGGAGAGCAGGAGCGCACAATTTGGGTAGGAGGTTCTCTAGGTCTACTTCAGGTTTTATCAACACAGGTCCTTTTGAGAAGGAAAATAAATCCAAGCCTTTATTTAGCCCTTGGATATTTCACTGTATATTAAATTCACAACACAAAATATACAGTATTGTGTTATATAATTGTGAAAACTGATGAAAGTGACTTATAAAAAAAAATGACCATTCAAGTCTAACCCACTCTGTTTAAATCATGCAAGAACGACAGATGGCATAAAATGATTAAGGTTTCAGCCTTTCACCATGGAAGATTTCGAACCTTGGCTCAGGCCACATGTGAAAAGGCAACAAGGTTCTCTGCTCAGTTCCTGGTAGGCATAAGTCCACATTACAAAACCATCAGACACAATCCGTTATTACAGGTTGCCTCAGATTGAATCAGCACGATGATGGAACTCCTTTTTCACCTTGGAGGGAAAGATCCTTCCAGGGGAATGCGCCGAGGTGCACTGTCACAGCCTGCACTTTACCTGTGGTGAAATGCAGGACCTTGTTATTCTGCACCAGTCTCTCATGATTCCTATGTACTTCATTTATAATCTCTCCAAACTAAAACAACATGCAAGCAAGACAACTCAGATGAACGCCAGCTCATTTAGAAAGAATGAAAACTTAGGTTGTGCCACTGGATTAGACTTTTCCCAGACACAAGATGGACAACTGCAGCTACCTAGTTTGGGAACAAGCCTGGGGCGCTGGCCTATGGAGGAGTATGGAACATCCAAAGTGACCTGCTCTTCCTCTGGGGGAAGAGAGGCTGTACGACGTCACCATACAAGTGTCCCTCAGTGACCACAGGTGTAGCTGGAGACAATCGCCTGGGAGGCAGGATGCTGGCTAGTGCCATATGTCACATGTCTGTGGTAGGCATACACAGCACGCACGCACGCACACACACGCACCTATTACAAGTACCCTATTTCACCTGCATCACAGGGAGGACAACAAACAAATGGGGGAAAAATGCCTGCAGCACAGAATGATTCTGCAGCCTCTGCAGTAGACACCCCACTGCCAGCCGGGGGACTCTCCTCAATCAGGTCTGGACTCTTGGGAGGTGAGGAGAAACCCTGAAAGCCCTGCTACGAAGGTGAAACCATGAGGAATTAAGGATGTGGTTAGTTTGGAGATGGGTCATGAGGCTGAGCATGTCAGAGGAAGGGAGCATGCTATACACAAAATGGGGTGTAAACAATAAATCAATATTTACCAAAAAAAAAAAAAAAGAAGAAGGAATTTTTCCCAGACATTTTTGTATCACAATCCTTGTGGGACAAAAGCAGGTATTCAAACCATGCTGTGAGTTTTCATAAGGCCATAATTTCACTAACCTTTCAGACGTGGGATCCGCACAGTTCAGTGGATACTTCAGTTCAATAACGTCACCATTCTTCTCTTTGAGTTGTCCGTGGTGTTCCATGTAATACTGCACTAACTCAGCAAGTGTGGCAAACTTCTCTCCTCCATATAAATCATAGTAATCGCCTGTATTCTGAATCTTGATGTGTGTAACAGCTGCATTCCGCCTGATTCAATTTAAATAAATCAATCAGATTCATTTTCTTCTAAAGACAAGAACTAATAATGCCATAAAATTCTCAGACAAGACTGCATGCAAAAGTTTGATAGAGAATTACATTGACCTAGAGGTGACCCTATCCCCCCCCAACACCAGCTGCTTCTTCACCACCTACTGTTTCAACTTTCGTTCGTTCACACTCTCTCTCACACTCTCACCTCTCACACACTCTCACACACTCTCACACACTCTCTCACACACTCTCTCACACACACTCTCTCACACACTCTCTCACACACTCTCTCACACTCTCTCACACACTCTCTCACACTCTCTCACACTCTCACACTCTCACACACTCTCTCACACTCTCTCACACTCTCTCACACTCTCACACTCTCTCACACTCTCACACTCTCTCACACTCTCTCACACATCTTCCCATAACACAGCCATGGCTGGGAGATGTACAGGGAGCAAGACTCACTGCCATCTGGTGGTGAAAAGGTCAGGGACTGGAGACGTCATCGGCACAGCTGGAGTTTTTATTCCACATTACGATCTTTAACCATACTACCACCACCACCATCACCATCACCACCCACTGCCTCCCCTCCTCCTTGATCCCCCCACATCCCTGCCCTCATAATCCATGCTGGTGGTGTTGCAGGTGTTCTAAACCTGTTACTTCTCTCATTGTTATGCAGACAAGGCTCAAATTCGATCAAACCTGTTGCCGAGTAGCTGACTCAAACTGCACATCTCATTGTAGTTCAGGAGGTGGGGGGGTCCTCTCTCCCTGGTCTAGTAGCAAGTGGATGTACTGCGGAAGTGACGTGCTTTCCCTGACAGAAATGTCTAGTATCGCTTTGTGGTAACCCAAGTGGCCAGTTCCCAGAGAGAAGTGGCACCTTCTTCATAGGCCATTTTCCTATACTCCTCGTGGCTGAGGCATTTCATACAGCTGGCAAAGCGTGTGAGGAGAAATGAGAAACACTGCCTTAGGTTATCAGTGCAGCATTTACTTACCTGACAGACAGTGTGAAATCTCCTGGGTTACTTTTACTAGGCCGTGCCAAAAAGCTTCCATCAACACCTCTGGTTAACAGCAAATTTTCTGCTTCCACTCCTGTAATATTCGGATGAAACCACCTGCAAAAACAAAGGCACAAAAATGAAAACACTGATATAATGAAAATACCACTATCAACCTACTGGCAACTAACTCCTGTCGCTTTGTAGCCATTACCATGTGCAAAGAAATGGCACAAAGCACCAGCTACACACAGCCAAAGATCGTCTGTTTTATAATTAGGACTGCATTTCATTTCTACCTAGTCAAGCCAAGAATACAGCGTGGCACGGCAGAGGTCATCATGTCACTAACAAATATTAGTGTGAAACACACATATAGCCCAACAGTCAGGAAGGCAGCAACATGCCAGTAAGAAATCTAACTTAAGTACTTAGCTCCAAATCCTATTCGTCATCGGTTTTGTACCTTATAGTAGTCCAACGCTGATGCCCCACTAGCTGTGGGTCAAGTGAAAAAACTGCGTAATTTGCATAGCGTAGTGTGCAAATTCACACACTGAAATCTGTGCCATTGTGCGAATTTTGTTATGCGAACTGCCGCACTAGGCATGCATTACATATCTTATGGCGAATGTTACCATGCGACCTGCCGTACTTCGAATCAGAAATTCACTGCAAAGTGTGAACTGTGGCAATTCACTGCCAAATTTGCCCCAAGTGTGGCAAACTGTGTAGTGATCAATTGTAAATGCTATGCATAGCGGCCAAATTCACTGCAGTTTGCACAAAAAGTTTATATTCACAACACTCCTACGCTGCACATGCATCTTGATGAAGAACCAAAAAGATCTGAAGCTGAATATCCTTAAACAGTCTCTCCTTTAAATGTTCATTTGGGGATTGGGTTAAGCACTGTGGTGAAGGGGGCAGTGAATGCAGGACGGAACCTAATCCTTGCAGACTTGTTTAAAAACTGTAACTTTAGGAAGTTTGCTGGAGACACTTTCCTTATTCCCTTTTTTCCTCATCCCAACTTGAGCCAGAATAGGGTAGTTGGCAATACGTACAAACATTTTTCTTCATTTAAAATACTACTTGTTTTAAAATAGCCAGACAGGTGGACTAGGTAGACTCATCCAATTCTAGCCATGTCTGGGAGCCAGAAGTGACAAACAATTGCAACAAAGTAATAGATTCATTGTAAGTACAATACCACACTGTTACGCACAGTATGAATACTGGTTCAAATAACTGTTTCGGTACTAACACTAAATTATAAGAAAAACATTTATATCATGATTCAATGGTCAAACCATACTTGCAGTCACCATCTGCATGAATCCATGAATGTAAATGACTTTTCTTAGTTTGTGTTTGTTTTGTTACTGAGAACATTTCTCAGTGAGAGAATTAAGCTTCTTTGGCAAAGCAAGGAAATAGTAGATGCAACTCTGTGAGTGGATACACTTGTAAAGGAAAACTGCTTTATAACCACCTCCCCATGTACAAAATAGTGGACTTGGCTATAAATAATATTATGGACTGAATCTTCTGTAACACACCAAAGTAGCTGGACACTCATACATGAATTATCCCTCAACATAATATGAGCTCTCCCATTCTACAGCTAACAAAGGTACAGACTCAATGGAAATTAAAGTGAATTTCCGATGAAATGGCATAAGGTATTGGGCTTCACAGCCACTACCTTATTTATTTATTTAAATGTAGGATTACAAGTACCTTTGAGCCAAGGCTTTTTTTTTTTTTTTTACACACACACACAGGTTCCACGTCACTTTGAGGACAGTACAACAATCTACAACATCACACAGTAATACATCAAGGCAAGGAGTTATAGGCAGGATAAACAGGTAGAACAGATTAACAATCAGTTACAGAGAGAAATGCGTACACTTTGAGAAGACCAGTCAAGAGCAGTTTAGGGTGTACAACAGCAATGCAAGACACGGGTAGGACACGGGGAGGTATGAGCTGCCAGAGGCACTGTCACAGCACATAAAGAAGTGTAGGTTGTTGGGGTAGGAGGGAGGGTGGGGGAGGAAGGGAAAGAGGTGGGAGGAGAGGAGATAAGGGAAACAAAAGGGGGGTAAAGTGCTAGAAGGGGTGTTGAGGCAGCACTGATAGGATAGCTGGGAAGGCTGGCTAGATGAGGCAGTCACGGGTACTGGAGGCAGAGAGAGAGAGCAAGGCGGAGTCTTGATTTGAAGGTGCCAAGCTTGGGAATGGAGGAGATCTCACTGTTGAGACTATTCAGCCAGCTTGGGACTCTGTAAGCAAATGAACGCTGACCCTTGGATGTTCAGCAGCAAGGCCAGCGTATGCCAGCATGAGCTGAGTTTTCCTAAAATGTAATTTTTTTTTTTTTTTTTTTTTTACTAACTCTGTGGACTTACTGAATGGATCACAGCTGGCTTCATAGCCACCACCAGTCGATCCCTTCCAGCTTCCTACTGGCTCTGCTCCAGCTCCCCCCTGCACTCCGTATTTTTGTGATGTGTGAGCAGGGAGAGCCCTGTACAAGTCTATGGGAGTTTTTAAAAGACGTTTATGAAGCTGTAAGCAATCTGAGAGGGAAATGAAAGCCACTGCTCTACTGTAAAGCGCGCTCTCCCTGCTCACACGTCGCAAAAACACAGAGTGCGGGGGCGGACCAGACCCAGTAGGAAGCTGGAAGGATCTGCTGGTGGTGGCTATGGAGCCAGCTACGATCCGCTTCATTAAGTCCACAGAGTGAGTAAAAAATTAATCATTTTAGGAAAATCAGTTATCTTGGCAAGGTAGAGCTACGAAGCCCCACACCTTATGCCAAAACTTCCTTTAAAATAAAATAAATAAATAAAACAATACACAGCTGTTCACAGCCAAACTGAAGCAATATTCTCTCTAAACCAGTTCAATTCAGTTTTCACATAGCCACTTGTTCAAGCGCAAATCATATTACCTTAAGGAGCACTTGGATGGGATTGGGTCAGACATGGACACCGACAGTAGGTGGGAAATCATCAGGAGAGGGGTGCAGGATGCTACCAGCACCTGTGCAAGAGTAAGACGAAAATGCAGTAGGGCCCGAAAACCCTGCTGGTGGACCAGGGAGGTCCAGGAGGTGGTGCGGGGAAAGAAGGCAGCCTACAGGCAATTCAAGTGCTCAAGGAGTGAAAGGGATCGAGGGGAGTACAAGCTGATGGCTAGAAGGGCCACTAGGGTGGTGAGGGCAGCTAAGGCAAGGAAGGAGCAGAACCTGGCCAGAAAAATTAGGAGAGGGAACAAGGGGTTCTTTAGATACATTGGGGAAAAAACTAAGGGTGAAGGGGCAGATTAGCAGGATTAAAACAGGGGAAAGATGGGCACAAGACCCGGGGGAGCAGGCTGAGGTACTAAATGAGTACTTCACCTCAGTTTTCACCAAGGAAAATGGGGGTGCTGCATCATACATGGGAGGAGACAGTGATACTGAGGAGGGGGGACCCTTACCGATCAGCGGGTCTGGGGAGAGGGGGAGGCATCACTGGCAGGAGGGGGGAGGCTAAGCAGGGAGAAGAGGTAGCGGAAGTGGAAATCACAGCAGAGAGAGTGAGGGAAGCCCTCAGGTCCCTTAAGACAGAGAAAGCACCAGGGCCGGATAAATTACATCCCAGAGTGCTGAAGGAACTTGCGGATGTCCTGGCAAAACCCCAAGCGGAGCTATTCACCATCTCTCTGAGGACAGGGTGGGTACCCTAGGACTGGAACTTGGCACATATAGTGCCTATCCACAAGGGGGGGGGGATCAAGGGAGCTGGCAGGGAACTACAGGTCTGTCAGCCTGGCATCGGTGGTGAGCAAGGTGATGGAGGGCATTGTCAAGGAGAGGCTGGGGGGGACCTGGAAAAGTCAGGGTGCCTGGATGATAGACAGCATGGATTCGTCCCGGGGAAATCGTGGTCAGTCAAATCTTATGGAGTTCTATGACTGGGTGACGAGTGCCTTGGACCTGGGTAGACCAGTGGACGCCCCTCTTTCTAGACTTCAGCAAGGCATTTGACTCTGTTCCTCATGTAGGCCTGTTGGATAAGCTGGGAGGAATGGGGGTGGGGAACTAGATGATCAGATGAATAGGCAATTGGCTCCAGGACCGAACCCGGAGGGTCGCAGTTGGCAGGATAGTATCATCCCCAAGGAGGGTCATTAGTGGAGTCCCACAGGGATCAGTCCTTGGGCCCCTCCTGTTCAACGCCTACGTCTCTGACATAAGGACAGGTATCAGGAGTGAGATGAGTCTCTTCTCTTTGCGGATGACTCAAAACTGGTGGGGGTGGTGGTGGATGGGGAGGAGGAGAGGGTGGCCCTACAGGGGCCCCTAGGGCTCTGGAAAGATGGTCTAGAAAGTGGAAGCTGAGGTTCAATGCAGGAAATGCAAGGTACTGCACCTGGGGGCCAGAAACTCAATGAGGCACACCCTGGGGGACACAAGTCTCCATGGCTGAGGGACCTGGGGGTGGTGGTGGATGTCAAGATGAACAACTCGGAGACTTGTAGGAGGGCAGCAGCCAAGGCCAACAGGACGCTGGGATGCATCGCTAGGGGGATCACCTCCAGAAGAAAGGAAGTGATACTCCCTCTGTATAACTGCTTGGTGAGGCCGCACCTCGAGTACTGTGTGCAGTTTTGGAGGCCACACTTAAAGAGGGACATTAAACCCCTGGAGAAAGTTCAGAGGAGGGCAACCAAAATCATTTGGGGCTTGGAGGACAGGACCTATGAGGAGAGGCTCGAAGAGCTAAATATGTACACACTGGAAGAGAGAAGGGACCAGGAGGACATGATAGAGGTCTTCAGGTACATGAAGGGGGTAAATAGGGGAGAAACAGTCAGGGTGCTTCGAAGCAAGGAGGAGGGGCAACTAGAGGGCATGGGTGGAAGCTGGAGGGGGGGGAAGATTCAGTGGAGAAAGGAGGAGGTGCTACTTCACTGAGAGGGTGGAGCCATGGAATGCGCTGCCTAGGGGGGCTGGTGGAGGCAGAGACTGTGGAGGGGTTCAAGAGAGGGTGGGACAGGTACAGGGGAAGGGTTCTGGAAACAAAATCCAATGCAGCGAGAATATCTGGAACTGGGAAGGGAAAAGCCAGAGAAGGCGAGGGGGGCAGCAAGGTCAGCTCCTAGGGTGGGGGATGACCAAACGAGCAGATGCGAAAGACCGTTAGGCCTATTCTGCTGGCCTTTTAGTATGTTAGTAAAGCTGTATTAATTTGCACATGGCATTCTGGAAAGATCAGTACCCTAACAGGCTCACTAAACAGAACCTCTAAATCATATTCGTGTACGTACTATTATTTACATTTGGTATAATAACTTCCTGCAGCAATGCATGATTAACATTCTGTCCTTTACTAGTAAACTAGCTTTCTGCTCCTTTTAACATTTTGTGCCACACGTAAGCAATAAGACACAACACGGTGTGTGTTGAACAGGTATTACCGCATGCCCAGAGGCGTTGTAAGGCATGAGGCCCGGCTGAGTGCCTTCAGCCCCTGGAAGTGTGGTAATATCTGTTCAACACACACCCTGGAGTGTTTTACTGCGCTTATACATTTTTTTTTCAATATTTTTCTCACCTTAAATATTACTGAACTGAAAAAAGCTGAAATCATTATGTTACTCTGATATAAAATAGTCCCTCCGCCTACTAGGAGATGACGTCATTGCCTCTTGCATTTGTACTGTTGTGGCATCCATGCCAGCCCCCCTTGGAGAGAAAAATGCAGCTGAGATGTGTGGTTAGAAGGAGAGGTTCTCCCCCAATAGGTTGTGCCAGTTTTGCAATAAAAAGAATAACAAATGCAGATTATTTTTGTCTTTTTAGTTAAATGTAGTGGGACGGAAGCCCGATTTAGTACGAGACAGTGGAGGCGTCATGGTGCGGTATCATGAATGGGAGCAGAGAAGCTCTGGAAGCAGCTCCACAATTACTGAATCTAAACCAGTCAGTATTTTGTTTTTGTTTGTTTATGTAATGGTTCCATGTGTAGGGTTCGGTTAGCGAGAGGCACCAAGGTTTCCCTGATCGGCCGCAAGTCCGAGATGTGCTGCTTAGCAGGGAAAAAACAATGGTGGAATTTCAAACGCAAACATTCTAACTGCACATCGATTTACTTGCCAATACTTTTTCTTTTTTTACCTATCTGTAAAACACATTTGACACTTCCTTTTCAGCCAATCAGAATGTTCAATTATCCTTATCCATTTTATAATGTTTACATCACAGTTACTGTAGCTTACTCTACTGTAACAATGTAAAAATGTACCAGCTAGTCATTATCTGTAATGTCTCAGTCTGCCGATTCATACCCATTTTGAACCAGCATAATATTCTGTGGTGATTTGCATATGCAGCCCATGATGCTTTGCACTGTGTGGGCATGTGTGATTATTTATTGTAATACCGCCCACTTACAACTGTGTAGATGATGGCATGCAGGTATTCTTGGTGCTCAAGCCAACGTAGCTATACCAGATCCCCCCTAAAGTAGCTGCGCCAGATGAGGCCTGTATTGGGATTAAGAGACTACATGGACAAGAGAAAAGCAGCCTTCAGGGAGGAAGAATAAGTCAAGTTAAACATAAAAAATTAAAAAAAGGGAGTAACTCGCACACTAAAACATTTAAACAGAAATACAGCCCAGCTGGGTGTGGGGCCAAGCCCATGAAAAAGGAGGAAACAGATCTGGGAGAGGAACAGGGGAAAGCAACTACAGCTTCCCCTCCCCCCATCACTTAACTGCTAACTAGACAACTAACTGGGAGGGGCCTGTGACCTGTGAAAGCAGTCAGCTGTTCCCCAGCTCCATTTCAAGCTTTTTAGAAGCAGCAGATTTGGGACAGGAACAGGGGAAAGCAGCTACAGCTTCCCTTCCCCCATCACTTAACTGCTGGGACAGCTAACTGGGAGGGGCCTGTGACCTGTAAAAGCAGAGTCAGCTGTACCCCTGCAGATTTGAGGGAGGAACAGTGAGGTCAGATTCAGAGGAGAGGCAGCAGAAAATTACAGTACACAAAACACAGAGACAAACTGCTGCCCCAGCCACCCACCCTTGTCTAGACCTAAATATATAGGCAATACAATTTGACTGACACCTGAACTTCCTGTCAGAAAGAGGAAGTGCAAGAATAACAAGGAACGGTGATTTGATTTGCCTATAATCCCCTACCACTCTATTAGGTAGCAGGGAAGTAGGGCTAACCAAAGCCCAGTAGCACAGATAAGTTGGGGAAAAGGAGGAGAACTGAAAGAGACGAAAGATAGATAGATAGATAGATAGATAGAAGAAAAAAAAGGATGGAAATGGTGCAATGCAATGGTTGTGGGGCAGCTGTCTTCAGGGGGACCTTCTGGATGCTATGGTGTGCCCCATCTGCAGGCACTTCACTGGGCTGAGGGAGAAGGTTGCTAGTCTCTGGGCCGAGCTGGCTCGGATTTAGGGAGCCTTCTCCCCCATCAAGGGACCACCAAGTCTGCCGCCGCTTTCTTGGAGGTTGCCAGGTGGGAGAAGCAGCTAGACTATGGTGGGCTCGAGGAGGGTGAAGGAGGTGGGGCAGAGGCACATCCCCCAGCCACTAAAACTACGGAACTCCTACGCAGTCTTGGAGGAGCAGGAAGGTTCCACAGTGGCACCTGATGTAGTGACCGGGGAGGATGAGCGGGTCCTCTACATGGGAGCCCAGAGGATGGGTGGCAGAAGACTCCAGAGGAGGAGGAGGAAGCAAATTCTGGTGGGGGACTCCATCATCGGGGGATAGATTTAGGGTCGGGAAATGAATGAGAGAGAGAGAGATGTAAAGTGCCTATCAGGAGGCATGGCTCGGAGGGATGGAGAGAGGATCCTGAGGATCGCCAGGACGATAGCAAGGAGGGGAGAACTGTATGTCGTTGTCCCTGGGGACAAATGACCTGACAAGGGTTAGAGGTAGTGCAGGAGGAGGAGTTTAGGGAGTTGGGGAGGGGTCCTGGGCAGATGGCATGCTTTGTGGCTTTCTCAGAGTTGCTGACTGTCCTCGGCAAGGGGGAGGCTAGGGAATGCTGCATCAGGAATTTCAACGCATGACTGAAGGAATGGTGCAGTGAGCAGGGGTTCACTTCACTGGGGACTAGGGCCTCACCTGGAGGGATGAGGGTCTGTACAAAAGTGACATCTTGCATCACAGCCAGAAGGGGAAAGTACAGTTACGTTAGAACTTACTGTAACAGCAGATCTTCGAGAGAGGTTCTTACAGTAGGTATTCACATATAGTACTGACCCGCCAGGTGTCAAGACCCCACAGGAAAAATGTCTAGCTAGCAGTCCTTGGCGGGGGACCGCCCCCCTACGTCAGGGTGACCGCGCCATAAGACATCAATATAAAGGGCCGGTCCCCCACACCCCCCTTCAAGTTCTATCCTGCCGTCGGCTTATGAAAGTTCCTCACGGTCGAACAACGCTGAGTCAGTCCTTAAGTCTTAGATCTTTTCGACCTTTTTTTTCTGCCTTTATGCCTTTATCTTAGATTCGCTGTGTATGTCGTTCCCGACACGCTCCAAATCACATAAGAATAAGTGCAACTCGTGTGGTTCCCAACTTCCACACAAGAACGGCCACTCCTTGTGCCTCTTCTGTCTGGGCCCAGACCACCTAGTAGAGATGTGCCAGTACTGCCAGAAATTAAACTCCACTACCCACAAAAGAAGAAGACAGCAGTCCCAGGAAGCCCATACCTTGAAGAAGAAAATGGCCTCCATGGAGAAGGAGTGCAAGAAACTCAGGCAGGCATCCACTTCCCCTGAAGATCACAAGAAAAAATGCAGCAAGGAGAAGAACCGGAAGTGGGAACCGGCTTCCACAGCAGCTGTGGCTCTAGCACTTGAGGTAACATCCTCTCTGGGGGATTGCTCCTCAACGGCCGTCTTGGTGGTTACCAAGAAGGCGTTGCCCCTCCCATCTGGCTCGTGCTTGGACCCTTTGGGAGCCTCCGGGGCAATGGAGGCCTCTGCTCTTATGAAGGCCGACCATGCGGCCTTCGGCTCAGAGCAGGTCCAGTATGTCAGACGTCTGTCCCACCAACGTTCACCCGGACAAGGCTGCTAAGCCGCTTGCCTCTTCAGGACCGCCCCTTTATATTGACGTCGTACGACACCGGTTTCCTGATGTGGGGCAGGCCCCCGCCAGAGACGGCTAGTTAGAAATTTTTCCGTGGGGTCCAGACGCCTGGCAGGTCACTCCTATATGTGAGTACCTACTGCAAGAGCCCTCCTGAAGTAAGATCCAGGGTTCTCAGTCAGCAGTTTAAATGCTTCATTGACAAGCATTTAAACTAGCCAAGAGGGGAGGTGGAAGGAGGCAGAAGAACAAACACTGCCCTGCCCCACAAGCTCAAAGAGACAAAGAATGCAAGGAGGGAGAGAATATGCAACAAGGGCAAACAACAATGAAGGTCAGGGGATACACGACAAGAATACAAAACACAGTGGACAGATAAAGGAAGGCCAAAACGGAAAAGGGATACAGGGTGGCAGCATCACCTGGAAAGCCATGTGTGCAAATGCGAGAAGTCTGAACAACAAGGTTGCAGAACTGGAGACCACCATGGCGGAAGCGGACCTGGACCCGCTTGCCATCACGGAGACTTGGTGCAATGCAAACCAGGACTGGGAAGTAGCCATTCCAGGATATACCCTGTTCAGAAGGGACATAGTAGGTAGAAAAGGGGGGAGGAGTGGCTTTATATGTAAGGGATAACATAAAAGCGACAGAAATACAGGGGGAGCAGGGAGGTGAGATAGTGTGGGTCACTCTGGAAAGAAGGAAAGGGTCCACTATTAGAACAGGAGTGATCTACAGACCTCCAATACAAGGAGAAAAGGTTGATAAGGAAATGGTGGAAGCAATCCGGAAGATAGCTCGCAAGGAAGAGGCACTGATAGTGGGAGACTTCAATCTACTGGACGTGGATTGGAGTCTCCCGGCTGCAGCTACAACCAGGAGTAGATACATCCTGGACTCCATGCTAGAGGAGTTCCTCAGGCAATTAGTGTTGGAACCCACTCACAACGGGGCACTTCTGGACTTAGTACTATCAAACGGGGACAGTGTGACTGACAAAGTGGGGGACCACCTGGGAAACAGTAACCACCGTTCAGTGTGGTTTGAGGTAAGAACCGGGTCAGAATCTAATAACACAAGGGCGAGGATCCTGGACTTCAGCACAGCAGAGTTTTAAAAAAAAAAAAAAAAAAGTGAGAGAGCCTGAAGGAAGCCCTGGTGGGGACAGGAAAACTGGGGGGAGTCAAGTAAAGGTGGGTAAAAATAACAGAGGGAATTAGGAAAGCTACACATCTCTGTGTAAGGCAGGTGAGAAATGGCAAGAGAAAAAGGAGACCACTATGGTTCTCTAAGGAAGAAGCAGAAAAGGTAAGAGCAAAAAAAAAAAAAAAAAAACACACACACACACACGCACACACAGAAAGAGGGGGATAGGGAGGCTTACCAAGAGAAACAAAGTGAGGCAAGAAACATTTTTTAGATACATAAGTAAAAAAAGAAGGGCAAAAGCAGGAAGGGGGAATAGCAAGACTGAAAGGGGAAGGAAGGTGCAGTGTGGAAGAGGACCACCAAAAAGCGAATTTATTAAACAATCATTTCTGTTCACTATTTACGGAGGAGGGGGAAGGAAACAGGCCAAGGGTATAAAGGGACGGGATGTGGACACAAAACTATTTACAGAAGGAGTGCTTAGGGAACTATCAAAGATAAAAGCAGACAAAGCAATGGGGTCAGACGGGGTGCACCCCAGGATACTGAGAGAACTGAAACAAGAGCTAGCTGCACTATTCTTACCGGTAGCACCATATGGCATTGGAACCATCCATTTCTTAACCCGACCCACAATGGCCACTCAAGATAGAATGAGTTAAAAACAGGGGAGGTACCAGGGGACTGCAAGAGGGCAGATGTAGTCCCACTCAACAGTGGAAATAGACAAGAGGCAGAAAATTACAGGCTAGTCAGCCTAATGTCGGTGGTAGGCAAGGTAATGGAAACACTATTAAAAGGAAAGAACTGGGGAATACTTGGTTACCAGTAACCTGCAGGATCAAAGGCAGCATGGGTTCACAGGGGAGAGATCCTGTCAGACAAACCTGATTGAGTTTTTTGATTGGGTAACCAGGGAAGTGGATCAAGGGAGAGCGGTAGACATAGCCTACCTAGATTTCAGCAAGGCCTTCAACACCGTTCCACACAAAAGGCTGTTAAACAAGTTGGGAAGCCTAGAAGTAGGTCCTAAGGTAGTAAAATGGGTGGAAAATTGGCTGGGCAATAGGAGTCTGAGGATGGTGGTAAACGGCAGTCACTCCAGAGCAGGCAAAGTGTCCAGTGGAGTACCACAGGAATCAGTATTAGGTCTGGTCCTCTTCAATGTCGTCTTCAGTGATATTGCAGAAGGGCTGGAAGGAAAAGTATGCCTGTTAGCAGATGATACAAAACTCTGCAACAGAGCAGACACAAAGGGAGGAATGGAAAAAATGAGAAATGATCTAGAAAAGTCATAAGACTGGTCAAGGGCTTGGCAGCTGGGTTTTAACGCGAAGAAGTGCAAAATAATGCAACTGTGGCATAAGAACCCAAAGGTAACATACCAAATGGAAGGAGAGGTATTAACGGTTACAAAGCAGGAAAGGGGCCTGCCGGTGATAGTTTCTGAGGAGTTGAAAGTAGTGAAGCAGTGTGACAAAGCAGTGGAGGAAGGCTGGAAGGATGCTGGGTTGCATAGCAAGGCATAAATTAAGCGGGTTCGCATTGCAATTTGCGACCCAAGAATCGGGAAACGCTAGTTAAATGTGGCAATGATTAGCAGTCATTGCTAATCACTGTCAGCTCGCCCTGGGTCCTTTAAAAATGCCCTTTTGGGCCTTTCTGAGCACATGTTGCTTTAAATTTTTTATTTGTTTTTCCCCTCCTCCTCCCCTGCGCCATGCCCAGTCTCTCCCAATTAGCCAACTCAGGGTTTTATTTAACTCTAAAAATTGATTAGCGTTTTGCTCATAAATGTGCTAAAACATTGTGAAAATGCATAGCACTTGCCTCACTGTGTTTAACATACATAACACTTCTAGAAAATCTATATAAATACTTTCTGTACAGTTAGTATTGTCCCAAGAAAAAAACTGCTAATCAATTATTTAAAACCCTGCAACTGCTCATGTTCCCCCCCCCACTCACCCAGTGTATGCGCAGGAGAAACATGAGAACGTCCTCTTGGAGCCAGTCACTCCAGCAAGCAGGTCCAGAACTTCCAACCGGAGCAGAAAAGGTAAGTTCAAGTTACTTTCCATTTATTACTTTTTTTTTTAAACCCCAGGTGACGTCCAGTATTTAATGTTCTGTAGTTTTGTTTTGCAGGGAGGAGCATCGCCGGGTCATGGGCCATGAGAGGAACTGCAGGGCAGTGTGGAGCAGAGGAGGCCGAGCAAGAGGGAACCCGACCGGGAGCAGACAGGGCAGGCATCGCTGCGTGACGCCGATTTGGCTCCAGAGCAAGTGGCTTAGCAGCAGAGCAGACCCGATGATTGGGAATCACCAAAAAAAATAAAAAAAAACTTTTCATTTTATATTGTCGGGGGCCTGGAGGAGAAGTGAACTACAGGAGGGCATGGACTGGGCAGTGGCACGACTCTGGGAGGGGGAGAGACGGCTGGGCACTGGAAGGCACGTTGTGGATTCTGGCCTACAACTGGGAGGGGTAAATTTGCCCTGCTTTTACAGAGGTCATAAAGACATAAGTAAACCACAAACAAGTCATTGTGCCCTGCGCAGTCAGGCAGCAAACTGCAGAGGAGACTATTCAAAACCACAAAGTGTGTCCAGTTCGGGGAAGGACAATTTATAACAAGTGTTCGTGCCCTGCTTGCAGAGAATGGGAAAGACATAAGACCCTTACATCATACTGTGTGTCCATATGGGAAAGGACATTTAAAACACTGTGCTCTGCTTAGTTTGCAGAGATTTTAATTTAACTTGATGCACTTGTGCCCCTGCTTAAATTTGCAAAGGTATGTGCCCTGCTGTGTATTTGGGGGAAGAAAGGAAAAAAAAAAAAAAAAAAAAGAGAACTATGCCCTTGCTTTACTGGAGTGTTTCACTCTGTGGACTGTCATGTCTTAAGGTTATTGGCAGCCCAGAGAGTGTGAAAATTTAAGTTAAATTATTACGTCCCTGCTGTTGCTTGATCCTGCATGCTGGAAAGAACTGTGTTGCCATCACTGATGTCATTAGATTGGCAGTCACAGTAGGGAGGGTCTGGGGGTCAGAAGCAAATCTGCCAAGCTGCCCATTATTTTTTTAATACTAAGCCACTGAAATGTGTTACTTCACACCCAGGGACAGCATCCTCATTTTGCTAACTTCAAACGTTTTGATAACTGCAGTCTGCAACATGGCCAGAGTAAACTTAGCAACTGCAGAAGGATGGCACCAAAAATATGATCCAGAAAAAAACTGGCCACAGATAAGATGTGAGGGAGACTTTGCAGTGCATCTTAGCTGCAAATTGTGCTGAGAGTACAGCAATGAGCTACGTAGGTTGAGGAACTTCAGTGAGGCATTAATTGCAGGCCCCCAGCTAAAAGCTGACACCATCCGGAAACAACTTCTGACAGAGCAGCACAAAAAAGCTATTAAAATTTTGAAATTTGGTAGAACAAATTCACCACTTGATATGTATCGCCATACCACAATTGGTAAGTTTAAAATGGTGAGGTTGGGGGGGGGTAGCAGGGTTTGGACCCCAGACCTAAAACCATTTTAATTTATTTGCAGGGAGAGCTTTCACTAATGCAGAGGAACAGCATAGAATCATTCTAGTCAGGCTGATGAAGATCCTGTATACGATGGCCAAAGTGGACATCCCTATTAAGAAGTCTGAAGTGACAGCAGAGCAAGAGAAACACCATGGAGTTCATTTGGGCAATAAATACATTAACGCTTTTAGTGGGAAAGAAGAAAAAATTACTCACTGCAGTAATCTTCTTTCTTCCATGGGGTCCTTTAGCATCAGTAACTTTTTGCACTTAGCTGGCTAGGTGCAAGTGCCCCGGAAGTGTGCCTTTAAGAGATTTTTTTATGAGCGTAGGGCCAGCCAATCAAAAGACAGGAGGGGGGGGTGAACTGAGAGAGCGCTGTTGACTGCTTCAGAATTTTTGTAAGGACAAATGCCCCGAAAAAGAATTAACAGGATTCAAAAAACATGCAAATGTCCAAAAGTGGACTAGAAACGGCAACATGACATAGAAACTCATCAATAAAATGCCAAATTTGGTAAAAGGTGACGTAAGAGATCTTCTCTGACAGGTGAACCAGGGAGGAAGGGTGGGAGTTTACTGATGCTAAAGGACCCCATGGAAGAAAGATTACTGCGGTGAGTAATTTTTTCCTCTTACCCCAGGAGTCCTTTAGCATCAGTAATTTTCTGCAGACTACCAAGCAGTACCAAGTGGGAGGTGGGCAGAGTACCTACTTAGGAAAGAGTCTCTGCAGAACCGCCCTGCCAAATTTGGCATCAGATCAGGTCTGCACATCCAAACTGTAGTGATTCACAAAGGTGTGCACAGATTTCCAGGTAGCTGCTTTGCAGACATCCAGTAGGGGAATGTCCCTTGCTGCTGCAAGCGAGGCTGCAGTGCCCCTGATGGAATGAGCCCTGAGCCCCATTGGAGGTTGTTGACCTGCTTTCTCATAGCAGAATCTAATCCAAGAGACCAACCAACGAGAAACAGTTCTCTTGGTAGCTGGTCTTCCTCTGCCTACATCCCCGTAGGTGAGGAACAACTGAGTGGAAGAGCCTCTGGACTGTCTAGTATGCTCTAGGTAGTGAAAGATGGCTCTTTTGACATCCAAGCTGTGGAGCTTTTGCTCACCAGGAGTGGATGGCTCAGTAAAGAAGACAGGCAGAGTAATGGATTAGTTCAGATGAAACTCTGAAACCACCTTTGGCAGAAATTTCCTATTTGCCCTGAGCTCAACTTTATCGTTGTGAGGGATGATGTAATTCGGCTCAGTGCACAGGGCCTGTATCTCTGAAATCCTCCTGGCAGACATAATGGCTACCAGGGAGATGGTCTTCCAAGTTACAAACCTGATGTGGGCCGTGGACATAGTATCGAAAGGTGGATTCATGAGCCCATCTATGCAAAGGTTCAGGCTCCCTGGTTGGAGGCTGGAGGTGCAAGAAGCCTTTGAAAAACTGTTTAAAAATGTCGTGGGAAAAAACTGATTTCTCTTTACCACCGAAAGGTAGGCTGAAATTGCCGCCAGGCGTAGCCTGAGTGAAGATGGTTTCAAGCCTGACACCTGTAGGTGTACCAAGTAGTCTAGCAGCTGAGGGTCTGAAGCTGATGGGGGTTTGACCTTTTCGCTTCTGCACCAGAGAGAAAACCTTTTCCATTTGGCTGCACAAGTCTTGTTAGTGTTCGGTTTTTTAGCCATCCTCGGTATCTTAAGGACCTGTTCAGAGTACTGTGAGGATGGAAACTCTAACTCCTCAAGAACCAGGCTTTGAGGTGAAGAGGTCTGGGTACTGCACTCCCGTCTGAGGAAGGGTCAGCAGGCAGCGAGTTGGAGGCAGGCGAATGGGTCTGTTGCAGGACATGGAGAGAAGGAGAGGGTACAGGCTTGCCTAGGCCAGTCCGGAGCCACTAGGATCATGGATGCAGGCTGCTGCCTAAGTTTCAGCAAAACCCTGAATATCAGGGGAAAGGGAGGAAATGCGTACAGGAACCTCCCTGACCAGTCCAGTATCAGGGCACCCAGAGGAAGTATTCTTGGAACTGGGGGCCTGCAACAGTACTGAGGAAGCTGAAAATTGAGGGGCGAGGCAAACAGATCCACATCTGGTGTGCTCCACTGCCTGAACACTGTGGCTAGTACTTGTTTGTTCAGTGTCCATTCGCTCTGACCTTGACTGATGCGGCTTACAGCATCTGCCAGAGTACTGAGTTTGCCTGAGAGGTGAATAGCTGAGAGGCTAACTCCCAGGGAGAATGCTAGAGACCAGAGCTTCCAAACAGTATTCCTGATCTGGTACCACCCTGCTTGTTTATGTAGAACATTGCAGTGGTGCTGTCCGTTCGCATTTGAACTGCCTGCCTTTCTATGCTGGAAGCGAAAGCTCTGACAGCTAGTAAGACTGCTGTGTTCCAAAAGATTTATGTGCAACTGTGACTCATTGGGAGTCCAGTTGCCGTTTACTGAGGCACAGTCTAAATGAACTCCCCAGCCCAATAGGGAGGCATCTGTGGTGATCACTTTTGTGGGAAGAGGAGCTTGAAATGGAACCCGTCTGCAAATTTGCAGGGTCCTTCCACCACAGCAAATTTTGGAGGAACTGCTCCGACACCGGTATTAACTTTGAAAATTTGTTGCTTCTCTGAGACCAGCAAGTTCTGAAGTAGGCTTGCAGGAGTCTCATCCTGTACCTGACCCCTGGGACTACCCCTCCCACTCGAGTCTCTTGAGCTCCCAGGGCCTCCCTGCTCTGTACCCCTTCATACCTGGTAACACTTACTGTCCTCACTCCCTCCCCCCTCCCCTCTCTTCTCCTCCCAACCTGGCCTCTTCCCTCCCACCCCCCCCCCATCAATTTTCCCCCATCCAATGCACTTACTCTTGCTAGCACCCATTAACCTCACAAAGTGTACCAAATCCACCTTGTTTACCTTAAAATTTTCTTAGCTTACTCCCCAATTGTGTGTACCTGCGTCTCCCTACCTCTAGTTCTAATGATGCATTGCTTCCTTTTTCTTTTCAGGTATTGTTCGTTGTTTTTTCTTGATTACCATACTTGTACTTTACTGTTTGCTTATTCTGTCAATCCCGTTGTTTGCCTCTACTGTATGATGCCGACTCCGGTTTACCACCAACTGTATGTAACTGATTCCTGTATGCCTCCACCACTGTAACCCTCCCGGGTCGCACCTAAAAATAGGCACTTGGTGTCTAGTGTGCCCTACCCGGTTAACAAAAGCAAATAAATAAATAAATACTGCAGTCATAGAGGCCACATGTCCCAGACATTTGAGGAAATGTCTGGCTGGTCTTGGCTGTCCCTGGGCGAAAGAATCTGCCACTGAAAGGAAACTCTGAATTCTTTCCTGTGGGAGGAAAGCATATCCCTTCCGAGTGTCCAGCTGGGCCCCTACGAAGGTGAGCAGTTGGGTGGGTTCCGGGTGAGACTTCTTGAGATTTACCAGGAAACCTAGAGACTCCAGAGTGCATTCTGTGAGGGAAAGAGATTCCTTGACTTGGCATGGAGACTTTGCTACTAGGAGCCAGTCGTCCAGATAGGGGTAGAGAGCGACATCCAATCTCCTGAGATGTGCTGCTACCACTGCGAGACACTTGGTAAAGACTCTTGGGGCTGAGGACAGACCAAAGGGCATTGCGGTGAACTGATAGTGACCCGAAGGAAGTTTGAACCTGAGAAACTTCCTGTTAGATCTCCTTATGCGTATGTGGAAGTAGGCGTCCTTTAAGTAGAGGGAGGCTAGCCAGTCACCCTGCTGTAAGGGCTGTATGACCAGTGACAGCGTAACGATTTTGAATTTGGGTTTTTTCAGATGTTTGTTTAAATATCTGAGATCTAAGATAGGTCGCCACTCCCCAGTTTTTCTGGGTGTCAGAAAATACCTGGAGTAGAGGCCCTTGCCCTTCTTGTGGGTGGGGACCCTCTCCACTGCTCGTAAAGCCAGGTGGTTTTGTACCTCCATTTCCAATAGCGGTATCTGTGATGGTGACAGAGGTCTTGACACCTGGGTATGCTTGAGGTCTGGCAGCTGCTTGAACTGTAATGACAGACCCTGCTCCACTATCTCCAGCACCCACTTGTCCAACGTGATGAGGGACCAATGCTGAAGATAATGAGAGAGTCTGCCTCCAACTGGAAATGGGGAGGCGACCTGGACACTCACATCAGGACTTAGACTGAGAGGCAGGTGGCTGGGTAGAGGTGGATCTTCTTGGGCCCTTCTGCCCCTGCCTCTGAAAGACCCCCTGTACTGGCTAAAATCAGATTGGGGATACGGACTGTAAGGCCTGGGAAAAAAAACTTCTGCCCCACCACCCCTGGGACAGGATCTCTGAGGAGTGGTGGGTTTAGGCTTGGATGAATGGCTCTGCCAGGAGGCCTTGTACTCATCGACCTTTTTCATGTAATCAGTGGTTCTGTAATCAAACAACATATTTTGACCACAGGGAAAATCCATGGCCTTTTTCTGAGTGTCTGTGATCAGACTGGTTGTTCTAAGCCAGGCGAAGCGTCTCAGAGATATGGCATGGGCCATTGCCCTAGAGACTACATCATTATTGTCATCTGCCATGTGGAATTGGTACATAGTAGCTTCCAAGGCAGTTTTTGACGTATCCACCAGCTCCTGTACCATAGAATCTGATCCGTTGCGAGCAATTGACTAGACAGATTTCCAAAGGGCTTTCTGATTATATTTGGCTGTGAATGCCATGTAAGAAGAAAGCCTGAGAAGCAGGGAAGCTGTTGCATACATTTTCTTTGTTACAAAGTCAACTTTCTTGGAATCCTTGTCAGGGGGGGGAGAGTGCGACAAGGAGACTCCAGCTTTCTCACAAGCTGCCTGCTGCACTATACTCTCGTGGCTAGGGTGTTCTGACAGGAACCTGGTACCATTTTTAGACAATTTATATTTCCTCTCAAGCCGCTTATCAACCCCTAGTACTGAAGTGGAGTGTTGAAGCAACTTCATGGTATTTTTTCTAAATGCATTATAGATAGGGACAACCAGGGTCTTTGAGGATGAAAGACCCTTTATCTCCCTGTAATCTTCGTCTTCATCCACATCCTGGTTGGGCTCCTGTGTAGGGAGGTCCAGGGTATCCAGCATATTTTGTATAAATGAAAACATAGAGGAAGGATCCTTGTGGTCACCTGGGAGGATCCCCAAGGCGAGGGTCCGGGGACTCCTGGGGCTCAAGACCCTCAAAATCCATGTCAGGGGCATCATAGAATTGATCATCATCTGCGTCACCCTCACAGTCTACAGAACAGAGAACTGTGAAAGAGTGCTTGCCAGCCCCAGTAAATAGAGGACCCATCTTTTGAAGGGTCTGAAACAGTTGCCATGCTTTTTCCATATCTTGCACTGATGGAAGAACCTGCAGTTTGTATGTGCTTTGTTTTTTCTAAATGCTTTAAGCTGCCTGTTGTCTCACTATTGGTTTTCCCAGGAGCAACGGGAGCAAATCTGTCTTGACACAGTTTCTTTTTAACCCCTTCAGAGGCTTGATCAAGCTTCCGTTTTTCGTCACTCTTATTATTTTTCAATTTGTGAGGAACTTCATCTTTGGAAGCTTTATTTTTTTGACTGGGATCTGGAGGGTTCCTCAGCACCTCTGCTTTTGGTATTAGTATTTTTGAATGGCCCCTCATCGGAAACCTTTGATTTATCCTCAGCCATAATTATCAAAGGTTTGTCTGCGATGTTTGCCAATTTAAGCAAAGCAAACCAGTTCCGGACCTATGAACTGAATGCAGGTTTCTGTGAAAATGCCACTGGCCAGTCCTGCCCCAGTTAATAAACTCTGTCTATTACCAGTGCCTTTTTTTTTTTTTGTCATTGTAAAACTGGGATCTATACCAGTGCCAATCTTAATAGAAAACCAGTAATACTCAACTGCGCACAGGTGGCTGCTGGACCCTTACGGACAGCCCTGTCAAAGATGATACCAAGATCCAGTAATATAACAAGAAAGGTTTCCTCATAATTGCCAATCTAGAGAAAAAAACCTCCAGGCACTGTTTAAGTTGAAATCTACTGCAGGTGCCTCGCGGTAAACCCCTCGAGGTCTGAAGTAAAAAAACAAGGCAACTGCCCCCAATTCAAAGGTTCCCACAAGAAATTAGTATAGAATGAATGAAACCGTTGAAAATAAACACCCGCGATCAAATTAGACTTTAAAGTAAATAGTCCTAGTAAAAATAAAGTCTAAATAGCGCCGTCACGCTAAAAATAAAAAATTTGCGAAGCGCTAATGAAAAAGTAAAAGTTGTCACTCAGCACACTAAAGTAAACAATTTATGAGGAAAACTTTACCCTGATAAGCACTAGGAGGCTGTCAACAAGGAAAGTTGGAGACACCTGAGAGGCAATATGCTCAGTCCAGCGGAGAAAACATTCTGAAGCATTCAACAGCTCTCACTCAGTTCACACCCCCTCCTGTCTTTTGATTGGCTGGCCCTCCGCTCATTAAAAAATCTCTTAAAGGCACACCTCCGGGGCAGTTGCACCTAGCCAGCTAAGTGCAAAAAGTTACTGATGCTAAAGGACTCCTGGGGTAAGAACTCACAATGTGTATTGGCAAGAATCTAGAAGAAAACCTGCTGGCAACTGTCAAAAATGCAAATTATTTTTCAGTGCTTATGGCCAGTAGTACTGACAGTGGTGTAATTGAAAAGAAACTGGTTTACGTAATGAGAGGGGTGCTGCACTTCTGAGGTGCCGTCTTTCGGATGAGACGTTAAGCCGAGGTCCCATCTGCCTGGATTGGTGGTAGTTCAGGTGGATGTTAAATATCCCATGGCACTTCTCAAAAACAGTAGGGGAATATCCCCGGTGTCCTGGCCAAATTTCCCTCATTCACTAAAAATGCCACCAACAGCTTAATCTGGTTCAAGGTCAGTTGGCATTCATCTGTATCCCCCTCCCCCGGGTCGTGCCTGAAAATAGGCAGGATTTGTCTAGTGCACTTACCTAGTCAACTAAAAAAAAATAAAAAAATCCCATCAATGGTCAAGTGGAGACTAAGTTTTTATGAATGAAAGCTTTATCAGACAGCACAAGTGAGGGATTGAAAAAATCTCCTTTTACAGTGATATTTTTACAGAGTCTGGCCTTAATATAAAAAACATGGTTGGGTTTGGGGCTGATGGGGCATCTATCAAAATGGGTGTAAGACGGGGTCTTGCTGCTCTTTTAAGGGAAGACATACAGTGGTTAGTTGGTGCTCATTGTTTCTCACACAGATTAGAACTGGCCACAAAAGACGCTTTGGATAACACCTGCTTCAAGAATGTTTCAAACTTTCTGACCCAACTGTTTTATCTCTATCAGAAAAGTCCTAAAAGACTCAGAGTTACGGTCCCTTGCTGAGGCCATGGAGATGTCAGTCGAAAAGCCCAAGAAGGTCCATGGCACACACTGGATGCAGCATAGACTTCTTGCCACCTGTGCTGTCACCAAATCATCCTCCATAATTTGTGCCCATTTAGAATCTATGGCCGCAGACCCAACTCATGACCAGGCCAAAGCCAAGGGAGTGTTGCAAATTATGACTAAATTCCAAATGGTGGCACACCTTTTGTATTTTGAACAACTGCTTCAGCCACTTGCCAGGTTCTCACTAGCACTTCAAATAGAAGTAGATGAAATGCCAGAGCTACTTGAACCTCTGGGATTCGTCCCAGGGAAATCATGTCAGACAAACCTTGTGGAGTTCTATGACTGGGTGACGAGTGCCTTGGACCTGGGTAGACCAGTGGACGTCCTCTTTCTAGACTTCAGCAAGGCATTTGACTCTGTTCCTCACGAGGGCCTGTTGGATAAGCTGGGAGAAAAGGGGGTGTGGAACCAGATGATCAGATGGATAGACAATTGGCTACAGGACCGGACCCAGAGGGTCGTGGTTGGCGGGATAGTCTCATCCCCAGGGAGGGTCATTAGTGGGGTCCCGCAGGGATCGGTCCTTGGGCCCCCCTGTTCAACACCTATGTCTCTGACATAAGGACGGCTATCAGGAGTGAGATGAGTCTCTTTGCGGATGACTCAAAACTGGGGTGGTGGTGGATGGGGAGGAGGGGAGGGTGGCCCTACAGGAGGACCTGGAGGCTCTGGAAAGATGGTCTAGAAAGTGGAAGCTGAGGTTCAATGCAGGGAAATGCAAGGTACTGCACCTGGGGGCCAGAAACCCGGGCCAAGTGTACACCCTGGGGGGGAATACTACAAGTCTCGATGGCTGAGAGGGACCTGGGGGTGGTGGTGGATGTCAAGATGAACAACTCAGACTTGTAGGAGGGCAGCAGCCAAGGCCAACAGCATGCTGGGATGCATCGCTAGGGGGATCACCTCCAGAAGGAGGGAAGCGATACTCCCTCTGCATAACTGCTTGGTGAGGCCACACCTCGAGTACTGCGTGCAGTTTTGGAGGCCACACTTAAAGAGGGACATTAAACTCCTGGAGAGGGTCCAGAGGAGGGCAACCAAAATGATTTGGGGCTTGGGGGACAGGACCTATGGGGAGAGGCTCGAAGAGCTAAATATGTACACATTGGAAAAGAGAAGGGACATGATAGAGGTCTTCAGGTACATGAAGGGGGTAAATAGGGGAGGAGCAGTCAGGGTGCTTCAAAAGAAGGAGGAGGGGGCAACTAGAGGGCATGGGTTGAAGCTGGGGGGAGAACTTCAGGGGAGAAAGGAGGAGGTGCTACTTCACTGAGAGGGTGGTGGACCCATGGAATGCGCTGCCCAGGGGCTGATGGAGGCAGAGACAGTGGAGGGGTTCAAGAGGGGGTAGGACAGGACAGGTACAGGGGAAGGGTTCTGGAAGCAAAATCCAGTGCAGTGAGAATATCCGGAACTGGGAAGGGAGAAGCCAGAGAAGGCGAGGGGGGCAGCAAGGTGAGCTCCCAGGGTGGGGGCTGACCAAACGAGCAGACACGAAAGACCGTTAGGCCTATTCGCTGGCATTTTAGTATGTTAGTACACAGCTCTGTTGAAACTTTGAGAAACACTCTTGACCATGCTAAATAGGCCGCAGTGAACTTGACATTCTCTTAAAAAAATGGGCATGATGTTCTTTCAGGAGCATGTGCTCAAGTCACATACAATGGTGTGAAATGAACACATTTTATTGGCCAAGTTGTTAAAAAACTTTTAAACAGCAAACTAAGAAATACATTACAAACATTGAAAACTGTTGTGAACAAAGGTTTGGTTTGAATGATGAAAGTAATATCTATAACCCTGCAAAAGTGTTAGATACCAGACTTTGGCCAGCTGCAGACAGAAAGGAACTGGAGCTATATGGTAACAGTGACATTACTGCAGTAGCTGACCACTTTTGCAGCCTGATTGTGACAGCACTCTCCTACTTGCAGAATGGCAAGAGTTTAAGATTTTTGCTCAAAACAATTTCATCAATCTTTCTGCCTCTGCTATCTGGTCAAAGCTGGCATGCAATCGGCAAAATTCTTATCCAAATCTGTTGAAGCTTATCAATGTTTTGAGAGCATTTCCTGTGTCTAATGCAATTGTAGAAAGGTATTTTTCAACTATAAACAAGGTAAAAACTGACTGGAGAGCAAGTCTGGCAGAGGATACTGTAGAAACATTGATTCGCATTAAAAAGCAGGGACCCCCTCCAGTTGAATTCAGCCCAGACAGGTCTGTAGACATATTTTAGTGCTAAACCAAGACGTCCTGGTGAATTGGCAGCTGAAGACGGTGGACCACCCCGAGGTCCCTCCCCCAGAACGGGCCAGAATTACCAGCTACATGCCTGGTGGAGAAGAGTAGCAAAATAGATTGCAGCCAATCCTCGTTGGTAACTGTGTGGTCAATTACGGTCCCAGGTGCCAGAGTTTTTATGCCAGGGCAGGGGTTCATTATGTTTAATTTGTCATGACTCATGCTCACGAATTGAATTCATAGTCTGCTATGGCAGACATCCTATCTCGACTCTTAAAATGTGTGTGTGCTGCTGCACATTGCTGTATTTCTGGAAACTGCTAAATAAAACAGATAGTCTCTGAAACTTGTGTAAATGTGTATTTCATCAATATAGAGCAAAATGAGTAAATTTTATGGGGTTTTGAGCAAAAATATCAATTTTTGGTAATTGCTAATCAACTTCAGCCAATTGCTAATCATTTTTTTTACTTTGATTAGTGAAAGCTGCTAATCAGTCTCCGACACTAATTTATGCCTTGCATAGGAAGGGGAATCACCAGCAGAAGAAGGGAGGTAATAATACCCTATACAGGTCACTGGTTAGGTCGCACCTCGAGTACTGTGTACAGTTCTAGAGGCCCCACCTCCGTAAAGACACAGAGAGAGGGTGGAGGCAGTACAAAGGAGAGCAACCAAAATGGTGCATGGCCTGCACCAAAAGCCCTATGGGGTAAGGCTCAAGGAACTTAACATGTACTCCCTGGAGGAAGAGAGATAAAGGGGGATGTGATCGAGACATTCAAATACCTCACAGGTAAAAAACAAGGTACAGGAGGGAAGCATTTTCCACAGAAAAAGATGCTCAAGGACAACGGGTCATGCTATGAAGCTAGAAGGGGGGAGGCTCAGAGGAAATGTGAGGAAGTACTTCTTCACAGAAAGAGTGGATGACGCATGGAACAGCTTACAAACAGAGGTGGTGGGGGCAGAAACAGTGACAGGGTTCAAGAACCATGGGATAGAGACAGAGGGATCTTAGCAGTGTGGGGGGGGGGGAGAGACCGAAGACCAAGTGGAGTCTGCAACGACACTATAGGTAGGGAAAATAGGGCAGACTAGGTGGGCCATCAGGTCCTTATCTGCCGACAGATTCTATGTTTCTAAGTCTTACTGACCAATGAAAGAGTTTTAAAATCTACGAAGAGTGCAGGAGCATACTGGACACAGACTTCTTACTGGATAATGATGCACTTCACATACTGTTATAAGAATCACATTTAAATGGCACCTGTCCTGATAAACATGAAACCTGCAAACACAAAGTCTTTCTTCAGCCTCATACAGGCAGCGCTGTTTTCAAATAATTTCTACAGTGATAACAATCAAGGAAGGACAGTATTTTGGTTCTATGAACTGGCAGCCAGGTCCTTTCCACAACCCAATGTGCAGTCTCGTCCCACCATTCAGACATTTTTTTGACATTCGAGTTTGGAGAGTACTGTAGAGCCGACTGATACTTCCACTGAAATGTACTGAAACTGTACAGCACTCTCCAATCTAAAACCTCAGAAAACATCCACATGAGCAGGGCTGCACATCAGGAAGTTAGAGGGAATGAACTGCTAGCTTCGTGGAACTGAATGTCATCTATTTCCTCCAAGTAACCACCACAGAAAAATTGTAAACAGCACAGCCTGCTTTACTAGGGCCAATGATTTCCCATTTTCAAAATGGGCAATTCTAGTTGCACAAATCTTCAAAAATCAGTTTCCCCCCAAACTGAGTGCACATCATGTTTTGTACAAATATATGGCTTGAAATGGGGGTGTCAATTAGAATGCTCACCCTAACACAATCAGCACAACACCAAACAAGCAAACTTCATGAAGAACTAAACAGGGAAACAGGAGTGTGGGGAGTGGAGATAATCCAGAATCGGTGGGTGACTGAGACAGCTATGGCTCTGAAAGAGGAGGAGTGATTGAAGATTTGGCAGGGAGCTCATAGGACATCTGCTTTATGGGGTTGGAGAGAGTTTCACTGGAAGCTCCTGATGCGCTTCTTTGTCACCCCAGATAAATCTAAACATATGGGGACACCTTGGGGATCCACAGATCTTTGCTGGAGGGGATGTGGAGTTAGGGGGACCCCACTACACATTTTTTGGACATGCACTGCCTTGCAAGGATTTGGTACACTAGTTAAGGCCAAGATTACAGAAATATTGGAACTACCCCAGGAACCTAAAGATATAAACATTTTGTGTGGGTTGTATCAGAGCACAATGGGGGGAAGCCAAGAAATATAAATTATATATTATGGTAGCACGGTAGTGCTACCATAGTTAGGGTTGAGGAGCCATTTACATGTTAAACCTAAAATTTTGCACCCTAATAACTTTGGAACCGTTCAACGGATTTGCCTGAAATTTGGAATACACGATCAAGAACCATACATCTTGGGATCTGCCAACTTTTGTACTGTTCGGATATATGGCTGCGGAGTTAAGCGTGATCTGCACTCGCAACGTTTCGTTTTGGAATTCTTTGCTTTCGTCTCTACAGGTGTACGGTTTGTCGCGACCGGTCTGAAATCTTCAGGAACATGCGTCGGGTCCCGATGTGCCTTTTGAAAAGTTCGTGAAAAAAATGTTAAACTGTTCAAAAGTTATTCAAAAAACAATTTCCCATTATAAGTCAATGGGAAAAGTTAACAAAAAGT
>JADMNL010000027.1:11715000-11720000 GCA_016271365.2 Neoceratodus forsteri
TCGTCGACTCCAGCACCTGAATCTAGCACAGTGGCACATATATCCTTTTCTGTGAGTTTACTGCTAGATGTTACTAACTCTAAAGTCGGCAGTTGTCATTCTTATGGTGGCTGGAAGATTTCTATTGACAAGGCTGATGTCAGGGCAGTTACTGTGAGCTTTTCAAACCAACCCCTTCCTTCAGTTATCTCAGATGAGGCATATTAGGTGCTAAGTACTTAATGATAGTGGCAGGACAGCTCAGGGATCACAGCGCTTAATGAAGGCAGGCATCTAACATCTAAATTTACACCTCTCTGTTGCTGCTACTTACAGCTAACTGCTGTCAGAATTGTGCACACAGCCGATTTAACACTGAACAAATAGGAATGGAATTGGGACTGGATGAATGTGTGCACACAACCGGAATGTGCATACATCCGAATGGCACACAAGTGGAATTGACTGTACATAGTTAGAAAGAGAAGCTGAAATAAAGAAGAAGGCCAGAGAGGGGATCTGCCACAAGAGTTGTGTTTGTGCTTAATGAATCTGTAGTTACAGATACCAAGAAAAAGTTAGATGAAAAGAAACAAAGATTGTCATTATTAAAAGGAGACAGAGCAAAAGTACTAAGATATCACAATAGAGGCAAATGAAGCAATCTGCATGCCCAATCAAATGTAATAGACACTGTAAATAAAAGTTAACAGCTTAAAAGTAGAAAGAGAAATCATAATAAATGTGTAAGTTGTTCTTGACCTGATAAGTGATTGTAAACTCTTCATTGCCTTGTAAATTGAATTTTATCAATAAAGAAGTTAAAAAAAAAAAAAAAATTAAATGGGGGTGTCTTCACAAAATGCTGGTGCAAAGTAAGGTTGCTTGGACTGTTTGGATGATAAAGTGGTGCAAATAGAGTTCTTTCATGACAGTTGCCCCACCCCCCCGGTGCTGGTCTCATACTAACATACTAAACTGCCAGCAGAACAGGCCTAACGGTCTTTCGTGTCTGCTTGTTTGGTCAGCCCCCACCCTGGGGTCTCAAAATGACAAATTCCATTTTTTTAGTCTTTTCTATTAAAAATGGAAAATCATTGGCCTTACCTGGAGGCAATACTTTGATTTTGCAGGTTTGGGGATGGTAAGGGAACTGGTGCCCTTTAAAGAGATGCAGTTTACTTTGTAACCTTGTGCATGTCAATTGACCTCCCACGTGAACATGGGGCATGCCATGCATTTTGCAGCATCCCTGTAACGTCAGCCAAAGAAGTGTGAACAGTGAGTGTCACAGGACGTCGTCTGCAGTGGATTTTTTCAACTTAGGAATGTCACCCGGATCAAGCCTTATCTACAGTATGGGGATCTGGTCACACTGGTACATGATTCTGTGGCATCAAGATTCGTCTACTGCAACGCTATGTAACTAGGGCTGTCTGAAAGGTTGGCACGCCATCTGCAGTTGGCGCAGAATGCTGCAGCCAGACTGAAACATTTTAAATTTTCCTAACATATAACAACTCCTGTCCTACAAGAGCTGCCCTGGCTTCCAATTTGATAGTGCACAATCTTCCAAGACTGTGTTAACATAAAAAGGCCTGCATGGACTGGGTCTAGGCTACCTAAAAGATCTTTTGGTTTTATATGGTTTGGGTCGCCCTCTCTGCTCCACGGAAGCTAGTTCACTATCCCCACATCCCAATTAAGGCAGGTGAGTGATATGACCTTTTCTGTTGCAGGTCCATGCATTTATGTATCCTACATACTGTTCTTCTTCCTCCTGCTTATTTCAGTTATTATATATCATGAAATAATTCTTAGCTGTGCATAACTGACTCTGTCCTCACTGGGATGGAGCACGGACACATCCCCATGGCTATATTCATCGATTTGGCCAAGGCCTTTGACTTGGTGTTTCATCCACTCCTCCTGTACAAGCTGAGCTCTGCTGGCGCCTCAGCTCCTGCTGATGACTAGTTCTCTTCCTACCTCACAGGCTGCAAACAGTCAGTACGGACAGTAAGTGTCTTGTTACCCCCCCCCCCATCCTAGCTGGGGTCCCCACAGAGCTCCATCCTGGGTCCTATCCTTTTCTCTATTTCCCTAAATAATCTGCCCTCCCCTTGCTTCCCCTCACATATCCACATGTATGCAGGTGACATGGTCATTCACACCTCTGGCCCCTCAGCCACGGTGGTGGAGGGTCTGCTCCAGCAAGACTTCCACAATATACTGTGCTGGTTCCACACCAACCAACTCCAGGTCAAGCTCAGCACTAAGAAAAACAGTACCCATGACCTTCAGCACCAGCCAGAAACTGGCCAAGCTGTCACCCGTATCTGTTTTCTCCATGATGAATGGCTCCCCTCTTGAAGTAGTCCCCACCTTCAGGTACCCGAGTTTTTGCCTCGAGAGTAAGCTAGAGTTCTCTGCCCACACTGATGCCATCCATGCCATGCTCCACTCCAAACTCTGTGTCCTGTAACGCAACAAGAACGGCCTTTCTCCCAGGTCCGCAGGGAGTCGGTCACCAAAATAGTTCTCCAGATTTGACTGTGCAGCTGTTGTCTATGGCACAGCCCCTTCCTCTTTTCCTCATCAGACTGGATACCTTCTGCAATGCTTTCTGCCGCTTTGCTACCAACTCACCCTCCTCATACTCATCACGGCTCCTGCTACTGCTCCCTCTCCATCCTCCCGCTCCCTTCACGTTGCCAGTTCCACTGTGCCTCCTTCATCTCTACATACTGGTTTGGGTCCCTTCCCTCCCACCTCTCCTCACTTCTCTCCCATCCCCTTTTTTTTTTTTTTTATATATATATATATATATAATTAGTACTATGTACATTTAAATTACCATCCTTTAGGAAGGCACACAGTAAGATCACAGATATTGCATTAAAAATGTATACATCATTGTTACAGTCAGGATTTAATATGCCCCTATCCATCGGTACAACACTGGAGGGTTGCAAAATCTATGACAGAATTCTCCAACATCGGAGTAACAAAACTGCCACTACTACCATGAGCAGAGAGATCCAACATGTACATAATATTACAAGATCATGTACCCTGTGATATGGGTATAACACCTCCCTAACTAAAATAGGAAGTTATCAACATTATTAATAATGCAGTACTCTACAGGCAGTAAGTAGCCAAAAGAATAGTGATAACACCAATGCTTCTTGAAACATCTTTTGTTTTTTGTTTGAAGATAATGAAAAGCAGAGTTAAACATATTTTTCAACTAATCCCCACAAGGAACAAACTTTATTGTGGGAAACAATTTACGAGAGGACTCTCCAACATTCCAGGTCCGAGCATTGCACATACACAGGACCTTGTAAGGTCCCAAAAACAGTTGTATGCATAAAGAAGGAAGGCCCCATATCCAAAGAACACAAATGTGCCATCGAGAGATGCCGTTTTGAACAGTCCCCTCCGTTCTCCCTAAAACCCATGGCCGAGTCCCAAATGTTATTTAACCAACATTAATATTTATAAATAAATAGTTTCTAACAGTCAAGGGTCAGGAGAAACAGGAACAGGGAATCACACATCCATCTTTGGCACAATCCCTGTATCTGAAACCCACTGTATATTACTCACTGTCCCCACAGTCAGTGCCAGAGCCATCTCCTTTAGCCTGAAACAGTCCACTAGCTTTGCAGCCTCTCCAGCAACAGAGAACTTAAATGACTTCCCCACAGACTATGCATAAACTGGCTGGCATGAGAAGGATATGGTGTACCCCCACTGCAGTAACCGAGCTCAGACTGCATCAAAGCTTTTTCGACGCTGCTGGGTTGTGAAACTTAAGTCCAGAAGTAAATGTACTTTACTGCCCTGCCAGTCTACAGGGCCTCGCTGTTTGAGTAAGGATGAGGTCTCGATCCAAAAATGTTCCTAAGACCACTAGGAGTGTATGCAGTGGAAGTTTGTTGGTTGCAGTTTGACTTCTCCCTCCTTGTGAGCTAATCCGGTACATTTTTAGAATAGTTATCGCGTCCTCCACATGGAGGGCATCCCGAAACAAAGTAGTAACAAACAATGTAGAATTAATACCCTCAACACCTTCAGAGAGACCAAGAATATGCACACGTGTGGCATGGAAGGAATTTTCCAAGTTTTCAAGTCTGCAGCGAAGCAACACATTTTCCTTAGTTTGGCCAGCAGTCACAGTTAATGTCATCTTGGCAGATTTGGAAGCGGCTTTACTTTTACCCTCCAACAGACCCATTTTGGTATCGAAAACTTTTAACTGAGCGGTAAAATCCTCCACCTTTTTGGTCTGGATGGTTTTGAGCAAAGCAGCATTTGATGGCTGCGGTAGAGCTTAGTCACCTGCTCCCTGGCTGGGCTTCTTGCTTGTGCCCAGCTTCGGGTCTTTAGGTCGGGCTCCGTCTCCTCCAGCACCTGGTCTGTTGCTTCTGCTCATAACTCAGATTCTAAAAAACATACAGGTCCCCAAAAAAGAACACTTTCCTTCTCTTAGGATCGGCTTTCCAATAATCTATAGTTAAACTTTCAAAAAAGAATTTTAATGCAAAGAGACAATAATTTAAGCTATATCCCATGGAGTGCTGCAATCCTGGCGGTTAGCCACAACCCCCCCTTTTCTGCTCCAGAGAATCCCCTACCTTCTCCATTTCCCACCATCACTTCTCTACTAGACAGGCTGCCTTCTCTTCCCATCATCTCCCCTCCCTCTGCAACCTGCTCCCCTCCTCCATCTCCCTCTCCCCTTCACTCCCAGTTCTTAGATTCCAAATAAAGCACCTCCCTGCTCCCCCCCTACCCCATCAAACCCTCCCCCATCCTCCCTCCTGCAAATGCTATCCTCCTTTATGATTCAGGCTTTTGCCTATGGACTGATTCTGCACCACTAAAGCACGATCACTTTCTCCACCAGGCACTGTGCACTTTATTCCATACTTGTACAAGTCAATGTTATGTTCCATGATGTTGTTTACCTGCTGTTCATCATTCTGCTTGTGCACTTGTAAGTTGTCAAT